>JAWMRA010000076.1:4257311-4319673 GCA_035584735.1 Pseudotriccus pelzelni | reverse complement strand
CCGCCCTGGGACCCCAAAACCCCCCTGAAGTCCCCTGAACCCCCCATTACACCCCCTGGGACCCCCTGCCCCCCCGGGCTCTCACCGGTCCCCAGATGGTCACGCAGTCCTCCAGGCTGTCACGGAAGTTGTTGGGCTCGAAGGGGTGCCAGTACGTGAACCTCACGGGCGTCCCGTCCGACCACTCAAAGTTCATCTGTAGCTTGAGGTCATTTAGGCCAATCCAGAGCTCCTCCACATCTGCCAGGGCAGGAGGGGAGGGGTGAAACTCCCTCCCCGTGGCTGACACCACACAGAGCCCACCAGCGACACGAGCTCCCGTGATGGGACCAGGGCCTTGCGCAGCAACTGCCAGAACGCACTGCAGGGCTCAGCTCTGACCCCGGGCAGGAAAGGGCACAGCAGGGCAGCTCCTGCCTGCAAGGGTGGACCCCCAGAGTAGGAAACACAAGGACATGGACCCCCAGAGTGGGAAACACAGGGACATTTGCCAGCAGCTTTCAGAGAGGAGCTGGCAGCAGCAGAATCTAAAAGTCCAGACCTGCAGGCTCAGGTCCAGTGAGCTACTGGTTTTCAACCATTCCCTTCCATCCCATCCCAGTCTGCTCCCAGCTTGGAGGCTCCAGCATTTATGCTCCTTACTCCACCCTCCTACAGCTCCTTGCTGGTTTCCTCCAGCAAGTCCAGCAGGACTTTTTCCCCCCCTCTTTTCCTACACTAACCAGCTGGGACGAACACCATTCCCAGCTGCAGCTGTGTAGTTTTTCCTCGGCACTGCAGGCTCCTGGGAACAGCTTTTACATCTGCTGGATGGGGGATGCACCCGGATTACGGGTTCCTCCAAGGAATACATCACCTCCCAGCCTGGGGCCTCCACTCCCTACACAGCCAGAGTCAACTCTGCAGCTTCCAGCACACCCAGGGACGCTCCCATGGACCCCATAACCAGACGGGAAGGGGGCTGCTGGCACAGCGGGCTCCTCCTTACCTTGCTTGATCTGCTTGGTGACGAATTCCAGCTCGGAGAGGGTGTGGATGCTGACCAGGTCCCCCCCACTCCGCAGGCAGGTCTTCTTTGCCTCCTGCCAGCTCTTCTTCTCTCCCACCAGCCGGTAGCAGTTGGACTGGAAGGGCTGCCAGCTGGGCTCGCAGTCCACCTTCACCTCCGACCACGAGTCTGGCAGGGCACAAGGCAGCCTGAGGGCTCCTGCCCAGCCCTCCAGCCCCGTCCTTGGCAGGGAAGGGGCCGCAGTCCCACGGGCTGCTCAGCACAACGAGCCAAAGCCGCAGTGGGAAAGCCACGGCCAAAATGTAACAGGCGGTGGCACCGTGAGGTGGCTCCGGGGCCAAACAAAATCCCTCCTGTCTGCAGAAGAGCGAGGGCAGAGCAGAGCACAGAGCACCCCCTCCCCTCTGCTCCCTGTCCCTCCCTCACCACTCAACCTGGAATGGCACCGAGCGCTCCTCAGAGGTGACTCTTCCCAAATCTTGGGAAACCTGAGGAGCTCAATCCCTGCTCCGCACACCCAGGGCACCAGCACCGTGGCAGGGTGGGAGCAGGGCCGGTGTGCCCATTCCTGGTGCTGCTCCTGCCCCTGCTCACCCGTCAGGAAGGGGTCGGCCGTGGCGTTGGGCTTCTTCTTGCAGACGTAGGGGAGGGCGATGCCGCAGTCGCGGTTCTGCCACCCCCCCGAGGACTCGGTGCGGATCACCCCGCAGTTCTCCTCGCTGGGGTTGTCAGGCTGGTCTGGAGAGAAGGGTGAGGGGGGACAGGCTGCTGAGGAGCCACCAACGCAGCTCTCCCTGCTCCAGCACCAGTAAAACCCCATTTATTTCGTTATTTCCTATGGTGAAGATGCGACCCAGCAAGCTCAGGTGGCAGCTGGGGGTCACGATACCTGAACTGCTCCTGCCTGTCCCCAAACCCCCTCCAAGGGTATCCCTGTCCCCAGGGGTGCTTCTGGGTGACAGCACCAGGCACAACCAACGGGTCCTTCTGCTCCCTGAGCAGCCCAGGGTAAGGGAGGGGTGTCTGCAGCTGGGGACCCCCCTCAGCCACACTCCAGCACTAATGGGATGCAGCCCTCCAAACAAGGAATAGCAACCCACGTTATCCACAGGAATGCTCCAATGGCCCATGGGACTCTCTGTCCTCAGACAGAGAGGGGACACCCTGTGGCAGCCCAGGCCACCTCCCCTGCCACGTGGCCATCTCTGGAGGTCACAGGTTGTTCCCCAGACCCCCATCACCACCACGACCCCCCATCTCACCGCTCTCCCAGTTGAGGTACTTGAGGGGCGAGTTGTCTGACCACTGCCAGCCTCCATTGATGTCCAGGTCGTTGAGCCCAATCCAGAGTGTGGAGCTGTACCCAGTCAGGAGCCCTAAGCCAACACAGCCAGAGGGGCAGGATCAGTCCCCCCAACTCCAGCTCAGCCCCCAGCCTGTCACCCCTACCCCCAAACCAACCACAGGCAGAGCAGCCTGGCAGCGACAGTGCCCACGGTGCCAGCAGCTCTGCCCAGGTGAGGAGGGCAGAGCCAGGTCTCACCGTTGATGTAGGTCTGCTCGTGGATCTCGGTGATGCTCAGCAGGTTGGCCCCTTGCTGCTCACAGCTATTCCAGGCCTCTCGCCACGACAGCGTCGACTGGAAGTT
This sequence comes from Pseudotriccus pelzelni, assembly GCA_035584735.1. Classification (NCBI taxonomy): domain Eukaryota; kingdom Metazoa; phylum Chordata; class Aves; order Passeriformes; family Tyrannidae; genus Pseudotriccus; species Pseudotriccus pelzelni. The sequence goes on along the minus strand of JAWMRA010000076.1, from coordinate 4,317,015 downwards.
GAACTGGTAGCAGCTGTTGGTGAGATGGTCCTTGTCCCAAAAGGTCTCGCAGTCGTTGCCTGCGGGGATGAGCAGGGTGAGCACCCAACACCCCCAGAATACCCCAATAATTGCAGGCTGCTCACAGGAGGAGGAATGAAGCAGAGAGAGAGAGGAGGGAAAAGCCCCAGGAAGGAAGAGCACGAGGTTTCTGCTTTTCCCCACGGAATGTGCACCCCGACTTACTCTTTATGGGGCAGAAGCCCCACCGCTCGTCCTTGCCGTAGTCCTGGGTGGTGGCACACCAGAGGTGCCCGTCCTCCCTCCCCGTGCTGGTGCACTCGTGGAACCACTGGTTGTCGTACTTGAAGGGGATGGTGCAGGGCTTCCCGTGGGAGTTGCCCTGGATGGTGTAAATCTCTGGGGGGAAAAGAGGAGCCCTCGCTCGAGGCTGCGTCTGCAGGGCTGGAGGGAGGATTGGGGTGGTGCAGGGGGCAGGGGATGCCCGGGACCGACCTCCCCCCGGCAGGACCCGCCCGCTGCGGCGCCGCGGCCTCCGCTCGCATTGCGGGGCTGGGCCGGGTTACGCCAAACCCCAGCGGCCCAGGAGGGCGTTCGTTACCAGAGTAGGGCACGGAGCACAGGTCCTCCTCGGTGCCGTACGTCCTCCACTGCGAGCCACGCGCCTGGTCCCCCCTGTCCAGCGAGGCGTTGGCGGGGCGGGCGCCGAGGTGCTGCGAGAGCTGCTCGCCCAGCCCGCGGCAGCTCCAGCGCATGTTCACCGACTCGCGGTCGCACTCGTAGGTGGCCAAGGGGTGCAGCCCCGCCGTGCCGTTGCCCCCGTGCCACGACACCCCCAGGCACTGCATGGCCCCCACGTTGAAGAGGCGGTTTCGGGAGACCCATTTCCACTGCTGGGCCGGGGCGCTGCCGTTGCAGCCCTTGGCCAGGCGCACCAGCGAGTCCTTGGTCTCCAGGCAGCCCTGGGAGCCCGTGTTGTAGATGAGGAAGACCTTGGAGTCTGGGGGAAGAAACAAATGGGAAGGGTTGAAGCATCGCTGGGGGTTCGAGCAGGTGCCAGGCATCGCCTCCAGCCCCGACAGGACACCCTGGCTCCACGCACAGCAAGATTTGGGGTGCACCCCTGGGAGCACTGCTTCCTGCAGCACTGACACAGAGTTTGCCCCAGTGCCTGTCCCTGGGTGATGGGCTCCAAGCAGGGTGACATGGGTGGGTGTGTGCACCCCGGGGGGCTACTGGGCCTCAGAGCCGGAGCAGAGAACTCGCCCGCTCCCACCACATCGTTGGAGTGGTTCAAAACTCAGCTCCCACGGCCACAGCATTCCCAGGCATTGCAACGAGCCTGTGGCAGTGCCAGAGGAGCCAAAGGCTTCAGCACCAGCCATCTGCTCCAGGCTGAGAGAAACAGAGCAGGGACGCAGGGAGCGCATCCGTCAGTGCTGTGTGTGTGTCTGGGACCCGCTGAAAACTGCAGAGCAGACAGCAACACTGGGGGAAGGTCTCCCTTGGCGTGATGGAAAATGCCTGTACAGCCCCAGCCCATACAGAACGTGGTGTCAGGATCCTCTGGAATCCCAGCCCAGGCGCTGGGAGGCGGGAGCTGAGCGAGGGGAATCCCTGCCAGCAGATAAAACGCAGCCCTGCAGGGGGAGACGGGCTGAGCTCAACCCCAGCTCCACACACATCCCACGGCCCTGCCATGGGCCAGCTCTTCATCCCCACAGCAATTCCCTGATCCCAACATCACCTCGGTCCCACCCCACCACGTGGCCCCATCTCAAAACCTGTATAAACCAGTAAATCCCGGACATCACACTGGGAGTCGCTGCTCCAGCTGACATGCCACTTTTAAGGGACACTTTATTTCTTCCAGTGAACGTTTCCAAGCTAAAACGCTGCCCCAGGGCTCCTCACCACCTCAGCGTCTCCCAGTGCCCCAGCAAGAAGCTGCCCAAAGCACCACATCAACATCACCACTTCTGTTGTTCTTTTTTCTGTTTTAAAACAACCATTTTTTTTCCACCATAAGCCTTCATCAGAAGTCCAAGCGAGCTCATGGGCCCTGCTATATTTAGCTTTGGTTTGCTTTGGTTTTTTGCCATTGTACGAATTTTTTTGGGCTGAAAAGGTTTTCATTTCCTACTTCCCCCACCCCAACCTCACCCTGCCCCAGCTCTGTTGTTACAGGAGGCTCCTGCACATTCGAGCAACAAACATCTCAGCTCAGAGAACTTCCTTGCCTTGTCTGAAAGGGAAAAATAAGTGGAGGAAGACAGACACCCCCATTGCACTTGGGAGCTGCAGCATCCACCCAGCTGCAGGACAGAAATGATGTCAAAGGCCCATTCCCCAGCCCAGATGATATCAGTGATGATGTCAAATAAACAAACAGTGAAGCCTGTTTGCAGGGCTTCATTTAATTCAAGGGAAACATTTAATTTCCCTGAAAATGTTTTTCAAATCAGGACAAGCGAGAAGACAAGCAAAAATGCAGGCAAGGGCTGATTCTGGCTGGCAGAAGCTCAGGTCCCCTGAACTGGTGCTGGTGTCTTCCCAACTGGAACTGGCCTGATCCTGATTTGGACAGCAGGAGATCAGCTTGTCCTCCAAAAAAACACTCATCTCACCAGCACCATCCATGGCATTCCCAGCCCAGCTCTCTCCCCTTCCCACCTACAGCAGGGTGGTGCAGCACTGGGGACACGGGGGGGCTCTTTAAGCACTTTTGGGTGATGCAGAATCACTGCCATGACCCACTGGACCCAAGTAGCAGCACTGGGACAGGATGAGGCCTCCCTGGGGCACAGGTTGATGCCACAGAGCTCTGCAAGGAGCCAAACAGCAGCACTTTGGTCCTTGGAACAGAAAAAGCTTCTCTGCTGTGAACATCACCATGGCCAGGGTCAGCTATGGGACACCCTCCTCTGTCATCTGCAGAGTCTGACTTCGCAAAAAAAAATTATTATCAGGTTGGGAAAGCCCTGGAGCCAACACAGGAATGGTGTTGGGGTGCTCAGTGCCATGTCAGGGCTGGCAGCACCGTGCAAGGGCAAGGGCCACGCTCACAGTGCTCAGAGGAAGCTGTCCAGACTGGAGGGGGCAGGCCCAGGGCCAGAAAGGCAGAAAACACCATTTTACTCTAAAAAGAGAAGAGCTGGAGGTAGGAAATTACAGGGTGAGGGTTCCGGGCTGCCCCCGCACGCTGCAGGCAGCACAGCACGAGGCCCCCCTGCCTCAGACAGGGGCGGCAGAGGCCACCCAGAGTGTCCCCCCAACCTCCCCCGGAACACGGAGGAATAGGAAAGATCCACCCCCTCGGCATTTCCAGCTGCTCCCCATGCAGAACCACCGTGCACTGCCTGCGGGGAGCTGGGGGGTGACCAGCACGAGCTCCACACCGGGCAGCAGAGCTGGGCTTCCCCCAAAACACACTTTTCTTTTGCTTAGTTATAGGGAATGTGGGGCTGACTGACCCCCACTGGTGTCCGTGACATTGGCAGTGCTTGGACGGGTCCCTGATGCACTGAGAGGACTGTTCAGCCTCCCTGACCCCAGGATGGGTGTGGAGTTGGATGGGATGAGTTTGGATCAGTGAATCCCTCTGTCCAACCTGGTATCCCGCACAGCAAACCCAACCCTTGCAGGAGGCAGCTCCAGAGGAGCATCCCAAAGGGACTGGGAATGTTCCCATCCCTTCCAGAGCCTGCCCTCCTGCACTGCCCTCCACAGCCATGGTACAGCTCCTCAGGTTTTGGCATCCACCTGCAGACCTGAAATCCCACAGGCAGAGCTTCCCAACCACCCTCCAGTTATGGAAACCCACCCACAGCAACCCCAGATCCTTCCCAAATAGGAGCTGCCCTCTGGCACGGGACAAAGAGCACTGGAAAACCCAATCCTGCTGGATGCTCTGCCTGGAATCAGCAAAGTTCAGCCAGGGCTGGGGTGGGCACCCTGTGCATCCTGTGCCTCTCCTTCATACATCCTTCATCTTTCCAGCAGGGCCTGCTCAGAGCAACTCTGCTCCATCACGTCCTGCTCCTCCTCCTCCTTTTCCTCCTCTGGGGAGGAACAAGGAAAACAAAGGGAAAACCCACGTGCTTCCAGCGAGGACAGTGTCTTGTCCCAGCCATGCAGCCACTGGGATGCTGCCTCTGGCTTACTGGTGGTACCATGGAAACCAGTGATGCTACAAGGCAGAGCGATGGTGGGGACAGGGAGGAGCTGAGGTGAGAGTGGGACACCAGCTCTGCCTGCAGGAACATTCTCCATGTGGGAAATCAGCAGGAGAAATTGGCCTTTGGCACTGGTGGCTGAAGGCTGCAGGGATGGAGGAGCTGCCACCCTTCGGGGCAGCCCTCAAGACAGTTTTACACCCCACAGCTGGCTCCAGGTTCTTTTTCTTAATCAAAAAAAGAAAGCAAGTTCTTAGCCAGAGGAACTCAGCTCAACCCTCCCCACAACACTCCCCAGCAAATAAGGAAAGCTTCACAACCTGCAATTTTGGGGAATGTGGGCAGGCACCAGATGAGAGGCCACGGGGACGGGGAGGCCCCAGGGGGCTGAGGTGGTGGCAAACACAGAAAGCCCTGCAGCACGACGTGGATGGGCACCCTCAGCACCACCCTGCCCCCAGCACGTCCCAGCCTGCCCACCCACACCCCGCAAAGCCCTGCTGTGACCCCCAGGGATCAGTCCAGGCGCGGCTGACGCCATCCCCACGGTCTCCTTGTGGAGAGGAGCAAAAGCACCACGGCCACTGCCATGAAGGGCAGCAAGTTTTGGCCCAAAGAAGGGAGCCCGTGCATTCCCCCTGAGGGCTGGGAAGTGATCAGAGCAGCAGCTGTGCTCGTGGGAGCTCCCAACAGCAGAGCTGGAGCATCCCCTGCTGCCATCGCCCACGGGACACGGGGGCATCCCCACCTGTGGGAAGGCTCTACCTCCCTCCTGAGCCGCTTTGGGCATCAGTGTCTTCATGGAACTGCTTAAAGAGGAACTTCAGACTGAAAAAAATAAAAGGGAAGGAAATAGAGCTTTACCAGCAGCCCCAGGACACACCAACAGCCTCTGGCTCAGGAAGGGCACCGGCCGCCTTCCCGTCTGCTCCAGAGCCCAGGGCAGACACAACCCCCCACCTCTAACACTCCTAAATTAGAAGTTTGCACCAGATGCTGCCTGACATCCCACAAATTCACCCAGCCCAGCACATCCCTGCAGCTCAGCTGGGGCCAGGCTCCTCCAGAAACAGCTCTGGGTGCTCCAAGCCAAGCTCCAGAATAAAGGAGGGTGGTTGTTGGTCGGTTTTTTGGTTTGGTTTGTTTGTTTGTTGTTTGTTTTTTTTTTTAAATAAACCTCCAGGAATAAGGAGCAGATCTCTTGTCAGAGGGGAAGAAAGCGAAGCTGCTGATGGCCTGGCTGGGGGTATGGAGCAGCGGGATGTGCACTTGGAGCTGAGGAACTCCTCTTGGCTCGAGGAGAGGAGCTGCTGTTTATATGGTGGGAGCTGGACGAGACGAGCTCCTTACTTGGCTGCGCCACCACCGGCCACCTACCACCCTCTGCCTCGGGAAGGGCTTGGATGAGGGCCACGGGCTTCACTTCAGCCTCTCTGCAGACACCAAGAAGCCCATTCTCCCTGCACCCTGCCTGGGACACACACAAATAAACTCACTCCACAGCCTGGGCAGCTCAAAGGACTCGCCCACGGCGGTGGCCGGGGACAAGGGAGATGGGAGGCTCAGCACCCGCCCTCTGACACCCAGCAAAGAGGAGCAGGATGGAAACTTTCTCCCATTTCTCCCTAGACTTGGCCCAGTGCATCTGCGTGCACCCAGAGGTGCTGAATGCCCAGGAAGGCAGAGGAAGGCAGCAGCACCCAGCAGGCTCCAGGCGGGATGGAGGAGTGCGACGGACCCGCTGAGGGCACAGTGGGAGCAGCAAAGGCTCCCTCCCAGGACACAGTGGCCAAACCCCCACCCCTGGCAGTGGCAGCCTTGGCTGTGCCCGGCCACTGCTCTGGCCCTGCCTCCTCTGACCACCTCCATGTGCTCATCCACCAGAACCACAGACCCCTCGGCCAGAAAACTGGTGGCCACCTCCAGGGGTGTGATGGGAGGTGCAGGACACCCCTGACATGCCCCCATTGCTGTGTCTGGATTTGAGGGGAGGAAAGGGAAAGGCTCCATCTCCCCATTCCTGTCTCAGCACCACCCTGCAAACACGGAAAGTCCCATTTCCATGCCTGTTGTGACATCACGAGGTGCAGTGCAGGACTGAGCAGTAGAACAGGGATGGTACTGGAAAACACCCCGTGTCCCCTGCAGAGCCAACCCTGCACTCCTGGGCTAAGAAGCGCTCCCAGGAATTTGCAAGGCAATCCACTAATCATTTTCTAATCCTTAATTAACTAAAGATGGGTCCTTTAAGAACAAGAGCATCTGTGTGGCTCTTTTGGGCTCCGAGCAATCTTAGGAATGAGAAAAATGTTGATGCTCCGCGGGCTCCGCACGGTTCAAATTAATTAAAATCCTGCTCCTCGGCCGCACGTGAAGAACCAAATCTGACAAATTGCTTAAACAACCTCGGAGAAATGCTGGGTCAGGATGGGCTGGACTGGGTGGGTGGGTGGGAGGGCGTTGCTTCCACTCCCACCAGAGATTCATCCACACTGATGGAGCTGAGCAGGGCACAGTGATCACCCGGGCAGAGCTGGGCAAAACTCTTCCCGTCCTGCTCTGAGCACCCACTGAGGCACACGGATCAGAGTCTCCCCTGATGGATTTATCAGCTGGAAAAGATGCTTTAGCAAACAGGAATTATAACCCCTCAGCAGACATTTGCTGTGATCTGGGGGCAGAAAGTCTCCCTGGGAAATACTTCAGGAAGAGGGAATGCAGCAGTGTGCCTCTGCCCTGCAGGGAAAGGTGCAAAATCCAGCCAGGAATAAAGCCAGGAAGGGAAAAACCTGCAACGTGGCTTTAACCATCACCGGGACCTTGCGCCCAAAAACACCTCCGCGTGTGCCGGCAAGAAGCACCTTCCCATGGGAAACCTCCCAGGGTCCCCCCACCAGTTGGGTGGCTTTGGGGGAAGGGGACAGCTTTGCACTGAAGGTTAAAATAAATCTCTTTTGCTTTTTGCTCCGGTCACTCTTGCGCAAGAACCAGCCCTGCTGCCGCTTCCCGGCTGCTGCTGCTGCTGCAGGCGCCGGCGAGGTCCCCGCTGCCCCCTGCAAGGCTCTGAGCAACAAAGCCACCACCTCTGTTTCCCCTTTCCTGCTCCCAAATAACCCAAAGAAGACCGAGTTATAATTTCGTGGGGCTGCATTTGCCGTGCAACAAACTATTTCCATCAGAAAGAGGAAAACCAGAAGGGGGGAAACTCATGCAAGGGCTGCTCTGTTTGTCCCGGGTCCCTTTCACCCCCTGCCCACACGGCGGGTCCCACACTGGGCACTGGACAGGGGGGAAGATGATCCAGCACCAAATCCCAGCATCCACACAGGGACCTTGTCCTGCCTGCAGCCACGTCGGGACAGGAGCTGCTGCCTCGGTTTCCCCAGGACGGGCACACGGTGCCCACGCGACGCTGCAGAGATGGGGCAGTGGGGGGTGATATCCCAGCAAGGAGCCCCAAACCTCCTGCCAAAAGTCCCTCTCCAGCTTCCCTGGCTGTGCCAGAGGCAGGAGTTTGGCACAAACCCCTCAAGGAAGCAAGAGCTCCCCAGGGGAAGCGGCGCTGCCTGACCGGGCCGGACAGTGCCGGCAGCGTCCTTGCAAACAAGGGACTCTTGGGACTGCTCCATCCTGATTCCAAAATCCCAGGGAGGATCCTTTTTGAGCTGCAAACCCAGCCTCGTGCTCTGGATGTGGCACTTCCACTGGTGCCATCCCTGACCCCTTCACCCGCTGGGTCTGAGCCAGGGCTGATGGTGGAGGGGAGCAGCCAAAAGCGGGGATGGGGAGGGGGCCGAGCTGGGGGTGCTCAGCACCAGCAAGGCACGAGTGACTTGGCCCCATGGCTGGAGGCCTCTGAAAGCCGCCTTGTTCCTCTCCCAGCCCCTGCACGGGGTCGGTTCCCACCCCGCTCCCGCCTCACCTCCAGGACAGAGGTGCCTCTGTCCTCGGGATCACCAGACCTGGATCCCACCGACATTTTTTAGGATGAAACAGCCAGAACCGGCCCTTAGAGGTGGCAAAGCCCTGCTGAAATCAAGCAGCCCCCTTAAAACCCACAGAAGGAGGAATTCACAGCCCTCAAGTAAATTATGGGGAGGTTTAACAGGAATTCAGCTGCGGAAAGTTCAGCTGAGATGACTCCAAACAGCAGCAAACCCCGACCAGGGCTCCTCCAAGCACCCTGGGGGATGGGGGGGTCTCCTCATCACCTCCTCTTTTCTCCACCTCCCAGACCAGCAGTTTCTCCTCCGATCCCAGGATGGATCCTTGCCTGGGATGGGATTACTGCCCACCAGCACCGTGTCCATGACCCCTCGTTTTCCCCTCGGGATGCTCAGCTCCAGGCGCTGCGAAAGGGAAGGCAAGGGGGGAGGAGAGGGGCAGTGCCCTCCCGTGCTGCTGCTTCCAAATCTGCTTTGGATTTGCTAAATGTGCTCTAATAAAATAGGCCAAGGGTTTACTGCTGTTATTTTCAGGCAATAGTAGCAAATTTGGGGGTTCTTTTTGCATTTTTAAAAGTTTTCTCAGTAGGGCCAACATAATTCAAGGAAGCCCCAAAAGCAGCTCCTTGCTGCTGGGCTGGACTATCTGGAGATAAAAAGTGTCTCAAATGGCAGTTCCAGGGGCAGTCCCAAGGAGCCTCCGGTGTCTGATTCATGGTGTCTTCAGAAGGTTAAAAAAAACCCAAAAACCAAAAAAACCCAACCCGTTGACTTTACTGTGAGAAGTTCCAAAAAGAAAAGTTTGGAAAAAAAACGCGCTCGGGCCCCCGGGGGGACACTTTTCCATAGGATTAACACGTCGGGAGAGGGGAGGGGGTCAGGATGGGAGAGGGAGGAGACCTCCAACAAACCCCTTCGGCCCCGTTCCCGACCTCCCGCTCCGCGAACTGCCCTCCCCGGGGAGACAAAGGGCCGGAGCGGGGCTGGGGGTCGGCGGCCGCCCCCGACCCTCCCCACGGCCGCGGGAGCGTTTCCACGGGACTCGGCGGGCGCGGAGCGCGGGGAGTTACACCCGGAGCGATAAAAGCGAGCGAAGGACGCGGCGGAACGGAGATAAAAAAAAAAAAAAAAACAACAAACCCAAACCAAAAAACACACGGCGCGGCCAGAGCGGAGAAAACAAAACGCGGCGGAGCGAACCGCGAGCCGAGGGGGACGGAGCAAAACGAGCCGCGGCGAAAGCAGATAAAACATCCCGCGAGGAAACAAACTGGGGCGATTTCATCGGCGACAGAGCCAGGCGGGGGTCCCCCCCACCCCCGCCCTGCGCTCCGCCGCCGCCGCCGGGGTCCCGCCGCCCCCTCCCCAGCCCGGGGGGGGTCCCCCAGCCCTCCCCACCGCGGTTCGGCTCCTCTCCCCCCCATTTCCCCCCCACCCCCAGGTAACAAATGTCGGGGAGGCGGAGGGAGGGGAGCGATGTCCCACCTGGGTGCGCAGCGCCGAGCACCAGCTGGAGGCCGAGGAGGCAGCAGAGGGGGCCGCGGAGGGGGGGTGGGCGCGGGGGGGGGCAGAGGGGCCGCGGTCCCGCCGAGCCGCGCCCCATCCCCATCCCTGCCCGCTCCGCTCCGCTCCGCTCGGGCCGCGCCGCTCCTGCCGGGCCGGGGGCGGGGAGGGGGCCGGGGGATGGAGGAGGGGGAGGATGGAGGAGGGACGATGAGCGGGAGAGGGAGGGGAGGAGGAGGAGGACGAGGAGGGGGGGAAAAAGTTTAAAAAAAATAAAATAAGCGTGCGCGCCCGGGCTCAGACACTGCGTCAGCGGGGCCCGGCCCACGGCGGGACCTGGGGGCGGCGGCCGGGGGGGTGCCGGGACAGGGGGGGCTCCGCCCGCGGCAGCGCGGCCAGGGGGCGGGGGGTCCCGGGGTGAAGCTGCGGGAGTGGCAAAAGCGGTGCCCAGCCTGGCCAGGGCATCCCTGCAGACCCCCGAGGAGGGCGGGAGCGTTTGGGGGTGAAACGGGCTGGGTGGCGAAAGCAGAGCCCCGACTGGCCAGTGCGTCCCTGCAGACCCCTGTCCCCCCTTGGGAGGGAGAGGGGGTTTGGGCGTGGAGGGGGATCCGGGGATTGAAGCCCAGCCTGGCCGGGCCACCCCTGCAGACCCTCGGGGATGGGCTGGCTCCCTCCGCATCCCGGCTGGTCCCGATGCCCCGGGACAAGTCCGAGGGAGCGTGGGAGATCCCCGCGGTGCCTCCAGCCCCGCAGTGTGGGACCCCCAACTCCGCCGGGAAAACCAGCCAAGGGCTGCCGTGAGCTCCCACCGCACACCCTCGCTTGCACCACTGGGTGCCCGGCAGAGTTATCTCATCCCGAGCCCAGCCGGATCCTCATTCCTCATCCCTCTGTGGCACAGAGCTGGGCAGCTCCCAGCTCAGCCGGGGATGAGGACGCTGAGGCTGGACACAGCTCATCGCACCTCCCACCACCCAGCCCGTCCCTCCAGCCGCGGGGTGCTGGGGGCTCCAGCTTCCCAGTGGGCACGGGATGAAGTGCAACCACAGCATCCAAAGATGTATCCCGGATCCAGGAGCTGAGTACAAAAGGCTTTGAAAAAGTTTTTAATAACTTTCATTTCCACACCTCCGCTTCAGCAGGGCTGCCCAGGCCCCTGAAAGCCGCCCAAGGAAGGCAGTAGATGTGGAAAACACTGGAAAATGGTATGTTCCTGGCTTTCTACACCCACGGGGCTGCACATTTCCATGCAAGGTGCCCCACTGCAACGGGAGCCATGTGGACACCAGAGATTCCTGCCGTGGGGTTTCTTTGGTGCTAAAACCCATTTGCACCTTAAAACCATCAGCACAGACCAGCACAGCTGCTCACACCTTCCCCAGGTCTGCCTGGAGGTAACAGGTCACCCCGAGGCACCCGCAGGAGGTTCAACATCACAGCTTGCTTGAATCAAACAAAAGCCCCAAATCCCTGAAACCTGGGAGGAGGGGATTCCCAGGGGGCAGCCGGGCACCGCTCAGCTGGGTGTGCCCCTGCCCAGCTGCCAGGGAGGAGCTGGATCTCCCCCATTTCTGGAGCCACCAAGAAAGCTTTGAGTGCAGAGGTGGGGAACGCTCGTGGCACCCCCACAAAGATTTGGCTGCGTTCGGGTGACGCTCCCAGTGCCCATCCTTGTGGGAACATCCCCTGAGCGTGCAGGGATGCCTCCCCACCCCCCTGAGTCTCCAGGGATCTGAGCAGCGCAGTGGGAGGGGATGTCAGACCTCAGAACGGCAGACTCTGCCGTACAAGTTCGGGGGGAGATGGTGCTTTTAACGAGGCCAAGCTCCCCGGAGCAGGGAGCAGGAGCTGGCCCTGAGAGTGCACGACACGGGGGACACATGTGAGCCAGGCACCGGTTGTTTGGCTGCTCTTAGGAAAATAAATGAATCCGTTGTTTCCCAGCGAGGCAGGAAGGACCTGCAGGCCGGTGCCAGGATGGGCTTTGGGGATGTAAATCCTCCGGGGGGGGGCCCAATTAAGCACATCAGCATCTGGGCTGTTGGGGGTTTTTTTAAGGCAAGGGATTATTGTTTTTAATTGTGGCAGCCCCACTGGTCTCCACGGCTGGATACGCACTGAGAGCTGCCACGGGAAGCAAACACAGTCTGGAGGAGAGGAGGGAATCACCCAGATCCTCACTCCCATCCCTAAACCTTGGACATCACCCCGGGCAGTGCCAGCAGGGGTGCCAGCAGGACATGATGGAGCTGTGAAGTCCCACGAGTGGGACCCTCTGTCCATCCCGGACAAACCTGACCTTTCTTTCCCTGGAGTTGAATCCCATCCAAAGGAGGGGACACAGCAGAGTCAAAAGGCTTTGCATCCCACAGAGCACCCCAGCTTCCTGGCCTGGTTTATCCCGTGTCTTGGAGGCCCCTGTGCTGCTGTGATTAGAAGATAATTAGCACTTCTTAATAATTAATTCCTTCAGTACAGGCCAAAGGCTCCTCACCTACTCTCCTCCTAATCCGGTTTAGTACCAGTTGAGTTGCTACTCATCGGTGTGGATCGGGAGGAAATGCATTTTTTGCCGTCCCCTGGGACATTTCCAAGCTGTCTGACCCCTCTGGCCGTGAGGAGCTGCTGCCAGACGAGGGGACGTGGCCCGTGCAGGGGACGGCCAAGGCTCTTGGGAGGGCTCCTTGCACTGAGAGATGGATGGCAGAGACAGGCTCATCATCCCAGGATTACCCAAAACTTGGGACACTCAGTGGCAGTGGCCGCTTCCTGCAGTCGGACCATCTGTATCTGTCTCCAAGTTGGAAAAATAAAAAGCTGGGGGTTTTTTTTGGCCAAAGCAAAATACCGTGTGGGGAGGGGTCACAGCGGAGGGGCTGCGGTGGGACGGGGTGAAACGGCATCGGCTCCGGTGAGAGTCACCCTGCAGAAGGACTTGGAAAACGTTTCCAGACATGGACCTGTGCCACTTGCCCAACTTCGGCTGGAGGTCTGGCCTGGTCAGGAGCACTGGGAGGAACCGGGTTGGTCAGGATGCCTGGCAGGCTGGAAAATGTGTCACCAGCGCACTGTGGGACCCAGGCCATGGTGGGGGGGAAGAACCCTGAGATCTGGAGCTGGGCTGCTCGGTGGCAGTGAAGTGCCCTGGGAGCTACTGAATTTGGGGCTGGCATGGGGCACATTTGGTGTTTGCTCATGCCAGAGGCATTAGAGGACAGGTTTTGAGGACCTGTGGACCACAAGAGCAATGTCTGCAGCTGCCAGATGCTCCGAAGGAAGGGTCTGACTACCCCACCTGCCACCTCTGAGGGCTGTCAGGTCCGAAGGGTCTATTTTAGAGCCTGGGGAGGGCATGAGGGTACCTTGTATGACCAGAGAGGCTGCATGTCCTGCTCAGCTTTGCTCTTCCAAGGGTATTACCCCATCCCATGGCTCTCTGCAGGGCTGGGGGCTCCAGGAGAACAAAGCTCTGTGGGCAGAGGGTCTCTGGTGGCAGAGGCTTGGCTTTGCTGTCCCAGTTACAGCCAGGGACCGGCAGCACCTGCCAGGTTGTGCCTTGAGCTCAGCCCCGAGCTCAGCCCAGTGTCTGCAGCGCCTCGGCCTCATCCTGGCCCCAAACGGGCCGGGCTGGGCCAAGATCAACACCCACCTGGCAGGCGCCGTGGGCTGAGGTCACCGCTTGGGGAAAGAGGCCGACTTGGCGTCCGCTGCCTCCTTCTCCCCCGCGCCGGCAGCGGCAGCGGGGAACGGCCACGTCGCTCTCCCAGACAGGCAGGAACGGCCCATCTTCCCCCCCAGGCCCGTGCCAGGCTCCGCACTGAGGGCAGGAGAGGGTGGTCAGCAGGAACCCTGAGGACTCATCCCCAGGGTTCGCATTTGCGCCCTTCCCTTGGCGGACGAGCCCCGGGCACACCGTGCGGGGGGCTCAGCTCAGCTCCCCCACTGCCCCCAGGGTGTTGGTGGCCATCGGGTCACGCCGAGGCTCCCAAGGGTTCGGTTTTCCCAGAGGGGTTCAGTGCCGGGAGAGGGGTCTCGGTGCTGGTGGCCGGGGCTCCACTGAGCGGGGGGGTGTCAGGGAAAGCCCCTCGCCCGAGAGCTGACGGTGTTTAGGAGCAGCCCCGGCTCTCCTCGACACTCAGCTGCGGGGAGAGGGATCCTGGCCAAAACGAAGGGTTGTTTCCCTGCCTCCAACCCCACCGTCCCCTCGGCCCTTGCAATGAGCAGGCAGGGCTTTGCCGGGGTCCCTCCATGTGCTCGGTCAGCCCCAGCCCCCCTTGGCCCCCTCCCCAAACCCACCGTCTCCCAGCACTGCGAAAGGGGTCCCTTTGTGGGCCGCCCCTCGCTCGCTGCAGCTCTCGGAGCTCTTTGCTGCTCCCTCTTCTGCAGCCCTGAAAAGTCAGGCAAGTTCAAGCTGCAAAATAATTTATTAAAACCAGATGTGCTCGCTCAGAGCTGCCATGAGGAATTTCAGGGCGCTCCAGAGCTGGGAGGGCCAGCGCCGAGATCCTGCCCTTCCGCCGCGGGGGCGAGACGGGGCCGGGGGCTGCCCGGGGAGCAGCGCTGCCCTCCCAGCCCGCTGCCTCCCCTTCCTGCCCGGCCTCCCCAGGGCTCCTGGAAAGGGGCAGTGAGGAATTCCAGCCATTTACGAGAAATTTGCCTTTTAGAAAAACACTTTCTCTGCATGAGTCAAGAGCAAATTAGCAGAGCCGGGGCTGCAGAGCGGGGAGGGAAGGCAGCTGGAGAGCAGCGGGGGACAGCACATCCCGAACGGCATCTTACTCCTGCTGGAAGCTGGGATGGGACCAGGGAGCAGAGATCTCACCCTGTTCCCTGGCCCTTTCCAGCAGTGGTGCTTCATTTCCAGCTCTGCCACTGCCTTTACCTCATACCCAAGGGCACGTCCCCCTCCACCTCCATCCCTCACCAGTTCCTTCAGCCCGGAGGAGCTTTGGCACCCAGCCCAGCTGCTCTCCTGGGTTTGGGTGGGAGCCGGTGGATTTTTAGGATTAGCAGGAGCTGAGATGAGCCAGTGCTGAAAAAAGCAGGTTTTTGAGCCCTGATCCTGGTGCAGAGCTGGGCCCAGACCAAGCAGCCGCTGTCCCACAGCCCCCGGCCAGCAGCACCCGCTCGTGGCTCCCACACACCACAGCCTTCAGTCAAGAGAGGACAGGGCTGAGCACAGCTCTGGATTTATTCTTCCCGTGAATTCAAACCGGAGCCAAGCACCTTCTAACCTTGCTGCTGGAGTTCCCCGGGGCTGCCCAGGTGGAGATCTGGACTGCACATGAGACCGAATCTCCCTGTCTTCACGCTGCTGCTCCCCAAAGCATCCCTGCATTTTCAGCTCCCGTCCTGCGTTTTTAGCTCCACGATGCTCGCCTGCCCCATCCCTGCAGCCCAAACAAGAGAGGATGGATGTGAGAGTAGCTCACAGGCTAGGCCTGCCTGGGGGCTGGTGAGGCTCATCCCGCACTGGCCCTGCAGATGGTGGATATAACCCCTCTTTCCAGGCTTTCCCGGATCAGCTCAAAGCACCGAGCCTCCCCCGCGCTGGCGGTGAGCGGTGGAGCGACTGAGACACGAGCAGAAGGACTGGAGGGACAAGAAGGGCTGCAGAGACCCATCCCGGGGCGAGATGCGGGTGGGGGTCACGGAGGAGCGGGGAGGAGCACCCGGAGCCGGCGGCTCCTCCCGGCTTCACACCCGCACTCTGCCGCTCCACGGAACGGGAGCCCCGCTCCCAGCACGCACAATAGAGCCCTTGTGGCCCTGAGCCCGTTCCCGGGAGGCCGAGCTGCCGCCCCGTGTTTGCTTGGCCTCTCGTCCCCAGGGCAGGGGGGAGCAGAGACCACGGGCACAGCCACGGCAAATCAGTGTCTCTCCGTGCAAAGATTCATCTGCATTTGGTAGGAGAGGCGGCTCCGGGCTGGGAGGGAGTCAGGGCTGCAATGGGTCCTGCTCCCACATACTCCAAAGTCTTCTCTCCCCCTCCCCTGCTGGGAAGGTTTAAGTCAGAGGCTGCTTGAGCCAAGCTCGTGTAGCACCCAGAAAACGACATCCTCCAGCAGCAAACCCCAGGGAGGCACTGGCAGCAGTAGCAAACCTCAGGTTGAGGGTTTGCCAGGTCACAAACTGGGACTGGCCCATCTGGCAGAGGGAAACTCATTTACGGTGTGACTCCCAGCCATGAACACTGGAGGCAAAGCATCCAGCGAGGCAAAGGCAGGCCCCTGGGCCAGTTTTGCTCCTGCTGGGGTCCACCTGAGCGTGTCCCTGCTCTGGGCACACCCCACACACGTGTGGGCACCTGGCCCGACCATCACACGATGCTGCTGCTGCTCCAGTCGCTGCCGAAACCTCCCCCAGCCCAAATCTGCGTCGCATCATCAGAACTGGCACGGGGGGGCTGAAAAATAATCAAATGCAGCAGCAGGGAGGGCGCTGAACTCGCTCGGTGTTGGGTTTCACTGGCACTCAGACTTTGACTCCAGGCGCAGCGAGGGTGACATCAGGTTTGCAGAGAAGCTCCTCGCTGGAGGGAGCAGCGCTGGGGCAGGCACAGCCTGGGGGATGCCAAGGGACACCCTGCACAGCAGCCCCGCTCGCCTGCGGAGGAGCTGGATGTGCCAACTGCTCTGGTGCTCCCCCCTGGCCAGCCCAGATACGAGCAGACTCAACATCTTCAGCTGCCAAGGTCCTTTTTAGTTTTCTATTGTGTGTTTTTGTAAAAGCTGACAAGGCTCAGCCCTGAAAAATTCAGGGCTGAGTTTCATCACTGCTCAGCGTGGTTACTGTGGGTGACTGAGGGGAGACTTGAGTGCCCCAGGGGGCTGGGGAGTGGCCAGGGGGTTGTGACCCACAGAATTTCATCACCGAACACAAAAAAAGGCGTTTTCTGTGTGCTCAACATACGTGGCTTCTAAAGGCAGCTGCTGCCCTACGGAAAACCCACCTCAGAGTTCAATCCTGATGTTCCAGGACAAGATCAATGCCAGGAATTAAGTGACTGGGTAATTTTCAGCAATTCCCCCTCTGATGCAGAGATCTCACTGCTCTGAGCTGTTGGATTCACCTTTCCTCCATCCTTCTCATCCTGTCCCGTGTCGCCTCCTCGCAGCCACTGCAAGAGAGCTCGTGCCAACACCAAGAGCAGCAAAACAGTAAAAGCCGAGCAGATCAGTTTCTTAAAACTTATTTTAATATCCATGTCTCATCTGTTGGGTAGAGCCAAAACAGTCTGGCCTGGTTTAAGTTACAAATTCTTCATACACTTTAAGTAAATGAACAGTGTGGCAATAGGGTCTGTTATTGGAAGTGAAACCCATATTAACAAGGGAGGTGTCGCAGCCAGAATTCTACCAAGGGTTCTTCACTGCGCTGTCCCCAGGCCCCTGGATGGTGTCACACAGCAGGATCAATGCTTCTGACACAAAAACTAATCACACCCACAGAGATGCACACACTGTATGGCCAAGAAACAATGGGACCAGGATAGCAAAAAACCCTCCTAGAATCCTCCCCGATGTGGACAGACACCAAATCATCAGTTTCAGCAAATGGGATGAAGCACCAACCCCGATTCCTCCTGACAGAGGCTGAATGGACACGTCGAAGCTGCCTGCTGAACAGTTAACTCCTGGCTTAGAGTAGCAGGGATGGAAAGGGCTAAGAAAGGATGGCTGAAGATTTAAAGATGCAGTATTTCTGTTCTTCTGTTTAAAACACTACAGTTTAGAGACCACCTTAACGCAGCTGTGAGGGAATAAATCCACTTCAAAGCCCGACAGTCACTAAAAAAGTAGTAAGAAAAACCAAAGTGGCAGAGTTCTCCACTTGCCTGGCCTGCTGTTTTTCCAACAGACTGCTCCATGTTCCAGTTCCTGATCAGGCTGAGGCCCAGCATCTCCAGCTGATGGCCCACAGCAAGGCAGACAAGTGGCAGTCCTCTCTCAAAGCCTGTGACAGAGAACAGCACTTTGCCAGGAGATGCCATTGGGGTACAGAGCCCCCCCCAAACAGCCCATGTGCTGCCAGAGCTGTGGGTACAACCCTGGAGGTGCCCCCCCAGAGGCTCCCTCACCCCACCACGGTGGTCTGGGGGTTGGGAAGTCGCACAGGGGGGTTTGGTTTTTAACCAGACCCCGAGTGGCGGTGGTGCAGCGCTCTGATCCCTCCCGAGGCAAACCCTGCTCCCACACACTGCATCTTTAAATATGCCTGGCCAAGAGCTCCTGCCACATGCCAGGAGCGCTCCAACCTGGCTGCCACATGTTCAGGCGCTGCGCTGTTTGTGTTTTCGGTTCTCCTTCAACGCGGGGGGAAGAGGGAGCAGAGTGGGGACAGGAAGCTCCCGTTTCACAGCAGGCAGATCCAGCTGAAGGTACCAGACCCTTTCAGGCAGATTTACAGGAAGGAGAGAAAAATAGTAATTAGGGTGTTTGCTCCCTTCAAGAGCATTATCTCTTTCCTTCCCATCTGGAATCGGATGCAGCAACAGCAGCAAGAGCGGCGAGTCAGCGAGCTGGAAAAGGAAAGTGTTAAGGGAGAGAGGAAGCTCGGCTGCCAAGTCACCAACAGAGAGGGGGCAGACAAGCCCTCAGCTTGGGAATGTTCTAACACGAGCCAGGTCAGCACAGATCACACCTGTGACACCTGAGTGCTCCCATCCCTTCCTGCCCGTCAGCCCCGATCAGGCTCAGAGCGCGGGGAGCACTCCAGGGTGTGTCCGCAAACAGACATAAATTAACCAGGAGCAACCGTGGCGAGAGCCACGGGGCAGCAGCTGAAACCGTGTGGCAGCCTGAGCTGTGATCCACTCCCACCACAGATCCACGCAGGCCTGTTCTCCCGAGGCCTCACCGCCTCCTGAGAAGGTGAATTATTCCTAAGGGGTTGCCCCAAGGGAGCAGGAGCTGCACCAGCTGCAGGACGGCCACTGCCACCAACCTGCTAATACGGGTTTCACTTGGAGACCAGAAAACTGTTTTCTTCCAAAAAATTGTTATTTTTAAAAAATTGAAATTAATTAGGGGTAAAACACTAACTCTAGTGCCATGAACAGGCAGGATCAACTTTTTTCCCCTCCAAAGGGCAAAGAGTCATATACCATCCCCAGCTGAACCTTGGTGCTTCGAGCTTTTCAGGAGATGTTACCTAAACTTTATTAAAAGAAAAAGAACAATGTTTAAATATCAACACTGGACTAGCCCAGTCTTTTTTTTCCAAAGTCCACATTCTTCATATGAAGCACACACGGCGTCCTGGATTCCCCAAGGCTGCATGTTCAGAAGTTCACAGTACATGGAACCATGTCTTTTTGTATTGTTTTTTTTCTTGAGTTTCGTCTCCTTGCTCAGAGCAGCCACCCTTTTGTGGTCACTGACTGGATAAACCTCAAGCCATCTCCTATCCACGCGGCTTAGCCTAGATGCCAAAAGGTTTTCTTGATGAGAGTTGATGTTGTCATGCTCTATGGATGGAAAAAAGCAAGAGAAAAAAAGCACCTGGTACAGGTTTCTTGAGACCCTTGCGGATTCCTCTGTTCCAAAGCTGTTTCTGAAAGTCTTTTTTGTTTTTGTTTTGTTGGTTTTTTTTGCCGTTTTCTCGAGCAGTTTTTGGCCTATTACTCTGTCTCAGTTTGAAGAGCTGTTATTGGATGATCCAGAGGTTGAGGCAATGGCAGCTCCAGCTGGGCTGCTCGTGGAGACGGATTTGCGGATGTGAGGCAGCAAGTAGGGATCACAGGCCAGCTGCTGGACATCTATCCGATCCTCCTTCCGGTAGGCCAGACACCGCCTGATGAACGCCTGCAGCACCCCAGGGCAAGGCAAGGATTAGCATTTCAGGACACAAACAGGAAGCTTTTGACTCTTTGGGAGCAGGGCCAGTGTGATACCCCAGCGCCGAAATTCCTTCCCCAGACACGGCCCAGCTCCTGCAGCAAAGCTCATCCTCCACCAGGGCACAGTGTGAGCATGGGGTTCAAGCCTCAGCCTGAAACTACGGCTGGCATGGAATGGTTTGGGCTGGAAAGATCATGCAGTTGTAACCCCCTCCATGGGATCCCAGGATGGTTTGGGTTGGAAGGGACCTCAAAGCCCATCCAGTGCCACCCCCTGCCATGGGCAGGGACACCTTCCACGAGCCCAGGTTGCTCCAAGCCCTGTCCAGCCTGGCCTTGGACACTTCCAGGCATGGGGCATGCAAAGCCACTGATCCCTGTGCAAGAGGTGAGCCTTAAACACAGAATTCCTGCTGATCTTAGGGAAATCAAGAGGATGGAACTGCCTGTCCCAATCACTGAGTGACCCACAAGCAGATTTACCTTTGCTTCTGGTGTGACTACTGGCTTTGGAGGGAACTGCACCTCGGTAGCTTTCAGGATTGTGTTCTCCTGCAGAATATCTTGTTGTGACTGGTTGTGACCGAAGGGCTACCGAAAGAAAACAGTTGTTAAAGGTTGGTGACAGGCCTTAAAAGCCCCATAACACTACTGTTTATCATCACCTGACATCAGGATTTTCCAGGCAAGCAGCCCACGACTGCTGGGAAGGTGCTGCAGATTCCAGCCGGAGGAGCAGGACCTGCTGCTCCCACACTTCACTGAACACCAGTGACCAAGCTGGAATGTGTCTGGGGTGTCTCTGGCTTGGCCAGGAGGGATCTCCCCCTGCTTCCAGACCTTACACGTCTGTTATAGCATGTGTCACCCATCAGAGCTGATGAAGATCCACCCACTCCAGCCTCTGCTGGGCTGGTTTCCCGTGTCTGACTGACAGCTCTGAGCAGCACAGAGTGTGTCAGCCCTGGCTTTCACAACACTTGGTTACCAGGGACTCCTGGAAACAAGAGCCCATGGAAACCTTTTCCCTCTGCAGCCGATCTCTCCTGTTGTCATAAACCAAATTACATCTTCTCACGAAAAATAATCTTTTCCTGACCCACTCTAAAGGCTTCTAGAGTGGGTCGTTGTACCTACTTTCCCCCCCACCCCCCTAAACATTTGGAGCCATCAAGCCCAACAAAGACTCAGGGTATTAAAAATGTTACAAAACAAGACCAGAACCACAGTGCCCATCCATCATGCCCAGTGGAAAGACATGTTGTGCAGGATGTGTTTTCTGAGGGAAGTGCCACACAGCAAAACACAACCTGGTGCATTTTCCCCATTTCCATTAGCATGGAACTGATGGCAAGGGGACAAAGTGGAAGCACCTATGTCTGGGGAGAAGGAAGCAGAAGCCAGGGCTGCTCCCAAAAGGTTTGGGAAACACCACTAAGAAAGGAGTTAAATGCCCTCTTACCTTTCTGCCATAGAGACACTGATAAAAGATGACTCCCACTGACCAGACATCAACTTTATTTGAAATCTTTGGAGGTTCTTTCCCAACCACAAAACATTCTGGTGGCAAATACCTGATTAGAAGCAAGTGACAACAGGTTATGAGCAGCAGCTCCAAGTACTTTTGATCATTTACTTCAGAAAGGAAGGACCGAGCTTCTGTGATGAGATACTGGCTTGGGATTCAAGGGACCCCATTTCATTCCTGTGCATCTCTGGGCCAAGATCACCAATGCCTACTCTCCTTCTGGGAACAGTGATCCCAAGGACCCTCCAGCCTACTGGTGTTCTGAGCTAGTAGCACACTCAGCTTCTTTTCACCAGAGCACGTAAAACAACTCCCATTTTCCTTTATCTGCAGAACTGGTATTTGTTGTTGAAAGGCCTTGGCCAACAATCCCACAATGGAAGCACGAAGCCAAAATACATATTTCTAGAAATACAAGCCCAGATGCCACGTCCCAGTTAAAGACACTCAGCCTCACTCAGGGTACAGGCAGTGTCATTTTTAGGAACAGAACAAAACTGTGCAACACAAGATGCCTCAGCAAATGTTCCGTGCGGCCGTTGCCCGTGGTGACAGTCGGCAGCTTGGGGGACATCTAAGAGTCACCCTCGGTGGCACTCACCGAGGGGCTGCTCTCAGCCACTGACACTTGGCACTGAGGATAAAGGAGTGCTGAAAACGTCTTTCACATGACACTCAAGTGAAGCCCTGGCTATAGGACAGCACTGTGAGATTTTCTTTTTTTTTTTCCAAGAGCTAACTACAGATTTTCACCTCCTCGTTTCAGGGGAATAATTCTTTCCATCTCCCTGATGTACCTGAATTCCCAAAGAGGTGTAGTATTCTCCTCGTCCTTGTTCAAGCTGTGAGGCACAGCCACTCTTGACTGTGAAAGAGCAGCCAAGCCCCAACTCCAGAGCTCTCAATCTCAGCAGCATATGCAGCTTTTCACCAGCCCTTTGGATCCGAGCTGGTTTTTGAACACTAACCCACTGAACAGTGAAAAGCTGCCAACCTCAAAAGGAGCCGTGTGACAACAAGAGCAGTTTCCAGGGTCTCAAACCTCCAGTGTCTCAAGCTGTCACAGCCAGTGGCAGCACACACAGAGCTGACACAGATCCAAAGCTGTTTATAAACTGTTCTTGATCTTAACTTGCAAGTGCCCCAGGCGACGCTTACCAGTAAGTACCAGCCCCCTGCGATGTCAGTTCCATGCCATCAACAGAGTTGTAGCTGTCATCATCCATGATTTTGGAAAGTCCAAAATCTGTGATTTTTATCTCTCCACATGCAGTACCATTGACTAGGAGAATGTTACCTAGAGAGAGGACACAAACAAGCCTTTAGGTTACACATTTAGCAAGGAAACAAGGAGAATAAAATTGCATTGAATTCTGGCTCTGCACGAGGACCAAGGGCCTACACTGTGAGCTGCAGCAGCCTGGGGTAGATGTTTTAACTCTCAAAACCCCAAGCTCCAGAGGCAACTCTGCTCCCACCAAGCCCTAGAACTGATTCTGCCCATCCTTGAATGACCCAGTGGCCTGATATTACTTGGAGCCTCCAGATCCTGAACCCTATTAACCAGTGGGCTTGATGCCCAGGCTGTTTTGACCCCTCCCAAAGGTCCTGTTGGAAGGGCAGGTCAAAAAGGAGGATTAAGGAGAGAAATACACACACAGTTCTGACTCATCCTGCCCAGAAGTTCTGACTTGCCCTGGCCTCTCAACAAGCCAGAAACTCTCTCCCCTTCCTGGCAGTGCTCCCCAGTGACTTCCTAAGCTCAAAAATGACAATTATTGCTTAAGCAAGAGTCTTTCGCAAGTCCGCCAAGGCTCAAGGAGTCAGATCATCAGTGTTTTTCTCCTACAAGCCTACAAGAAAGCAGCAGAGCTGTGCAGTGGTGGCAGTGGATGAATCACAGCTTTGCACAGCTGCAGGCACAGCTCAGGCGGGGAGGGAGCGGGGTCAGGAGAACCAGTGCAACAGCACCACCTCCTGTACACATTCCTCGTGCTGATGCAACAAACCACATCACTCAGCAGTTACACAATGCTGATGAAGTGCCACCAGGGCAGGGAGAATGAGCCAGGGATAACTGCCCAAAGAGATGGATGAATTTACTGGACTAGCAAAAAAAAAAAAAAGTCATGTCACCAATACACGCCACCCCAAACAGAGCATTTCCATTCCCCCCCCACCCCAGGGATTCTGCCCAGTGGTGAAGGAAAATCTACAACAGTTATTTGGGGAGGATCTTCTCCATGGCAGATGGAACTGAATGAATTCAAAGGCAGACCTGAGCAGTCTCACGGTGTGCCCTCAAGCTTTGGGAGCTGCTCCACGATACAAAAACCTGACTATTTCCCACATCAACCCCTGCCATCAAATTTTCAGCCAGACAATTACCAAAAGAGCAAGCCAGAAGAATGGGAACATGAAGCACACTAGTAATTGTGGGAACCTTTATGAAGCAACAACAGAAGCTCTCTCAACAGCAGAATACAAGCAGGACATTAAGAAAACAAACAGAGACACTCGGTGGTTCAAGGGCTCGTTCTGAACAAGGAGGCTCCTTTTTCTGGAATGTTACACTTCCTTGTTTTATGTTGCAATTCTGGGAGACAATACCCTTTCCACTGCATTGTTCTATGCATTTTTCCTTGGTGCAAGCTAGTTTTCCCAGACAGCCCTGTTTCCATTTGCTGTCTGACCAAAGGAAGCTCCCCCACATTACCTGCAACCCATTACCTTGTGTTACATCCTGAGGCACCTCAGCACAGCATACCTGGTTTAAGGTCATAGTGTATGATGGGAGGTTTGATTTCATTTAGGTATTTTAAAGCATTCACAATCTGCATGATAATGGATCGTGCCTCTTTCTCTGACATGAGCTTGTGCTGCTTCAGGTAGAAGTCCAGATCATTCCCCTCACAGTATTCTAACACTGTACAAAACCTGAAAGCAAAACAGCAGTTGTTGTAATTAAGGCACCTGACAGAAACCAGAACACTTTGTTATTGCTTGTCTGTAACACACCTATTTGGTCAATATATCAAATTAAGAGTCTGCCAGCCTATTAATTCTTTTCTAAAAATAAGCTCCCAGGAGCTCAACAGTACAAAGGTCAGAGATCCCCCAGTAAAGGCCCAGAAGCTAAAAGCTCCATCAGCTGGGGTGTTTGCCCAGGCCAAAGAATAGGATTTACCAGTAAAGCCCCACATCTGACATCACACAACACACTGGTTTGGGAGCCGGAGGCTCTAGAAAACCAGTGCATGTTGAAAGTACATCAGACATCTCTGCAGCACGGTCTAACACCGGTGGGGACGTTCTCTGGAGTCTTCTGGGAAGTTTTAAATACTTTGTCTGCAATGAATAGGCCAAAGCAAGGGAAAGGACAACACAACTCACGAGTCAGTATCCAGCGAGAAGTAGTCGTATAGTTTAACTATTCGAGGATGATCCAGTTCTTTGTGAATTCTGTACTCTCTACACGCATGTCTGAAAGCAGCAAAGCCTGAGCATTAGTCATACAAGTGACTTCATTCTTAGTTCTGCAGATAGAGAACCCAGACACACCACCCAGCGCCAGCTTCCACGGAACTCCTCACGCTCCTCGGCCTCAGAGAAGGCGAGGGAAGGAGGAGCTGCACACAACAGCTCCTGGGAACCACAGAACCCCAGTGCGGCTCCAGGGCTGGCAGTGCTACAAAATAACTCCTCTTGATTAATGGGACTGCTTGCCAAAATAGAATAACCTCATAAATCCTTAAGGGATCCAAGAGAGCTGAATGCAAACATCAGCAAGTTCTAGAAAAATTCCATGATGCTCGACACAGCCCAACTTCCAGGCTTCAAATTCAGCTTTGTCTGTCCCAGTGACTCGTTGAGGATTTAAGATCACAGCTTTATCTTGGAAGGTCTAAGGAGAAGTCTTGGCTGCCACTCTGGAGAGCTTATCTAACCCATGGCATTAGGGAGCAAGAGCTACCAACAGCAAAAGCCTTCCAGTAAAGAATTTCTTCCTAATATCCAATCTAAACCTTCTCTCCTCCAGTGTGAAGCCATTCCCCTTGTCCTGTCACTCCAGGCCCTGTAAATAGTCTCTCTCCATCTTTCTTGTAGCCCCTTCAGGCTCTGGAAGGCCACAATTAGGTCACTCCAGAGCCTTCTCTTCTCCAGGCTGAGCAATCCCAACTCTCTCAGCCTTTCCTCCCAGCAGAGCTGCTCCATCCCTCAAACCATCGCTCCAGCAGCTCCATGTGCTGGGATCCCAGGGCTGGAGGCAGCTCTGCACGTGGGGTCTCACCTGAGAAGAGGCAGAAGGGCAAAATCCTCTCCTTGATTTGATGCCCACAGTTTTGGCTGCCCAGAGAAGCTGTGGCTGCCCCCGGATCCCTGTGAGTGTCCAAGGCCTGGTTGGACGGAGCTTGGAGCAACCTGGGCTGGTGGAAGGTGTCCCTGCCCGTGGCAGGGGGTGGAATAAGATGATCTTTAAGGTCCCTTCCAACCCTAATCATTCCATGATTCCATGACACAGCTACAGTCCTCAACATCTGAGAAAGGATCAATCATTCTGGGAAATAAAGGGAAGAGGCCTTCAGGGAGAACAGTGTAGGTGTGCACCTGGAAGATGGGCATGGACAACTGTGTCCCACAAAACAGCTTAAACACTCCAGAGAGGAGAAGCCACTTGAACACTTTCCTCACAGAGCACTGGTGCTTTGAAACCTGGTGCCAGAGGGCTTACACAAAAGTCTGTGTGTGTGTTTGTGCACATTTAAAACATTTCTAATCTGACCATAACTTTTGTAAGTAGCTCCTGGGCTTCTGAAATGTGGCAAGCACAGGAAAAAACTGGCAGATGCTGGATAACCAAATGCAGGAGGAGTTTGGAACCATGGCTGGTTGCTTTACAGACCCACTTACTTGTGATAGTTTTCTTTCTTCTCATCTCTCCAGTTTTTATTTAACTGGTGTATTTTCACAGCTACGTATCTCTGTTCTGTTAAATCAAATGCCTGCAGAGAGAAGAGCTGAGAATCAGCAGGAATCCCAGTTTCAAGTTAACACTGCAAAAGCAGACAAGCTCTAACAAACCAATATCCCCACCCAGGAAATCAGCATTACGACATAGTGAGGGGAAAAGCAAACCCACATTTTGAGGTAATTAGTTTCACTAATGAAACCAAGCAACCCTGAAAACAATTGAATATTCTGTGCTTTGATCTGACCTTCCCCATGGAATCTAACTCACGCTGCATTTATTCTGACATTTTACCACCAGAGCTACAAAGGGACCAGAAAGGTCAAATTAGCAAAATATAGACAGTTATTATATTGGGAAAGACCCTGCCATTATGCCCCCAAGTCCCCAACTCATTTTCTACATATGGTTAACAAAAACCAAACCCAAAACACAGAGGATTTTTCAATACTTTGTTTCACACTGGAGAGCTCAGCTCTCCAACTTGCAGCATAATGTTTCAGCATATTCAGAAGCTGGAAAATTCAATGGCAGAGCTGTGTGATCTTGTGCTGCACTTTCCCCTCCACTTTTTTACTATTTAAACAGTCCTGAAAGAATGGGCCTGTGGAACTGTGCTCTTGGAAAAAGGCAGAAATCTTTTACCTTGTCTGAGAGCAGCAACAGCTAATAATTCACAGGCCAGGGCAAAATGCTATTGTAAGCAAACAACGATACTCTGTGTTCATCTCAAAAGTTGACTACTTAATTCCTAATGCTTAAAGGATTGGCCAAGATCTTGGAGCTGAAGGGCCGAGCGTGTCTTTGTTTTAATAACATAGTTACAACTCTTAAGAGCAGTCAGGTATGAAGCATTTCATACCCTCCTGCTTTCATCTGTGGAGCCAAAACTTGCTGCTTAGTCAGCAAAACCTCCAAAGAGCAGCTCAGAGAGCTTAGACACAGCTCACACTCTCTTCTTGCCCACCTGAGCTGTCTGGGACCCTTAAGTTTAGTTACCTATTGCTGCGCTGCATCAAAATAATAAAGCACTGTGAGGTTTCCAATATTTGCATTGGCATAATTATTCTCATGCCAGCCAAATTCAACATGAATTCAAGACTACTGAGAGCAGAGGGGGAAATACTGAGGACTGGAACGGCTCTAAGCACAACAGTCCAAGAGCAAGCACTGAAGTATCACAGGTCTTGGCTGTCAGGAGTGCTGACACACAAGGAATCCTCAGTTCTAAGGAGGTCCCAAAACTACACACTCACCCCCAGCCTGCTACTTCAGAGTGCAAAACGAAGGCACAAGAAACAAAGCCTTGTGCCTCCAGGAAATGCAGGTTTTGCTCTTATTCCTGGAGCTATTTTCTCTTCTTTGCAGAGATGTTCAGACTTGCTGTGCCGTCTCAGTAAGGCTGAGCCGCTGCAGGTGTTTGCGTGCAGCACTGGGAGAAACAAGCGGTTTGCTTCTCTGTCCTGACAAAACTTGGAAGACTTGGTGCCACATTCTCCTGACACGTGTTTGCAGGAAATTTGACCTCTGAGGACAAGGGCAGCACTTGAAAACCTCGACTCTGCTGCCTAATGCAAGCCAGATGCACCACGAGCTTTGCCCTCCCTTCTTCCCTCCACAACCACACACAGAACTGAGAGAACAAGTGGGAAAATTCTGCTTCCTACAGTATTTCCCTGCACATTCAGATTCCACCACAGACTGCCGCTTCAAATTTACCTTATATACTTCACTGAAGCCACCTCTACCCAGAAGATGCAACAACAAATATCTATCGTTTAGCGTTGGATGATCTTTAAATCTGGTGAGAAAGACATGGTTTGAGAACAGTGACAGAAATAAATCACAGCTACTGCACAGCTGAGAAAAAACAATCTTACTCTCAGACAGAAAACTATTAAAATTGTGTTAATAACTGAAAGATTTGATACTATTTTATCACTCTGCCTGATAAAAGACTATATAATGGTACCTTGATGTACTTGGAAGCCTTCAAGTTATATCACTGTGCCACCCCCCAATCAAGTGACTACTGAGTTGTAACATGAAATTAAAGAAAGATTGTCAAGAGAACAAATAAAAATTGCTTTAAGTTCTTATCCCTGAGTCCCGTGTGCTTACTGTGAATTATCTTCATTGTGTATCCTTTTCAATTCCCTGATGTGTAGATTCCTAACCCTCTCTAGCCGTTCCAGCTCCGCCTGGATCTCTGCTTCTTCCTGTTCAAGGGAAAACCAAGAGGAAAACACAACACTCTGTGAGGTACTGCAGGTAGAACTTGGAAACACAAATGTAATTCCAATTCCAAAGAGGTTACTGGCAAAAAAACCTGTCTGGGAGATCAGAGAGACAGTCAGAGTCAATTAAGAGTCAGGTGGAAGGTGACAGGAATGAAAACTGACTGGGCAGTTCTGTTCACACCTACACAGACAGGAGCTCACATCTCTTTACACCTCCTTATTTTTCACATTTTAACATTTTCTATAATTAAAAGCCTTGTTCTCTAGCCCTGCTCCTTCCCTGAGCACTGTGCAGCTGTTTTTGTAGGAATTTCAATTCTGCTGGGACAAGAGAAAGAGGACAGCCCTCAGAAGGAAGGGCAGGGATGTCACGATGCCATGTGGAGATGGGGCAGTATCCACACAGGATGGGAAACGTGAGAGAACAACACTGTGTCCTATCAGTGGTAAGTGCCAGAACAGGTCAGAATGTTCCTCAGTGCCACAGGGAAGTTCTGACAACTGTTTATCCAGTGGGAAGTTCAGGTGCCCTCAAACACCACACGAGAATTCCCATCCCTGTGGCCAGGGCTGCAAACCTCAATGAAAGCGTGTCCCTTGAGCAGAATGGTTTGTCTCTGTGACTCAAGGGACATCGTCACCCATCTGCCTTGTGACTCTGCTCCTTCCCTTTCCAACTTGCTCTAATTTTAGACACAAAGAATGAGCCACTTTCCAAAAGTGGAGAAGGATAAGCTCAGCCTCAGACAATGCCACGATCCCAGCACGTTACTTCATTTTCCATTAAGGTCCATTTCCAAACGGATTCCTCCATTGCAGGGTGGCAGTGCCACATGCCAGCGGAGATGGACCTGCAGTTAATCCCCTGGAGCCACGGGGAAGCTGCGGAGCCAGCACTCCCCTGCCCAGATCGCTTCTCTTTGTTCACAGGTCGATAAAGCACAATGGGCACAGCGCCAGCAGATTCCATGTGTGCAGGAACTTTCCCTTCCACTGAAAATACCAAGGAGTACAGAGGCATTAATGAGGCTTTGAATGCAACCTGTGTGTCAAGGTTAGAGGAAAAGAAGTAAATGTAGAGCTCAGGCAGCACCCGAGAAAAGAAGGGGCATGTTTTCCTTTCATCTGGAAAAGAAAACTCCTTGGCCTGAGCAGAGATCACACCTAACCAGGAAATGGCAGAAGACACCTATTTTTTTTTCTTCAGAATTTCATCTGTTGGAGTGTCCCAGAAAACTTATTTATAGGTCACTGCAATCACTTTCAAGGTAACCAACAGCTTATCTAAATATAACCTCAGCTGCAGGTACAGTTCCTACTGAAGCCAAGGTACTCGAGAACAAATGGCCATTGCAGCTGCCTAAACAGGGCTGGTTTGCAACAGTCAAAGAGATTTTACTGGACTGATAATGCTGGTTACTCGATATTGCAAAGAATTGGAAAAGCTGCATTTTGTTGTTGTGTTCTCCTAATTTTCTTCCCTTGCTCCATTCCTTCCTGTTCCCCCACGTTGGCCACGTTCAGAGCTCAGCACCAGGCAGGTCACAGTGACAGATGTATCAAAAGAGTGGAACTCTCTGCATGAAATCCTGACTGTAAGGATGCAGAAATCTATTTACTGAAGCAAAGAACATCTTTCCTGAATACCACTGCCCTGGAAAAAAAAATTATTACAAAATCCTGGCTGTCCCTTCCAAGCAACAAAAACCATCTCTCACTTATCAAACAAAGAGTAGTGACCTCTACAGAGAAATGCTCTTGTTCACAGAACACTGCATCAAAAAGCCTTTGCTGCAGACAGTTCTTACCTTTTTAAGATGACCTAGTCTGAGTTTGAAGATTTCTTCCTGTTCATGATACTCTGCTAACGTTAACCTGCACAAAGGAGAAAGATCCAACACATCAGTTTTCAACAAAATGAACAGTCTGTGGCACACATGTCCTCAGTGGAAGAGACAAATACACAGAGTAAATCAACAGCCAGCACATAATTTTTTAGATAAACTCTGCAATCCGTATTTTTTAATACTCATTCTAAAGGAGAACAAAAGCTTAAATCTCAACACATTAATTTCAAATCCAAGTCCCCAACAACACCTGTCCAGGCTAGTGACTGACTTTTAACAAAGGCAGCTAAACCAGAACTGAAACATGGAACACTGAAGCCCAAGTGTTCCACATCTTATTTTTCCATGTAAAGTTTCATTTACTGACTCATTTTCAAACTTTCCTTTGTAATAAAAGCTGGATAATTCAACCCAGCTACTCCCTCTGGGACCAGCAGCACACCTGGCCACAGAGCCACTGCAAACCTGGGATTCGGAGCTTTTTCCTGCTCCAGGTCCTGCCAAGTGGCTTACAGGGAAATCTTGGGAAATTTACTGTATCTTTGGCCTCACGTGTAGTTGGGAGAAGAAACGAGATAAAGGGGAATAATCCCTATTTTATGGAGGATAAATGATGCGCAAAATTTCCATGATGGGTGGTTGGTCAAAGAAGTTTTATGCTTTCAATAACTCTTACACAGAGGGCTTGGAGCCCCCTGGGCTGGTGGGAGGTGTCCCTGCCCATGGCAGGGGTGGCACTGGGTGGGCTTTAAAGGTCCCTTCCAACCCAACCCACTCCATGATTCTATTCTACAGCCCATGCAGGACAGAGACAAAGCTCAGCCTTACACTAAAACAGCGACAGACCCCATCACTTGTGAAATGCAGCGACATGCTGAGCTCTTCAAGGTTAGAAAGTGAATCAGTACATTAACTGTCTCATTACTGCCAACAAGGAGTTTGGAAAAGCAGCACATGTGAACACAGAGCTATGAAGCCCATATCAACTGCATCTATTTACTGTGTAAACAAGATCTGCATGTGACAGTGCATAAATCTCTTTTTTTGAACCTAAACTGAGTTCAAAGCACATCCCAGGAGGATTCGGCAACAGCAGTTGTGCTCTGCACGGTACTCCACACAAAGGTCCACGAGGTCTCCACAGCATCAGTACCACAACTCATTTCAAGAGGGGACCAAGACCTTCCTCTGTGCTGGGGGGACCCTGATCAGTAAATTGAGAAGAGAGAATATTCAGCTGATCAAGCATCTTGAAAGGCCCCAGCTTCCCTCCTCTGTTGATAACGCCAAAACCACGTGGAAAGCATCGTCAGCTGACAAATTTAGTGCAAAACTCACAAGCCAAGTTCCCTTTGAAAGAATCTTGACCATAAGGAGCTGCTTCTTACAAATTAAAGATATGTATAAAACACAGCCAGTACCACAGGCGTTCACACGTTGTCCCATTTCTTATAAAAGCGTGCTGAGGGCCAAGGAGTTGGACTGGATGATTCTTGTGGGTCTCCTCCAACTGAGGATATTCTGTGATTCCCATTCACACACCACACCCTTCCCCTGACAGCCTGGAGTTTAATCAATCAGACTCAGCCAATCTGAAAGACCATCCCAAAAGTTTAGGTCTTTCCGTGATTCTTTGGTTGCTGTTGCTGTATAAGGAATAAAAAGACAATTGAATAAACCAGCAACAGGCTTTGCACATATTCTTGTGCCCAAATGCTAAACAGCACCAGCCTCCTCATTAAGGCAGAGATGTAATTAGTACCACCAGATGTAACGAGCACCACCAGGCCAACACTGCCCAAAATAG
This sequence comes from Pseudotriccus pelzelni, assembly GCA_035584735.1. NCBI lineage: Eukaryota > Metazoa > Chordata > Aves > Passeriformes > Tyrannidae > Pseudotriccus > Pseudotriccus pelzelni. The sequence goes on along the minus strand of JAWMRA010000076.1, from coordinate 4,285,161 downwards.
CTGCCTGTTACAGCAACCATTACAAAAATCACGGGGGCTCTGAGACAAACACTGCCCTGTTTCACACAAACAGGCTGAAAATACACCACCTCTAGTACAGCTTTAGGCTGCCCAAGCTGCCCTAATGAATCTCAGACAAGCCCAGCAGATTATTCTTCCTGAATAAAAGTTCTTTTCTCATTCACAGCTAGAAACCCATTTGGGGACAGCACGTGTTTAGATTTGCATCACAGGGCCTTCCTCTCCTTTTTAAGACACAGCAACAGCCATGAACCAAAGAGGAACCAAATAAAAATAAAAATAAAAAAGGAATTTGGCTGTCTGCTTCTCATTCAGCTTTCAGAAACGTTTATATTTAAATTGCCCAAAAGTCAGCCTCTGTGTAAGAGTTAGACAACAAAAAGCCTCCCTCCAAAAGTTAGAAAATTTGGTTTCTGATACACAATGGTCCAACAAATGCACTCACAGGGTAACTAATGATTAAGCAAGTAGTCAGTCAGCCCAGTTGCTACAGCTGACTTGCAAAAACAATGTTTTCGTAAGCTACAACACTCCACATGAACCACATCCATACCCTGGCAAGCAGTTTTTAATCAAGGACACCACAAGAAGCTCTTCTAAGCCACAAATATAACCCCCTAAAATGATAAAGCCCTAAAGTGAAGAATGATAAACCAGCAAGAAACAGAGTGCAAAATGAAAAGTGTCATTGAGAGTTAGGGTATTGCCTACAGCAAGGAAATGAGCTCTGTAAAGGGAACTGATGGAAGGCAGGGGTAAGTCTCCGACTAATGTATTTCCAACTCATAAAAACTTGCAAAAAATAATGTTTTTAATTCCTTGCGAGACCCAGCTTTACTCTCTAAGAATATCAAGACTCTCGGAACATCAGTAACTTCAAAAGAGGTAGGGGGAAAAAAAAAATCTGTAAGAAGAAAGAGAAGCACTTCCACTACCTTTCCATTTCCCCAGCTCAGATACGTGTGAAGGACTGCTCTGGGGACACAGGCCAGTGCTCAGTGCTCTGTCTCTACAGAGAGCATCTTATTTCTTCAGCATCCCAAATTCATTGTTTGAAAATTCAAACTCAAGAGTTCTCCCCAGAAAGTCCATAGAAATCAAGGCTTCTCAAGGTGTATAATTTGGTTTTCCTCAAAAAACAAAGCACCACGTGTCCTACCCTGATACTGAAATCACTTCTGAACTTACAACACTGAAGTCAGACCCCACTTTCCAAACACTGAAAAAGTTCCTGCATTCAAAAGAAATAAAGTTAAGCTCATGCAAAGTCTGGACCCAGCAATGATCCTCGTTTTACTCCAATGAAAACTATTCAGAACTGCAGCCAGATGTTGCTGATTCCACAATGCTCATTTGTGCACGGAGCGAAGCCTGGAGGCAAGGGCAAGATTCCATTTCCCAGCAGATATTCCATGCTCTATAACCAAAGCCTGTGGCTTTTTGCAGTGCCCCCAAGGCGGCCCTGGAACCTACGTTTCATTTTCTGCCCCGTTGGTCTTGTTCTTGCGCTGCTTCTGCTCGTTGCTGGCAGGGGGGGTCTGTCCCATGGCCGGGGGCTTCCTCTTTGCCAACATTTTTCGTTGCCTTTCTATTTCTTCCCGCTGGGAATTTATCCTTTCCTGTTGCCTGGAAAGCAGAGAGTAGAAAAACACAAAAAAACCCAACAAAACCATGAAGGGTGTGCACTTGGTTGTCTTTCGGCATCTGTTCTCACCAGATCGGGGGAGAGGGATTTCAAACGGGTTGTACTCGGAAGATTAATAACTAAATATTTTTGTACAGCAAAAGGGGGATGTGCCAAACATGATGAGTCAGATTTTTTTAAAGGTGTTTTTTACATGAAAGGGGATTCTTTTCCTGGCTCGCAGAAACCTTGCAGTAAAGTGAAAGGTTTTATTCATGCAGAGGATGTCCAAAACCAAGGAGCCGTTACCCTCACGGAAACCCAGGATCCATGGTAAGGCACTAACTTTCCACACACTTTTTCCTAGAAGGCTCTGTTCGAAACTTCAGATTTTCCTGTTAAAACTAGTCCTGAAGTCTGGTACTCTTCTGACAAAGTATCTTTATACTTCAAAGGTACAGTTAAACTACCCCAAGTTCTCTAAAATATAACCAACACCATTCCTGATTTAAGTAAGGAACAGCCTCTCTCCTCCAAGATAAAAGGACTATCTGGGAACATTTTGCAGTGATAAAAGCACTCTTGAAATTTCAAGTCTAAATGACTTAGGCATTTACATACTTAATTCCCTTTTAAAAAGACACTGCAGGTAAGTATTCCAGAAGTATTTCCTCCATGTCTTACAGCACAAACTAAGCAAGAATTATAAAGTCCTTAATCTGTGCCTAACAAGAGCTGCACCTCCCTATCAGACTACAGAGAAGTGATGTGATTTTAAAGGATCACACACAGCTCTCTCTAATGCAATTAATTTGCCAAGTCCTACTTAAAGGTCTAGGCCAGGTGGGAATTGACTGGATATTTCCATTAACATCCTGCATAAAAGGGTCTCTGATCTTCATTTCCAGGTTTCTGCAGCCCCTTTGATCACTGTTACCAGAAGGCAGAAAAAGTTAAATAGTATGGGTTTTCTCTTTTAAGCTTCTCTACTTTCTACTTGCAAAACTAAAAAAAAAAAAAAAAAAAAAAAAAGGCAAGCTAATTAGCCTTCCCTGATTAATGTATGCAAGTATGCAAATCAAACTGATTGACTCACAGTGTATGTGAGATTTTGGTCCACCCCTCCACCCTAAGCCCAGCAATCACAGAATCAACGAGGTTGGAAAAGACCCCCGAGATCACCGAGTCCAACCCGTGACCCGACACCCATTTGTCACCCAGCCCATGGCACTGATGCCACATCCAGTCTGTGCTCAAACACCTCCAGGGATGGTGACTCCACCACCCCCTGGGCAGCCCATTCCAGTGGCTGAGCACTCTCTCTGTAAAGACCTTCCTAATGTCCAACCCAAACCTTCTCTGGTGCAGCTTTAGACTCTGCCCTCTTATCCTACTGCTGGTCGCCTGGGAGAACAGACTGACCCCCACCTGGCTACAACCTCCTGTCAGGGGGTGCACTGAGGATTCCCAACTGGCCTATCCAACCCACTCAAAACCATTTCATTCCAGTTCAAGTCTCTGGAGCTCTCAGTGGAAATGTATTTCCCCCTTCATTGTGAAATTGTTCCCCGTTGTCAGTAGTTCCTGTCTGGTCCTTCCATGCATCACTCCCACCATTCTCACACTCTGACAAGCGAGGCATCGCACACAGCTGCTTGGTTTTGACATTTCTGCCCGTGAAGTTGAAGGAAGCCCTGTTTGTGCTCACTTGATGAGGTTCTGGAAGGCGTAGCCGTCCGTCCACTGCTCGGTGAAGGACGCGCCGTGCCGCACCGTGGTGAAGTGCCCCAGCCTCAGCCTGTCCTGCATGCTCTTATCTCTGCAGGCCATCTTCTCCTGCTTGGACTGCAAACAAAACACAGCACATGTGAAAAATACAAGCCATAAATTAGCAGCCAAAGAGCCGTGCTGGGTTTTAAATCACCACCAATTCTTAGCGCTTTCCATTGTTTCAGTTCTGCTTATCTGAAACCCAGCTGATCATTGAGCAGGTTATTACTGCTGGTGCTTCACAGAGGTCTGACAAGTATTTGTTCACCTCCTTCCTGATATTTCAGCCTCACTTTTCCCTCCTGATTATTCCCTGGGCAGCTCACCCATCCTATGAGCAGTAGAAATCAGTCTGGCAGCAGGATTAAAACTGCCCCTTTGTGCCAGTAGCTTAGCTGGACTGCAGGCCTGGCTCTGATCAGGCCCTTTATTGACTCAATCAGGTGATGAAGGAAGAAAATACACCTTAGATCACTTAAGAGTAAGATACAGTGATCAGCCAGCTCAGTCCTAGACTTGTACCATGCCCAGAGACATGACACAACCTCAGTTAAGTCACCAACATGCATAAACAGTGGTGGTGGTGTCTGTCCCAGGGTGTTTCTGGTAAGTGAGAACAAAATTTCCAAGGCCTGAGACAAGAACAGCCAAGTTTCAGTGAGACAAGACTAAAGGCGAACCTGGGAAGCTCCTCACTGGAGCCATAAGTACCTCTCTGAAAGCCAGGCCTACTTTAACACCTCGCCCAGAGTCACAAACCCTCCCAGAGAGGGGAGCCCCAGTCAGCCAAGAACAATCAGCTCTGTGACAACTCACACAGACTGCACGGCCCAGCCAGCACCCGGGTGGTTTTGCCCATCCAGTGCCCACAAACAATAGGTGTAATTGGCCAACAGGTGAAAGAGCAATCAAACCCCCACACAGTTTAGCCATCAGGAAAGCTGGAAACCTTTCAGCACTGAGCAGGCTGGACACTGCTAAACAGCAGCCTGGCACTGGCCCCGCTGTCTTTAATGTGTTGTTTTCAGTGTTACACAAAGCAACCATCTCCAGCTTCGCCCCTTGAAAGGAGGACAGGTCTAAATCACCTGCCCATGTCACAGAGCAGATCTGCAGTCCCACTGCACAAAGGGACACTGCTCTGCCATTGCCAGAGCTGCACAGGGTTGCTTTTCAGGTGCATGAGTCTCCACATCAAGCAATGCCTGCTGCATTTAGAGCTCTCCTGAGCAAGAGGTCACTTTGACTGTGAAAAATAACCAAATCCCAACATTCTGAACAGTTTCAGTCTTTGGATTATGTTCCTATTCACAGAGAAATAACTCGAGACAGAATTCCGGTTGTCTTTTATCACTACAGCAAGAGCAGCAGGTTTTTACTGTTCAGATGTTTTCAGGGATGTGAACTGTGCCTGCAGAGATGTCCCCTGCTCACCTTTTCTATAAGAAGCTTCTTGCTCATCGTTACACATCGATTCAACCGCTCCTTGTACTTCTCCAGCATCTTCTGCTGCTCATCAATCTGCCTCCTCAAATCACAGTTGGCCTAAAAGTGAACAGAGAACAAAGCCTGTGACTTTAAACCACTGAGAAGAGCCAAACTAAGCATCACCTACGCAGAAGTTTCTCCACTTGGCTCTAGGGATCAGATTAAAGTCAGGTTCCTCTCAGCAAAACATCCAAGACAAATTTTTAACTCACTCACATCTTAACACCCATATGCAACAGGGAAGTTCTGTCATCCTGGTTTACATGTTAGGAACTAAGGTACAAACAGACTAAGACAAGCAAAAGGATTTTTTTTTTTTTCTTAATTTTTTAAAACATTTAAGACCTTGCCCCAGCTACCAGGTCTCAAAATAGCTTAGTCATTCCTGGGCTATCCTTCCTCTTTAGCCACAATACTGGCAGAGGAAAAGGATGGGGGAACTCCCTTTGCATTTTCAGTTAAATTCTTGTTTGAGTCACTGTCCATCAGACCCTCTACACAGACTGCTCCCAGCAGCAGCTGCTGTGTAACAGCACAGATCAGCCATTTTAATTGAGAGAAACTTAAATTTGACCATCTCCCTTCCAATCAATAGTCTGGCTTTTGATAAACAGTGAATGATAAAAATAATAATAATAATGATTTAAAAAAAAATCTACTTCCTGCTTCACAAATTATTTTCTTTCAGGTGCTAAGACCACACACACACACACACACAGAGCCTTCCCTCTACTCCCTTTAATGTGCTTTCTGATGCCTTTCAACACTTCACAAGAGCTGCCTCTCCAGCTGATGAAAGGCACATCAATTAGAACTTCTCCATTAAGACAAGATCCTTGATTTAAAGGTATTTATCTTTTACTGAAGAATACCAGTGGGTTAAGAGCTTTAGTCTTTTGGTTTGACCAAAAGACGTTCTCATCACTGACTCTCATGAATGAGCCTTTCAGAACACAACTTCCCAGGTACTGAGAGGCTACTGCACATGCTGCTGAACACAAGCCACAGTCACTGCTTGTGGATTCAAGCAGGCCCAAACCCAAGGTCTACAAGCCAGACAATTATCCTGCATCTGGATTTGTTTTACCTTGCAAGCGTTGGTTCCACAGCTGGTGTACAAAACCCTGCCCCGCAGCCTGGCTGCCACAAGCATTCCAGGTACCTTTAAACAGCAGCTTTTAGAAGAGTTGTCCCACTTTAAATACTTACTCTTAATAAGTCATCTATCCTCCCTTCCTTCTTCTCCAAGTCAGAGTTCTTACTGTTTTCTAGTGCAGATATTTTTTCCATTGTGAGGTCGGACTGTAGGGAAAAATCACCATAAACCACGTTTAAGACAAACAGAGAATGTTTCAGATAGTCAGCACATGACATCCCAGTGGAACCCCCTCTGGTCTGAACAGCTGGGTCTAAGAAGGACTGATCCCCTGCATCTTTGCAGTCAGGGGAAGAATTTTCTCCATCATTCACCTTGTTATTGCATGGGGGGCTCCTCCAGCCCAGAGCTGCTCTGGAGAACACAAACTGCTAACTCTGAACAGGCTACAATATCCTGTGTCCTGCAAATTTTAGCTTTCTAGTTGAGCTCTGCCCACTCCTCGGTGGCCTCTGTGCAGGAGAGCTTGTATAGGGAAAAGGCTTAAAATAAAAACCCACCAAATCCCAGCCCTCAGCTGGAATATCAAAGTTTATGAGATCTCTGATGGGCACAGACAACCACCTGCAGACAAAGACAACACCTGTGGGTTCTAAAGTGGTCTTGACAGAAAACACAAGTCTGCATTTTAAAACATTCAAACAGACGGACAGCAGGAATACTGAGCACAAGCTTTTGTTTCTGACAAACTGTTGTATTAGTGCCCACTGGGGACAGGAGCTTTATAGTTCTTAAGTGAAACCTATGTGGAAAGTTTTACGGGGTGCAGCACATCTCAAATATCTTCACCAGTGAAGTGAGATTTATACCCAGCTACAGAAGACATACACTGTATTCTTTGAGTATTCCAAACTCAGCACTCTGATGAGAGGGTGGGGAAGGAAAGGGGAAGGAGTTAGTATGTGCATGAACACAGCATCTAAAATAGCCAAGGCAACACAGAGGAAACTCTCTCCCTGATTGCCCACACACATTTCACACTTATGGCTAGCAGGCACCTATCCTGGTTCTGAGAAGAGTCAGCAGAGATGTAACCTGTGGAGTTGTTACATAACTGTTCTCCAAATTCCAGGCTTGCCTGCGAGCTCACACCATGGAGCAAGAGACAGACTCGGCTGACTGTTGCCTCTCTACACATGCCCAGTATGGGAAAGCTCTAACAGAACACCTTGCCAGCACTGCACATCAAGCAAGACGGGCCTAAATCCCACAAGACAAAGAGGAGGCCTGGGCAGGTCATCTCACCCCTGCCCTAACTTGGTTTAGGCCTCCTGCCTGCAGGAAGCACGTGTGACAACAGCTTTTGTCACCGAGGGCACCAGGCAGGGGGTGTGTGGAGAAGCTGCCAAGCAGCAGAAAGGTTCCTTAGCAGCTGTTATTTCACCCTGCCAAGGGCACAGACACGCTTGCCCTGGGTCAGATAAAGCCTGTTTGAGGATCCACACTCTCACATGTGACTCCATCCCAACCCACACGGACTCAGATCACCTGGGCCCAACGCCGAGGGAATCGCATCCTGCTGACCTGCTTCTGTCACTGCCACCCGTGATTCAAGCTGGGAATCATGAAAGATTATCTTTTCTTTTCCCCCCTCTCTAAATTCTATCAACTCCAAACAGGTTTGTAAGGGAAAACCCACGAATGTGTACGTGTCCTCATCATGCAGCCAAGCATCCCCCTGGATTCTTTCCTGTAAGTGTATCCTGAATCCAGACCTCTGGAGAATACAATGAAGTTGAACAGCTGCAAAAAGCTTGCTCAGAAAATGTCTTGCAAAGAAGATGGACCTTGTGGGCATGTTAAGCAGAGGAGTGACTAAAACATCTTGTTCCCTTTGGGTGGGACCACTATTTGGGTGGGTGTTGGGACAGCAAAGATTGAAAGGCATCTCTGGCAGGTTCCTGAGTTATGGCACCGTTCTCACACCAGAATTCCCCACGGAAAACAGCAGCAAACACAGATCTTCTCAGACCAGCATTTTAACATACAGACAACAAATGTGACCCCGAGACACAACAGAACTTAGGCCTGAGCAAGTGAGTACCCCCAGACGTGGAACTGCTGTCCTTGGTGCACAAAGAACTTGTACCACCTGCTGGGGGAATGGAGAACGGGCCTTCCCCAGCAACCAAATCATCTCTGACACAGACTGGGTTGAGAAAATGATTGCTTAAAAATTGCTCAAGGGAAGGGTCAGACACAGAGAGATCAGAGATGAAAATCCAAAGAAGATTAAAAGCAGGCTTGGGGAAGAAATAAGCCAGGTGCATTGCAGATAAAGCTGAACATCCTGGTAAGCAACAGAAGAAGATGACACAGATAAAAGAATCTTAATTTAAAAGGCCCCAAAAAGACACCAGTACAGTCAGAAGAGTTACTCCTCTTCCTGACTCCAGGTCAGTGAAGTTGCTGGGAAGCACTGTCAGGAACACATCATGTTCCACCCTGACAGGACGAACTATTCCATGGGTGAACTCTGCAGAGGCCAAAGATCTTCCAGCCAGACTCTGGCTATTTGTACTGCAAGCCATGCAGATGAACCCAGGACCTCGAACAGAGGCATTCCCAACCATCCCTCAGGTCTCCTTCACACCTTCACTCGCAGAGAGAACATTCAGGATAGCACAGAGCTGACACAGACAGAGCTGAGATGTTCCTCTCCCAAGCACAGTCACACACAGCCGAAGAACTGCCCACAGCATTGACACAGAAAAGCCTCAGCAGTAGACTGGACAGACTCCAGTAGCAGCAACTGAAAACATCCTTCACAAGATGAGGAACAAAGTTCAGAGTGATTTACTTCACTCAGTGGGTACAGACTGAGTTGGGAATACTGGCTCTTCCACTGTGGAAACATCATGTCCACTACCAGTGGCACCCTCTGGCATGGCAGACAAACTGCATCAAGCTTCAACCTCACACCCAAGAGCTGTATCATCTAGTGAGCTATACCTGTGACTGTTTGTGGTGGATGGAAATCTGTTTTTGAGAAGTGCAGGAATGCTCAGTGTTCCCTGATCCGGTAGAAGATGGGCTGCCTTGCTGGGCCTGTAAAAGAAAGTTGTGTATTGTTATATGTCCCTCAGCACGACCACCAGTGCCCGTGCACACACGCAGGGCTGCAGCCTGGCCTGCACCACACTCTCATGCTCAGGTTTAAGAAGGCTCTAGAGACTCAGTTCACTAAAACAAGAGCGTCAGTTTGTTTCAAGAAGCCTGGCCCAACCTGCTAAAGACAAAGCTTTTAAAAGCCTGATATAATTCATGTCAGCTGAGATTAAGCGAGGCCAAACCAAACATTTCTCACAGCGAGACTATGCTTCATTCTTTTGCTTTTGTGCATCTATCAGATTAACCTCTCAGATGGTATCATTCTGATCTAAGATTTGGAGCTGTTAGCTAGAAACTCACACTTCTATTAAACAAGCAGAGCCTGGGACCTAGAACTCTTCACAAGGAAGATGAACTTACCAGAAGACGACAGACTGGGTCAGCAAAACCCAGGCTGCAGAAAAGCTTTGAGTTCCCCATCCCTCAACTAGACATCCCTTTAGGACTCAAATCTCTTGGGAGCTGCTCACCGAGACAAAAGTAAAGCAGAGGCCACCTCCCCTCTGTGCCAGCTGCTCATTCTCAAGCCGCTGCTTCGCCAGCATCACCGACATCAGCGTGGGCAGCGCTGAGTGCTCCTCCTGCGGCTCCTTGGCTGCGCTGCCGTCTGCCCCGTACAGCGGCTGCTCCACCCGCCGCTGCAACACAGGCACAAAACACACAGTCAACTCCTTCCTGCCTCTCTGGGGGGGGTTGGAAATTTAAAAAGAAAAAAAGCAAGTTGTCTGACTCTGCCAAAACTGTTGTCAGCGAAGCAGCAGCTCAGGAATGAGCAGGCAGCGTGGTGAGGATCCGGTAACTCAACCAGCGCTCCTGCGGGGATTGTTCCAATGGCAGAAGCAAAAAGGAAGTGGAGTTAACAATTAAAAAAAAAACCCTCCGACCTAACGAATGAACACACAGGACAGAATTCCTCGTCGCTTAACACACCCCCTTCCTTTGCAAATACATGTTGTTTCAGAGCTGACGGGCTGAGGATCCAGAAATCGACACTGAGGTTTTTGGTCAGTGCATCCACAATTATACTACTTGATGTTTTTAAACAGCCAATGTCACCATACACTGTTATTCTGGGGAAGTAAACTGGGTCAGGACTGCTAAATGGCAGCAACCTAATCATGTCTAGGACCCAGACATCAGGGCAAGCTCATTTCTGTCATTACAGCTGGGGCCCATCTCCTGCAAGGTAAGCAAGGTACTAATGCATTCCCAAAATCTTTTAAAGATCTGTTACATCTTTGAAGGGTCAGCTCCTTTCTCCTGCAGTAGACTCGTTTTCCAACTGTGATACAGGAACTGGGTTTAATAAGACCAAGAATCATCTGAGCTACACTGATTACAGCACTCAGCATCTCCCTGCTCTGGCTTTCCAAGCTGCTAAAACTTGGCAGTCTGGGTAATAATCATCCAAGTCCTTCCAAGCCCTAACTCTGGGCCAGGCAAACGCCTCATAGAAAGTAAACAGTCAGGTCAGGCTTCAGCTTTTCTTAATAGCCTAAATTGCAACCTGAAGCATATTTTCTGGCTAACATTACCAGTGTCAAGAGCGTGTTTCCTTCCCCAAAAGAGAGCTCGTGCCCGAGAGTGGCATCACAAGAGTCTCCAGACCTGCAGATCGTTGTTCTGATCAAAGGAGGAATGAGGCAATTCGAAGCAGTCAAGAGATTTGAAGACAAAGAAGTGACATCCTGAAGCCATTACAATTCCTCTGCAAGTTCTGATTGCAGAAAGTTTCCAGTGCAGCACAGATTAACTCGGGTTTGGAGGCGGTTTGTCTCATGTGAAAGACATTTCAACACTCTGCTCCCTTCCTAGACCACGCTGACACCTGCAGTGGGTAAGATGCTCAACCTTCTCCAACTTTCACTCATCCCCTCATTTTTTGGGCCTCAGCTCAAACCACTGACATGCAGTTTGGAAGAAGAGGACAGATTTTGCAAGGGCCCAGAATAGTTTGTTGTGAACAATCAAACACCACAGGTTTAGCTGCAAGAGGAAAGGACAGAAGAGAAGAAACACAAAGAGCACCTGTGTGAGGAGAAATACAAACTGGCCTATCTGAAACTACCTCTAACATCCAATATTCACCAGAAATGCTCCATTCAAACTTTTAGCTACTCAACACCTACAAATGCAGAAGAAAAATAAAGGAAGAATCCACTTTTCCCACTGCAAACACCTGTGGGGTATCTCATCTGCTGGAATAAAGAATTGTCTCTAGTCCCTCACACACCTACAACATTTGGAGATGCTACTTCTTTCATTACCCTCTCTTTAAAGAGATGTATTAATGAATTAAAACAAGATAGGAGGAAGGCCCATTCAATTGACAAGCTGTATTTTAAGTTTTAGAAACACTGAAAAGGATCTAGAAGCATGTGTGAAGCTCTCCCTTCAAGCAGCAATGCAAAGCTTCTGAAATCTCACAGCCACACGTGGAATTCTGAGCAGAGTGTTCAGTGCTGGGGTTTAGTTCAGTACATTCAGGAACTGTGCAAAGGTCTCTGCAGAATAATGTAACCCCTAAAGACTTTGGTTTTGGGAATACCAACCTTTCCCACAATGCTCCAGACTTTTGTGACACTCAACAGAAACTGAAAATTTTTAAAAAGGGAGCCCAGGCAGTGGTCAAAACTCGAGCTCAGCTCTGAATATTGTTTTGCTAGAGAAGCAGATTTCTTTGGCTGCTCTGTGCTAAAATGGCTTAAAAATACTGGTTACTTCTTCACATCCAGATCTTGCAGAAATGCTGTGACAGCAAAATGGAATTATGTAACAAACAATAGCACCAGCTGTGCATGTACACACATTCCTCCGCAAGCTTTTGCTGATGCCCCTTGCAAGTCACATGCACAATATAAGAATTAAAAGACCTTCCCAATAAAATTATGGTGTGCACCATGCTCAGGATACCCATGCTCAGGTCCAATCAAGGTCAGAATATCCCCTGACTAGAGCTGCACAAACACACAACATTCCCCCAGCTCGATGGAGAAGTTCATGTGCTACAGTGGAATACAGGATAACTAACAGGTCGGTGCCACCTTCTGCTAAGGACAGGGATCTCTGCAACCACACAGGCAATAAAAACAGTCATCCTGCATGCTTGAAGCTCGGGTATCCATGTCACACACAGCTGGAACAGCCGCTGTCCCAGGGTCCTAGGCATGGCTTCGCTCCCAGAGCCCCGTTTCAGATTTAAAACGGAGAACAAGCCAAACCACTCACCAAGAGCCACTTCCCCGCTCAGAGCCTTGTGCTACCTTGCCTGAGGCACAGCCACCACGTTAAGCAATGGCCGGCCACCAGCTCTGTCCCCAGCAACACTCACCGGCAACGGGTTGGACAGCGAATGCTGCGGCGAGGACCTGGCGACGGGCGGCACGCTCCGACCGGGACTGGTGCCTGGGCCGCTTCCCCCAGCAAACTGGGCACGGAGACACAACAGGATCATCAGGAATCCCTCACAGACACCGCGTTTCACACAGACACGAGAAGTGAATCTTGAACGTGAAGCCTTGTAGGCCTCACAGACTCATTTTCAGAGGAAAAACTTAACATTTCAGGCAGCGTTTTCAAAAATAACAGCAGAAGTTCCTCAGACAGACACTGGTATTTGCACTGAGTACATTTGCCTTTTTAACATAGAAAAGATATAAACCTGCATGTATAAACCTTGGCTTATATATTCTATTCAAGCAAATCATTGATTTACTAGAATAGAATTATTTACTAGAATTATTTACTGGAATAGAGTTATTTACTAAAATAGATTTACTAGAATAAAATAATTTACTAGAACCTAATAGATTTACTAGAATAGAATAATTCACTGGAATAGGATTATTCACTGGAATAGAATTAGGAAGCCCATTCCCTGTGAGATGTGTCTACTGTGCACTACAGGAGTGGTAAGGAAGGTACAGCTCCACTGAGGCACCTGTGGCAGAGACAGGACAGGTAAGGAGCTGGGAAACTGCTCTAATTGGCATAGAAATCCCTACACCACACAGTGGAACCACTCATAAGAGAACTTTAGCCTGGAAAAAAATTAAACACTTATAAGCACTTCATTTCGGACTCCAAAGTTACTCAGTAAAATAAAGGAACAACTTCAGAGAAAAGCTCCAGCCCTGGATTGTGCAGACCTGGAAAAACTTCAGAAACTACGCAATGAAAAAAAAGAATATTGAATTTCTGAATGTCCATCACTGTTGTGGGGAGGGGTTTCCATCTCCCACGTGGTGCCAGCCTCCCAGGAGAGGTTTTCCTGCAGAGGGAACCCTGTAAACAACTTCCTACTCCAATCAGCAAGGACTGTGCAGGGAGGTTCTTTTGCAGCACAGGCTCTTATCGAAATTGTCTGCATACTCAGATATCGTCATCTGAGATCCAGGTTCCAATGAACCTCAAACCCACACTTAAGTGAAAAAACGCTTTATCAACTGTTCAAACAAATGCTGATTTAAAAATCAACTTCCTCATATCCTCTGCCTAATCAGATCCGAGCATATCAGGCTGACATCATCAGTCAGTGACCCCAGCAAGGGATCGGTAACACAAGTCACATCACAAATTTCCATCTACAGATTTGCAGGATGCGAATTCAGGCAGATTTCTTAGACAATGTAAAGACACTTACCTCAAAATAATCACTAATTTTATGTCCTCTAGGAGTGCCTTTTCCTAAAAAGGAAAGCAAAGGATGAAAATAAGAGTGGTGTTTCTAAGAACAGAAGTTCCAACGCCATTCTAAAATCTCCTCCTACATTTTGACACTCCTCTCCCTGCTCAGTGCAACACCACCTATCACAGCAAAGCTGCTGCACAACAAAAGCCTGCCCCAGGGTTACAGCTCCTGTGCTGTTGTTGGGAGGATCTACAGTTGACAATTCAATTAACTCTCAATTCCAAACATTTCAGATCCAATTAAACAGCATTTGCACCTGCTGAAGTACTTAGAAAACACTAAAGGTCTTGACTATTGCACAGGTTGTCCCAAATTTCCTTCAAGATGAGGGGAGAGCAAAGGGTACTTTTAGTCCTCCGCCTTCAGGTAAATTACTTTTAGATCTCTCCCAAGCATTCCTATAAGAGTTTGAGAGATAATTAGTGGTGGTTTAACACCAGCTCATTAAAACTCAGCCCTTTCCTCTTATTATAATATTATCAAAGCAGTTCTGTCAACACAATTTTCATGACTTTCTCGTGGAGGAACAAAAGAAATCGAAATGTGCCCCTGTGCCCATTTGCTGGAAAATGTGAACTTGGAGTTGAACACGCCAGGTTCTCCTGAGCTCTCAGGACAGCAGTGCCTGCTTTGTGCCTGGGCACAGCTTGTTCTCAATTCCTCGTGGCACAACTGACCCTAACAAGGCGGGCACATGTCTCAGAAAGCCTGGAAGGGAGCACAGGCTCCATCCTCGGGTCTGGCTGCTGTGCATGTAGTGATGCAGGCCCAAAACAACACTGCAGCACAGCCATAGGAGCCTCTGGGCAGCCTGTCCCATGAAAATGCAAGAGTTCGTGGGAATAAGCTGAGTATTTTCCTGCCAGTGAGGATAACAAGGCTCCCAGAGGAGAATACACCATCATGGAGGAGTTTATAACAAGCTGCCCGACACACCCTCGAGAAGAGCCATTAGTTTCCTAGGACACGAGGAGTTACCAATCCTGCAGCAGGGTGGGAGCAGGAATTACCTTGACTGGTCTCGTAGGCTTCAGCTTTCCTCTTCCTATTCCGCTGGTCATTCTGCTTTTTCTCAGGAGTCTGTTAAACAATACTTCAAAATTAACGTTTCTGCAGTTATTCCAAGATTTAAAGAAAATGCCAAAACACAATAATCCGTTCCATATCCCCAGTGGCCAGTTCGTTTCTCTGGTGCCATTTGTTTCTACTGCTGGTACTTAAAGAAACAACTGCTCTCAAATAGCTGCTACTTTCTGATGCGCTGCAGAAGGGAGAGAACACGGTTAACAAGGAGAAGAATGAGCTTTTTCTATTTCAGCTGCAGCAATCCAGCCTGTACTACCCAGTGACCTCTCAGGGTGAGCAGAGCAAGCTCAAACACTTACAAAAACCTGTGTAAACTGTTTCAAGGTGATCATAGCACCGGTACGAGGGGAATAAAGATGAGAGGTTTGAGTACTGACATCCAAATCTGCAGTCCAATCACAGTCTACCGGGATAATTCACCTTGCCTGCAGGTAATGCTTTCCCCCAGAGCTCATTGCAGATGGGGGCAAGAACTATCCTGCCCGCTGGTTCAAAATGACAACCTTGCACAAGGCAAGAAAGAGCCCCCCAAGACAGAAGCCAAGAGAAACCTGCCACAGATGCTGGACTTTGGTTTGCTCCTCACCTGCTGTCACTAAAGTCAAGGGTCAGTTGCTTCTGCCATTTCTGTGAGCAACCAGACACATGATGAGCAGCTGACCAGTGGATTTATGTATAATCAGTGTTATTTATGCACAGGCACAACACAGAGCACAGCTGACAGGCCTGAGGGCTGAAGGCTCCAGAGTATCGTGCCTGAGGTCTGAGGGCTCCAGAAGTGTCATCCCTGAGGCCCACAGGCTCCAGAGTGTTTGTACAAGGCTAAGCCTGAACATGTGAGAGTGGAGGAGACCCTGGCATGGTGCTTTCCCCATCAGCAGGGTCACATCTGTGGCCAAACCTGCTGAAAACATGAGGAAGCACTGCTGGAAGCAGCTTACTGAGGTTGCTGGAAAGAGAGAGGTCTTATCATTTCCATCACCAAACGTGTCATTTTAAAAACATCTCCTATCCCAAAGGGTCCCAAAGAATTCCCAAGCTATCTGCTCTAACAGTCACTGCAGCCACCACTAAACCACACCCTGGGGCCAGGGAGAAAACCAGAGAGTGCAAAACACAGCTCTGGGGGAGGGAGAGCCACGGCCAGGGAGTCTGTGGTAAACCCAAGTTTCATGCTCTCTGGAAACCCAAAGTCTGAAGTCTCCTGTTTAAAGAGCTCTGCCAAAAGACTTGCACACATCGATCTCCCTCCTT
Source organism: Pseudotriccus pelzelni (assembly GCA_035584735.1). Classification (NCBI taxonomy): domain Eukaryota; kingdom Metazoa; phylum Chordata; class Aves; order Passeriformes; family Tyrannidae; genus Pseudotriccus; species Pseudotriccus pelzelni. The sequence continues at coordinate 4,268,961 of JAWMRA010000076.1, read as the reverse complement.
CAGCAGGATTAAAAGGATAAAGCTGAGCCTAAACCTGGCTGTGTCCCCAGTGGGTGCTGGACATCTACAGCCCCATGTTCCCAGCTGGGCACTCACTGTTCTCTAAGAGGATGGAGGGGATGTTAAGACAAAAGGTGGTTATTGTGTCTGCAAGGTACTTTTTCAGACTGAGGGGCCCAAAAACTCCCTAACTATGTGGAGACTGGCTGCTCCAGCTCCTGTGTGTGGAGAAGTCGGTGACATTGCCTCCTCACTGCAGAGTGAAGAGCAACTCCTGAGCAGCGTTGGCGTGACTGTAACACCACGGGCTCCATTACAGCCTCCATGGAGCTGGGAGCATATTAATGAGATTCACTTTAAGTTGTTTTTCCATTCAAGTACTTACATAACAAAAATGACACACAACATTATCTGCTACAGACTGAAAAAGCAAGGAATGGGAGAGATTAGAGCGTGTCAAGCTTGGTCAATTTAAATCTCTCCACAGAAGTTAAAAAAACCCCCAAAAACACCCAACCCAATTAAAATAAGAATGAATACTCAGTTTTTCACTATTAACTGCACTTCTGGAGTTTTAGATATTGCATTCTCAAAAGACTGAGCTTCACCAGACCCCTCATATCAGCACTGCCATATAACAGAGGGAAGTATGATCCAAAACTTACCTGATCACCATGCGGGAAGTTCTTTGAATGCAGAAGAAAATGCACTTAAACTTGAGATTTTGCTTTATGAACATGGAATTTTAAAGTAAAAATCTAACCCTACAATTCATTTTGCTGCTTTAGCAAGCGTTTTGAAATAATTAATCCTAAGGCAGTGAGATTAATTAGGGACAAAGCATCAATCTTCTCCTCCCCACACTTCCACAGAGCGATCCATGAACACTCTGCCTTGTACAGACTTCTGCAAACTCCCACATTTGACGGATAAGGCAAACTTTGCCATCAGTGCTCTCTGGTTCAAAAGTACACCAAAACCAGCAAACAAATCCCAGTGCAGCTGAAAACAACTTTCCTAAGCTGAGCTTTACAAATGCTGTGTTTGGGGTTGGGTTAAACCTGCCTGGAACAGTGGGAAGCTTCACAGCGGGGTCCAAAGACTGCAGGGTTAAGCTCCAGACTAAAATCTCACACTAGTCCCTTTCACACCCCAAACTAAGACAGCTGCTGCTCCCTCTCACACAGTTTCTTGTAGGTTTTGAGATTCACGTTCTCCTTAAGCCCCACCAGCCCAGGGGTTGAGCCTCTTACCTCCAATTCCTTGTCGCTCAGAGAGCCCACGCTGCACAAGCTCTGGTTGGAAGACTCACTATTTAATGGACCCTGGTGAAAAACAAGCACAGAGTGTTAGAAACAACTCCCAGACGAGGCAGACCCGTCCTATCATCAAACCCTGCACCTCTGGGCTGGCCTAAGTGCTGTGGGTCCAGCAGCACCAGGGCTCAAACACCCCCCACTCAGGATGGGCCACTGAACTTCCGAAGGCGTTTGCAGCAGGACAGGTGGATGGTCAGTGGACAATCTTTTCTCAGCCTTTGGAACGATATCTCTGTGTCAATTTATATCCTGCCTGCTCCATGTAACCACACCCACAAACCGGCCAAGGTGGTATTTATAACAGCCTAAGGTTTGAGGGGGAAAAAAACCCCTCCTGATTTGTCAAGTAGCAGGAGTTCCAAGCTCAGCTCTTCAGACAAGCATCTGCTTGACCCTGGGCTAAGCATTCAGAGGCATCTTCCATCTGGCAAGGCAGCTATTACTGTTATCAGATGCTGGCTGTACCACTGATTTTTCTTTAAATGTGTCATTTTATGCTTTTTTTAACACTGGGAGAGTGCACAAGTGAGAGTTGTGTTCCCAGCAGTACAACTGGTACCCATGATACAAATCTTTCCCACTTGGCTGTTTTGTGGACCCGAGGCTGACCTGCCCACAGAGCAGCTGCTCCCACCAGGCCACAGCACGAACTCCAGAGGCTGGAAGAGATTTATCAAAGTAGTAACCAGGTACCTCAAGAGTCTGCTGCATCTTTGCAGGCTCTGCTGGATACACATCTGCATTTTTACATATCCAAGCAGTTTGAAAATGATTTAAGATCTGTATCAAAACCGGTTTTAAAAGGAAAAAGTGAATCATGCAAAGTCACCATGTTTTAGCCTGACACAAAAGTATCCTCCTACAGATCTAACTTAAGAAATCGAGACAAATTTGACAAAGATATAAAAACAAGATTCACAATTAATAATGGAATGTATTAACAGTAAGAATGACATGATAAAGCCAGCTCTCCATTAATAACTTGGGAGCATCTTTTCCCCAAGATTCATTCTATTTTAGCATTCTTAATTTTGCAGTAACCATTTCCCACCAATCTTGCCTTGTGGCAAAGCCACTTCTTATTTAATTTTGAGCAGAAGACTCAATAGGTGGGCTGGGGGAGAAGCTTTAATACCACAGAGAAACCCCACAGCAGGTAATTTTTGAGGGGACCAGTTCTCCCTCTCCTATTTATGACACAAACACCACCATCAAATTAAACCTGTGATATAACCTAGTTGTTACTACCCCCAATTTCCAAGCAGGCATGTGCAGAAAGTACAAGTTCTGTTTACTTTGTGTTATACTGAGTGTTAAATACCAATCTTGTTCCTCCTAAAATGCTCAGTTCCTTCAACAAAAAAAAATAAAATAAGACAACCAACCACTTGAATAGCTCAAGAAGCTAAACATTTAAGACTCCTTTTTAAAAGCAAGTTGCTTTAAGAAAAATTGCAGGTTTATACTCTTTAAGCCACACCATTATCCCTTCAAGTCATCACACAAATAACTCAGGACCAGAAAGATGTTTCACCTCTTCAGCAATAGCTGCTTTTTAAGCCAAGCAAGTTCCCCACCACCCAGTGTGACAACTCACAGATGCTACAGGTACAATTCTTGGTTATTCCAGGGATTTACTCCAAGGATTGAACAGAAGTGCCAACACTAAACTCAGCTACAGCCACGTGAAGGCCTCACTGCTGAAAAAACCTGTAATATCTTAGAGGAAGTGGCAACAGAAAGTGAATCCTTAGACCCATGAGAAAGCTTGTTTTATATGCTGCCCTCCAAAATCCCTCCCTTCTCTCAGGAACCCAAACCCTGCAGCACCTCCTGGGCCAGGGGAGGTTTGGGAGCTGCAGGAATGTCTCTCCCAGAGAGATGGGTAAGGCTGGGGTTCTGACATGATGAAGATGAAAGTGAAAGTTGTTTCCACATTTGCCTAAATCTCTCTGCCTCTGTTTTGCACGTGGACAGCAAGTGCTAGGAGCAGCTGCTCCCAAAATGCCACACTGGAGCTTTTCAGGAACACTGGTTGAAGGGGAATGTCAGAGGCTCCCACAGGACAATGCCTCAGCAAAGCACCATATTCTGGGGTCACCTGGACAACAAACTCTCTACAGTTAGAAATGATGCTAAGATTTCTTCCAGAAATGTAAATTTATCCCCTCCAATGCAAGAAATCCACTCAGTCTGCCCCTGAATGTAAAGTTCTGGGATGCAAGCAGCTGGAAAAATGCCTAATACAAAATCCACTATGTTTTTCATACTTCCAGTACTACAACTACCTGTACTGACGACTCTGTGTGGGAAATTTTCAGCTCTAGCAGCTGGAATCAAACCCACTTTTGGAACCAACAAAAGAGTAGTTCAGTCCTTGAACTAGATCAGATTCTTGAAGAGCCAAAAAAAAAAAACCAACTCCCAACCTTTTTTCCCTTTATTTTAAACCCTCCTGTAGAACCTAAACTGACAGTGTGGTAGAACTGAACTCGAGGCAGTAGTAGAAAGGGTGAGAAGGAACCAAATACTTAGCTATGCAACCAGAACAGCTTGTCCTTGTCTGCAGGTATCCAGCAATTTCACTGTCACATGGATCAATATTGTGAACAAATGCCCAATTAATTCTTTGTAGACATGTTTTGACCCATTTTCACTGCATGAGCCTCCCTTTCCCTCCATTACCTTCCGGAGGACCTTCCACTTTCTTAACTGTACAGGATCAGACCTTTACAGGCAAGAGCTGAACCTGGCAAAGTTGGCAAAAAGTCTTGTTTTGAGGCATTCTGGCAATGGAAACACAAATTGTTCACTAGAACGTGCTGTACTAGAAGCAATAAAGATGCAATAGCCAGGATGTTTCAGGAACACGGCCTAGTGCTCAGCTGCACCTCTTCTCACGTAGAGAGGCAAGAGAAAGGGAAAGCAAGTTTTCCTGATCATCCAGATACCCCATTTCACACCTAACCTCATGTTATCAACTGCTTACAGCAACAGGTTCAGACATGGATGTGAAAAACTATCATCTGAGTATCTCCCCTCAACCAACAGTCAGTGAGTGTGTGTATAAAAACCCCTTCAAATTTATATTTTATCATTCCTGACTGTTTATATTTAACTCAGCAACTGACATTGGATAAATGTGCAGTACTTAATTTAGCATACCATTTTTAAGTGGTCATGACACAAAAGGAATTAAAGGAATGAACCTGAATTTTGGAAAGAAAAAAAAAACCAAACAAAAAACCACCACCACAACAAAAAGAAACGCCAACAACACCAAGTTAGCAAAGAACAGTAACACCAGAATATAGCCAGGGAAGTAGCAGTGGGGAATAATAAACATGGAATAGTTTACACAGGAAGGGCTTATGAATTCTGTTGCAGAAGTCATCTGGCTTTTCTAGCATAGACCACTTTGGGATAATACTGCACTTCTGTGCTATCACTTCCAGCCCACTCATCCCCTGCGCCCTGTCAAGGGAATCGCTGATGGGGCTCAGCAAAAATTCAAAATACGTGGGTCATCTGAACCAAGCTAATGGTTCCTATAGTGTTTACCCAAATGACAAGCACAAGAACAGCACACACTTCCTCCTCCACAAGGAATTTCTCCCTGAGATAAGCTGGCAGGCTCTTTTCCCTTGTGATTCACCTATCAACTGCTGCCTCAGTCCGTGACCTACCTATGCACAACAAAGCCTCCATGTCGAGAGCTGGATGCAACAGCGGCAGGAGCTTTCGAGACTCCTACTCAAAGGCAAGAATTTACAATCTGGCCACTCACAGACGCTGGTTAGTCATTTCTCCCTCTTGCAAGAGCCCCTGGGAAGGCCACAAGTGAGGCACAATGGCTGAGGCTTCAATAGAAACAGCTTGCCCTGCTGAGAGCTCGCACCAGATCGTCTGCAGCACCAGCCTGACTCAGCCCCCCTCTCACCCATCTCCTGCCTCCCATGACTTGGGCATTTCCACAGCCTCTCCAAGCTCCCAGAAATGACCCATCACTCCACAACTCCAGTTGGGAAGGCTCCATTTTGTGCTCTCCAAAAGGAGTCTCGAGGAATTCCAACTGCCTAGCCAGAGTCTCCAGTGTGCACGGGGAAATTCTCTTGCTGTCTGAATGGAGAGATGCTTCATTTCCTCAAGCCAAGCTAACTTGAGTTCCTCTGAATTCTGCAGCAAATCAGGAGATTTCAAAGGGAAAAAGTCCATCCTCAGTTCCACTAAAAGTTAGTGCTGACTCCACACAGGTTCACACCAAAGAGAGATGGTTGAGTGGTTTTACAGTTACTCTGCTCCAGTGCTACTGTGTCAGACAGGTTTAATTAACATATTCTTATCTTATTTCAAGCATCACATAAGTATGAGAATTACAACCTGCTTCTTAATTGGACTTTTAGAAAAGCTCAGTATTATGGCCGATAATGAAATCCCTGAATCACTGAGGTCTTTTTGCCACGAGAAGTTAATCTACTCTCAGATGTTCACAGGTAACCCCCACTCTATCAGATGGGTAAGCAGATTTGCAGCAGGATTTGCCTGGCTTCCATTATGCCTCCAGAGTTCTCTCTGGTTGGGAAGACAGTGTTTTTATTTTACTGGTGGCAAACTGGACTGAAGGGTCACACAACTCATCCTAACCCTCAGCTCAGGGGCAGAAATAGAACTGAGATCCGACAACTATTTCTGGGCTCTCGGAGCCAGACAACACATTTGAAGTAAGTAATGTTGCACAGGGAAGCATCCAAACAATTTTCAAGTATCTGGCATAAAGTCCTGGCACATTCTGCGGCAGCTGATAAATGAAACTCTAAGTTTTAAAACTCTTATTAACAGGTTCTTCTGGTGGCATGTGACACCTGCTAAGGACCATCACTGCAGCACCACCTCCCTCCAAGGAAGACATGATTATCCTCAAACAGGAATTCTCAAATCAGTAACCCTGCTGCTAAAACTGTTGCTAAGTAGATCACAGAACTGGAGTTCCTGAAGAGACCAAGACTGAAAAAGTGACAGTAAAAGGATAAAAACCAAACCAAATGCTGGTTTTTATGAGCAATTCTCTTTTTTTGGAGGTAGATGTTCTGCAGCATTACCTGGGAGGAGGAAAAGGGAGCACCATCTACCAAGACCCAAACTTCTTCAATTCACACTCAGCTGGATCTACAAGATCCCTACAGCCCTGTTTCTCTCCCCAGAGGTCACTTCAGCATTTTTAGTTTAACTACAATGAAGTGACACACACAGTTTGAGGATCTTTTAAAGACCAAACCAGTAGAAGATCTCTGCTGCTGTGAGGATCCACCTTGGTCAAACCTGTGTGCAAATACAGATTCACCCATCACAGTTCCTCATTCCAGTTCTTATCCAGGAAAAGTCCGTGGAAATGACACAAACCCTTTGGGGTTTATCCCCTGACATCCTAAAGGCAGCACCCAAACAGGGAAATGGGAGGCAAGAGGTGATAACGGACAAAATTAAACTACATTATCTAGAGAAATACCCCATGTTTAGTCTCCTGTACTTCCTGACCCGAGGAAGATGTCCCAGGTGACTAGTCAGGATAATGCCTCAGGTTTTCCCAGTAAGTAAAATACAAACAGGAGCTAAATAAGCAGGAACAGTCAGTGTCAGATAGTCATGTGTTCATTCAGGGACTTGCTCTGCAAATTTGGGGAAGAATGGCACTTCACCATATGGCAAGAATAGACATCTAAAGCATCAGTGGCTTTTTGAAGCTATTTGGTGACCTGGATGAACCACAGGAGTATAACAGTTGCCTGGAAACATTCCTTGCTCGTAAATTTGATTCCATGTATTAACTCCAAGCTTCTCGAGAAATATATTCTCCAGCTGCTAAGTAAGAAAATTCATCACAGACTTGCAACAGAATTTTGAGACATTTGGGACTAAAAATGACCTCGGTCATTGGGTTGTGCCTTCAGCTACCACAGGAGGTGACAGCGCACAGCTGTTTCCAAAACAGTTTAGGATTTCTGTCCTCTACTACTGTTACTGGAAAGCTCTTCCAGAATCCCATGACTGATGGCTAGAAGCCTTTTTTTTTTTCCCCCCTAGTTTCCAGCCCGAAAATTGATTCTAGATCATCTTAGTCTCATTCATTTCTCCAAAGAGGTGGTTGCTCTTTAGCACGGAGGGCCAGCGGAAGCTGCAGTTGTGTTAAGATGTCAAGCAATGCTTTAGCAAGTCCAAAACATAAACCCTGTGTTTTTAAACATTCGAGAAAGCAAAGCAAACACACGGAGAGATACACCCAGTGGGAGGAAGGCAGGAAGCTCAGCACAAGTGCCTGCTGCCTTCACCCAATCGTGGAGCATCTGAGATGACATTTCTCCCTTTTATGCAACAAACGGCACCAGACACCTTCCATCCCAGGGGGATGGGCCAGGCCCCGTCCCACTAGATGGCACTCACTGGTTCTTTCCTTCAAACATTTCATTGGAGCCAGCAAAAAAAAAAAAAAAAAAAAAAGAAAGTATAAATCTTAGTCGAATCCCACAGCTTTCCCAACATATTCCCTTTAAGACAGTGACCTACCAAAGCCAGGGCGGAGCATGACGGACGGAGGCTTGGGGGGGTGGGGAGGGAATTTGAAGCACCAACCTGGGAGGGAACGTAGTAGCTGAAATTAATATTGCAACCCAAGATTTGCTGCAACATAGCAGAGTCATGCTAATTCATATCAACGGTTGGCTGATCTAGTGCAAATTAGCAAGAATGCAAGTAAATAAAGATATATATTTATATATATAGTTTGCAATAAGTGTAATGCGCTTTAACAGTTTACTGACTGGTACAAGGTAAAACTGCACAACAACAGGTAAAAATAAAACTCAGCAAATAGAACAGCTTTGTTCGAAGTGAGGCCTCCAAGAAATGAGGCTTTTTTACTTGGATATGCTTTAGAAACTAAAATGAGTTCTCAATATTCACCCCTACAGGAAAGGGCATGTACTTTCTGCTCCAAACATATTGGAAACATAATTAAGACTTGCTTTCCTGTATCTTTTAAAGGTTATTCCTTTAAAAGGAATAGTTCTTAACATTCTTTTCAAGTACTGAACATGTTGGCACCGCTTTAAAGCTTCAACAGTGTTTATGCTTTTAAGTTTTAACTGTTCCAGAAAGTTGTCTGGCTTTATCTATAGTGGTACAGCTAAAGATGCTAAAGTGACAAAATGGGGCAAAAAGGCAAGAAACAGGTGATAAAGTACATGAAAAGTTGTAATGTCGTATAAAACAAGTCTTTCAAGATCACAATACATTACATTACCATAAGCTTTTATGGCAGTACAAGACTTTAGATTTTAAAAGGCTTAAGAATAGGGGGAAAAGATGAAAAAATCCCCACACTTTTACTTCAGTAACCAAAATTGTTACCTCTTAACAACTTCTAGCGTTAATCCTCCTTACTACACTGGCTTACAGCTGAGAATTTGGCTTCCTCACACTCCCTTCCCAGACTTAACCTTGCCTGAAGAGCAGAGAAAAGCGTGAACTCAGACTCAACTCTTTCAAGTTCTGACTCACTTTGCATTTTTCTAAGAAAAGCGGCATCTACGGCGTTTCTCCTCAACATAATTCTAGGAGGTTTCTGACAATTTTCTAGCAATGATATGTAGCTTTACCCTCCTACCTTGACGCTGTCCAAAACTTGGTATCTCCCTCAAAAATTAACTCCCATATCCCCGACCTACTTTAAGGTGAGTTTTGCCATCATTTCATTGCTCAGGGAGACTGGCATTGACACTGCCAACACCTGGAGAACTGGGAGCTTAACGCCAGGACACCAGGCAACCACACAAAGCTGTTACTCAGGTGCCTTGCTCGGGGAAGGCAGCTCCTGACCAGGGAGAAGTTGTACATGAGGATAAAGATGGGATTTTACTGGCAGGTCGTGGATCAGACACAGGAGGAGCTGCCCTGCAAACACTTGGTGTGTTAAATGTGACAGCCCTGCACCCCCAGGGAACTGCAGAACAACTCAGTGTAGTCAGTCTGGTTACATGTTGTATCCAACACGCTACGCTGGAAACTGTATCTCACCAGAGGTCAAATCAGCTCTCAAAGGCATTCCCACAGAAAGGAAGCGCCACGTGAGATTCCCACTTCCACTGAGTTGTCTTGGGGTTTTTTGGGGTGCACGAGATGCTTTAAGATGGAGCAACTCCTAAGAAACTTCATTAGAGCCCCAAATCTTTTGTGTAGCAAAACGTCTGCTCGTAGAGATCCCATTTTCATTCCTCCTGAACACACTTCACGCAAATTAGTTGTCAGAACCCAACTAGTGACACGAAACTTCTCTGGCAAAGCAAAACTGTCCATGTAGAAACTAAAAGCGCCCCAACAAAGTGCAGGCAGGATGGATAAGAAGCCTCACCTGCTACCACAGGTACTCACACTCACCTTGGCAACCCCGACCCCGGTGAACCTGGCCTCCAGGAGCTCCTGCCTGCGTGGGTCCAGGCTGTGCAATTCTTCCATCATTTCTGCTGCTACGGGAGAACAACACTCAGATTATGCAATGCGAGGAAAAGGAGAGACATTTAATATTCTGTGCCACTGATGAGACTTAAAAAGTGCCTGTTCTGCAGCACAGCCACGTAGGGAGCATTTTCTTGAAAGAGAAATGCAAGATTACCATGCAATAACAACATGACTTTGCCACCATATTATTGTATTTAAACCATAACCCTGCTGGAGTTTCCTCTCCTCTGTTGTACCAGCCATTTCAAGATCTCTAAATCCAAGAAACCAATTATGTCACATTCTCCCACTGGATGCTTTATTGAAAGGAAAACATGGGACCAGAGTGTTATGACTGAAAGATTCAGAGCTTTTCATCCATGCTGCATGACTAGGAGAGAAAAAAAGCAACATTCTTTACCCCATAATTTATTTTTGGCCACTCTTGGAAATACTCGACCTCCCCAAACTCCAGATTTCATTGACAACAGCTTTGGCTCTTCCAAGCACAGAAAGGGATTATAAGAAGAAAATAATGCTCATTTAAACCTCTTAATTTATAGGGTAAGCATCAGATGCCTCTAAAATAACAGCTCTTTCTACATCTTGGATGTGCCTGGGGTATCCTATTGGCAATCCAACACTATGGATGCTTTATATGAAGGGTTAAAAACCCACCCAGCAAAACTGTGTAAACAGGTTAAAAAAAAATCAGGAAATACACAATCCGAATCCTGAACTGCTAAAAAAAATGGGACAAATTTCACTGTTCATTATAACTGTGAATCACATCTTCCCAACTGCACCAATCAAGTTCATTTCCAGAAATGTCTGTTCCAGTTTCATTTTCTGGACTAAGGTAGGGAAGAAAAAAAAAAAGGCAAAAAAAAGCGAAAAAAAAAAAAAAAAAAAGCCCAGAAACAGAAGATAAAGATTTGCTGTATAAAGAGCATATGCGATGAGGAAAGTTCTTGAAGGGCAGCAAGTGCCCTCTAGAACAGGCAGTGCACAATTGTTCCTTTTATGAACTGTCCATTTTGTCCCCGCCGCTTCCTCCAAACGCTGCGGCTCCAAGTTACAGGGGCAAAGTGAATCCATCCGGGGGCATTCCCGGCTGCTCTCCCAAATCAGCCACAAGCCTCAAAAACTAATGGGATACTAAACGTGGTTATCAGACCACCTTATTTCTGCCAAGAGCCCAACAAAGCTCTCTCAGCCCAGTTTTCAAAACAGGAAATCTGAGCAGCGAGGAAAATGACAGACAAGCCACGAAAACGCCAAAGATGTTCAAGCGCTCCCAGGGCTTCTCCCCCCACCGCGGGGCGACCATCCGTGGGGCAACCGCATCCCCACGCCGGGATGCTGCCGTGGGGAAGGGACTGACACAAGCTCCCCCAGCCCGGGGGGCTGCCCCGGCACCCCTGCGGGCAGGGCTGCTATTCCCTCCGGGCGGGGGGATTTCCAGCAGCCCTCTCCCACCCACTCGGGGCGCAGAGCCGAGCGAGCAGCCTTGCCCCGCTGCCAGCTGCTGCACCGCCTCGGCCTCCTCCTCCTCCTCCTCGTCGTCGCCCCCCAGCCCGGGGCTCCGCAGGCCGTGCCCACCCTGCTCGCCCCCGCGGGGCCGGGCCGGGCCGCGGGGCCTGCGCTGCTCCGAGCCCGGCGAGGGGCCCAGGCCGCGCCGCCGCCCCGGGGCTCAGGCCGCGGCCCTGCCGCCCTGACCCGGCCCCCGCGGTTCTGCCTCTCCCCCACCCGCCCACTCACCCACTCACCCACCCACCCGCCGGGATGGGGCGCAGGGGGGTCCCCCCGCGCCGGCCCCGCCGCCCCCCGCAGGGTCTCAC
>JAWMRA010000076.1:4239976-4255064 GCA_035584735.1 Pseudotriccus pelzelni | reverse complement strand
CTGTGCTTTATTGTGGTGGTTTTTTTCTTTTCTTTTTTTTTTTTTTTTTTTCAGTACAAGAGCCACTCCAGGTCCAGCTCCTGCTCCCTGAGTGACATTTTCAGTGCATGACCAGTGGCAGGAATGTAATAAATTAAAATAAATAAATAAATAAATACCGTTTTGTGTCTGTGTTGTGTTTTTTTTGTTTGCAGGGAGGTTTTTTTGTGTTTTATTTGGATTTTTTTTTTCTTTAAAGAAAAAGTCCTGGAGTAAATATTCCATCAGCTGGTAACTAATCACAGCCATTTAGGGGAGCGCTAATTAGGACCACTTGCAGTGCAACATTGTTCAAGGAGGTATAAATTTCATTTGAGCCGTTTCTGTTTGATTTTTGGGTGGAGGGAGGAGAAGATCTGGAAGCTGTTACACCACTAAAGGGACCGATTTCCCAACCTCCCCACCCTAGAAACACCTCCAACTCCCAAAGGACCAGTTCAGCCCCTTGAGAGTGCCAGGGAGGAATTGGACACCAGTAAGAACAAATCTATGGATCCTCGTGTTTTAGGGATGATGGAAGTTACTTTGGTCTAATTTTTCCTGTCCTTTTTGGTCAACAGTTGTTGAGGCACTTCCTCCTCCTCTTCCATGCATTGGCAGGGATCACACTGCCAGGGATCACGCTGCCATTGATATTTCCACTTAAGAAAAGCCCATGGGCTGTCACGGAATCACAATGGTTTGGAGGGGAAGGAATCCCAAAGCCCATCTCATTCCACCCGCTGCTGCAGGGACACCTTCCACTAGCCCAGGTTGCTCCAAGCCCCGTCCAACCTGGCCTTGGACACTTCCAGGGATGGGGACAACCTCAACCTCTGTCATTTCCCAATGATTGATTGCTCACTGTCACTTCTACCACTCACAGATCAATGCCCCTTGCTCTCCTTCCCTCTGGGAGGACCAGATTCCCAGGGAGGTAACAGCCTCCTGGAGAATCGACTGCAGCCAGGAATGTTTTCCAAGACATCCTGCAATCCACTGCTGAGCTCCAGGCCTGACACAGGGCCCGCAGCCGCAGCCCTGGGCTCTGGGTCAGGCCGGAGCAGGGGGTGGTGACATCTGATAAACCAACAGATAAGCTGAGGTTGCACCATCCTCCTCCTGTGCCTCGCCCCTCTCTCTGTCCCATGCTCCTCTGAAATGGTTGGGGTTTCTCTTCTCACTTGTAAATCAGGGGTAGGGCACATTCCCTTCAGTACATTTTGGGAACACAGCCCTCCTGACTGGGCCCTGCTCTGCTCCTGGACCTCTTCCCTCTCATCTTCGCCCCTACATTCACACTCTTCCCTATTTCTCTGCTGCAAACTCAAGTAGGGTTGTCTCCACCTCCGTCCTCCAAAGAGCAGCTCAGAGCAACACTTCCAGCTGCAGTTTCCTTTCCAAGATGCCAAAACTGCAGCTCACACCAGACATGGGAGCTGGTCCCTCTGTGGCACGGAGGGGGAAGGAACCAACAAGCTGTAACTGTATTTCTGGCCACAAGCAGGAATTTTGGAGCAGCCTTTAAGGGTCCCACTTGCTGTCAGTGGAGTGCCAGGTAGGTACAAGGGATTTTAGGCAAGTTCATGGACAGCAGCAGTAGGAAGAAGTTACGTCGTCCTACAATCCATCAGGACACAGCTCTGAGCGGGGATGCACCGTCCATCCCAGGCTGGTTACAACACTTCTCACTGTGCTGTGCCAGCACATCCAAAACTGGGGTGTCTGGAACAGCAAAGGTCTCTCAGGTAAAAAAAATATAATTATCAGTGTTAAGACACAGCACACTTGGACTGGTTTTTATGACATCACCTCCTGTGGGAGCTGATTCCCTGGGTTTGGACTCAGCAGAGAAGTGGTGGATTGTTTGGGGTTTTTAATTCTGTTTTCTAAATACGAAAAGCCAACTTATTGGAATGTGCTTCTGGCAAGAAAAGGTCGGTTTGTGAGTTTCTGTTTTTACAGGGAAAGGTTTGCTACTTCAAAGTGGCTGGAATATGTAAATAGGTCATCATTTCGCACAGGAAATTTTTGGATTCAATTAAAAATTCTAATGTCAACTTTTAAGATACTTCTGAAAGCCTATAAGGCAGCAAAACTCAAACAGTGTAAGGTTAGAAACCCAAGATTCTGTTGATGTGGCCTTGATTTTCCCCATCATATTTGGGAAGAGTCTGTGCGTTTCACTTTCTGGCCCAGCAAGAGAAGGGACTATTTGGATCTCCAAGAACTCTCATGCAGGAAAACTCCTCCTTCCAGGAGGAGTGACGCACACAACTCTTCTGCTATCCCTCTTTTTGATTAAGTCTGTAAGAGCCCCTGAGCTCTGGTCCTTTCAGAGGAGCTGCTCGTGAGCAACACACTCACGGCCGACCAAATATTCTCTCATCCACGGGGGCCAGCCAGCCCTCCTCCTCCGTGGGCTCTGCCAGCTCCCTCCCGGACACATCCTGCTCTCCAGCTCTGCCATCAGCCAGTGTTAATGCTGCTGATTCCATCCCCTGTGGCAGCTCTCAGCTCCTTGGATGTCAGCAAGATCCTTGGCACGCTGCTGGTGTATCATGTTTGGAAGAACGGCTCGGCTGCCGCAGCCATTTTCTCTGTCACTGAATTCGGCTGGAGCAGCTCAGAGCTCCCCTCCAGCAGGCACAGCACGCTCAGCAAAACTGCAGCAAGCCCTGCCCTCCCATCACAGCTCCTCTGCTAACCCAGGAGAGGTTTCACCAACATTTGGTGAGGTTTTACAGGGATTTTAACAGAGCGCGTAACAGGTTCCTTCTGCCTTGGATTTAGAAAAGATAAAATGACAGAAGTCAAACTCCTGATAATATGGTTTTGGCGAGTTTTCTTTGCCTCTGCTTTTCATGCTTGTGGAATACTCTGGCTGCTTTTTTCCCAAGCATTTCTGTGCTGCCACAAGATCTAGAAATCCACTGATACAAGGTAACACATACCCAAGAGAGCTGAGATTCCTCAGTGACAGCAGGACACTGGAGAAAAGCAATAAATAGTCTGAGCCTTTAAAATGTAAAAATCTGGCAGAAGTGGTCTCAAATCCAAATATTTTATAGCATTGAGAAAAAAAAACCAACCCACAACCAAAAACCACAAGAGTTCAGCACTCAACAGGTTTTTTAAGGATTTAGCGCCAAGGGATTCTGCCACCTCCAGGCATCACATCCTGAAGAGGCCAGCCCTTGTCTGCAGAGCAGACTCTGTTGGACCTAGCAGGGCACGAGTTGCAAATGAAGATTTTTCCGGACTTGGGGAATTCAAGATATCTCACCCCAGTGTGGACTCAGGGCTTCTGCCACACTCTGAGCATTAAAAGGGTCTTTCCTCATTTTCACTAGGGAGAAAATTGGTATCTGAGCTCCTCAAAGATAACATGCCATCACCTGACTCCTTCCCGAGGCCACGGAGAGGCTCCACCCTCCCACACAATGGAGTTTATCTCCGAGGTTGTTCCTGCCCCTCCCTCTGTCTACACCTTCAGGTGCCCCATTAGGGAGGCTTTGACACCCAAACCCAGTAGGAAAGCATCCAGGTCACAGCCTCCACACTGCAGCCAGCCAAGTGCCCTGATCCAAAGGGAGAGCGTGTCCTGCTGCTGCAGGAGGACGGGAGCTGTGTGCAGGCACCTGGAATTCTGCAGGCACCTGGAATTGTGCAGCTTCCACGGCCCAGCTGAGGGGAACCAAACCTCGTAGGTAGGAAAGAAACACCTCTGTGTGTCTGGTGCTAAAAACATCCACTGGTTTGAGTTCTGCACATGCCTCAGTGTGCCAGTCCTTCCCTGCCCTCACTTGCTCCCAGCTTCCTAGAATACAAGAGGGTTCTATTCTCAGCAGGGTTTGCCCCCTGCTTCTCTTCCTCCTGCATAATAACACCTTACCTTACCGGGCTTTGGAAAGCCTTAATTAGACAAACTGCTCTGAGATTCGTGTGAGAGGGAAATTAAATCAACATCCTATTGTAAAGCTGGAGTTCCTGCACGCACATTTCTCGAAGTACATTCAGCCTCTGTGTGAGTGCCTGTAAGTACATTTCAACCTTCCTAACGAGGCTCGTGTCAGTGGGGAAGAAGTCACTTGAAGCTGTGGAAAAGACAGACTTAAGTTTTCTAAGCAACCTTGAGCGACCTCTCCACATCCCCCCTTGGCACTAGATGTGGAAAAAAACATGAGGCTGTTTAATTACAGACTGCAGGGACATGGACCTGCCCAGGTGCTGCTCCCAGGTGAGGGGGGCACAGCACCACACCTCCAGCTCGGTCCTGGGGGGAAGGCAGTCTGAGGGGAGATCAGGCAATCTTCTCCCCAGATGAGGAAAGCCACAACCAGTGACCCTGGAGAAGGGTGGTACCCCTGAGCAGCAGATCCCCACGCGCACCACAGAGGTGTGAGCTTGGCATCTGCGACCTGGGATTGCAAACGAGACCTTCCCACTTCACGTGAGCTGAAAGGAAGTTTCATATTCCACAGACTTGGCTGCAATCCCCCAGAACTGCCCAGCCCCCACACAACACGGGTTTGCGGGAGCTACAGGGGTCCTCTGGACTGCAAAATCAACCTGAACGCAGCAGTGACGCTCACGCTCTGCCCCAAACCCAAGCTGCTGTTCCCACGCTGTGCTGGTGCCTGCAGTGAGCACTCTTTGGGGTTATTTAACACCAGGGAGCACAGCTTAAGAGCAGCAGGGTCCAAACCTCGCCAGGATGTTCTTCCTTCCTGGAAACAGCCATGGACCAACAGGCTGGGAGCTGCAGGCAGGTGCTGACACGTCAGACTTGCCAGTGAGCTTTGCCATCCCTGCTTTCCAACCACAGCCAGCTCCTGCTCATCCCACTGTGGGTCAAAGATCACAGAGTAAAGAATAAAAGCCTTCAGTGAGAGGGCACCTCCTGCCATGCCATGCAGCCTCTGGGCAGGAGGGAAAAGCAGAGGCACACGTGGCTCGGATTCCCTCGCCTTTCCCTGCCTGTGCTTCGGCCAAGTGGCCAGTGCTGGTGCTCTCCCTCACAGAGGCAGCAGTATCCTATTTAGTTCAGATTAGCACTCAGGGCTGCCTACAAAGGTAATTTCCTGCACTGTGTCCCACTTTCTCAGCAACACAAGCTCCCATTCAGCCTGGCACTTCCACACAGGAACTTACTGCCTTCAGCAAGAGCTAAAAGCACAAACTCCAGAGCTCTGCTGATTAAGCACAGAGCTGACAACTCCTTTTCCTCCAGAGCACCTCACTTTGCAGGAGATTCCTCCATAAATTCCTCCCTAGTCCTGCTTTTCTAGTAATTTTTATCTTGCCCTGAAAAACATACACGACAGGACAGTTAAAATCAGAGTGTTCTGTTGGAATCAGTGTGAGATCCAGCTGATTGACCAGGAGAACAAAGGCTGCAGGACTCGGTTTCCTTCCACCTGTGTTTAGACATGGAAGGATGCTCCCCAAATCCCTTAACAGCCTGATCTCTGCAGTCTCACCCTCACTTCTGGACACTGAACATCTTTCACTTGTGCTCAGGAAAAACAGTTCGGTGCAGTTTGCGTCTGCGATTCCCACAGGGAAAATCCAGTGGGGACAAGCCGGGGCTCATCCCAACGCCAACGACCGAAGGAAGCTCTTCCAGCTTTCCTTAGGATGCAGTGCCAGAAGCTGCTGGTGTGTGTACATGGAGGTTCCTTCTGCTCACAGCCCTGTTCTGTTGAAATCATTCAGGCCTCACTTATTCTGGAGCTCTACAACCCACAAAGGGTGGTGGCATTCCCCGAGAAGGTGGAGCTGAAGTATTTGGGAGACAAGACAATTGTGACTGGTCTCACATGCCCCTGGTCAGAAGAATTTGATGATTACTGTGGTAACAACTGAAATC
The DNA here is from genome assembly GCA_035584735.1 of Pseudotriccus pelzelni. Taxonomy (NCBI): domain Eukaryota; kingdom Metazoa; phylum Chordata; class Aves; order Passeriformes; family Tyrannidae; genus Pseudotriccus; species Pseudotriccus pelzelni. The sequence goes on along the minus strand of JAWMRA010000076.1, from coordinate 4,249,174 downwards.
ACTACAAATAACTGCTGTTCCCACTCTGCTGTGCTGTCAGGAAGCTCCTGAGAAAGCTCCAATTTTCAGTGGAATTTACAACATACTTATTTTTGAAGTGACAGCACCAGAAATACCCCCCAGCTCCTTGTTATCTTCACCTCCCCTGTTCCCTCCTGCCACCAAATTTCCAGCCCATCTGTGACATCAGGATGCTGGGAGAGGAATGATGAACCTGGGGAGGCAAAGGGTTCTTTGCCATTAACTGGAGCCCTCAGCATCATGATTTTTGATCAGGGATCAAAAACCCTTTCTGAAGGACTAGTTCCAAGTCTTAGTCACAGGCTTGATGCCATAATCCCTACATAAAAGGCTTATGTCAAGGGTCAGAATAGGTGGTGATAAAGTTCCCTTCCAGCCAAAACAATCTTGGAATCTCCAAGGAAATCCACCATCCTCTGGCAAGAGCCAGGGCCAGACTTTCCAAAGTGCAACAATGCCTGGCTCCAGAATCACCAGGGCAGTGCCAGTGAAGAGCTATGAAATCATCTCTTCTGCTTGGGAGGTTCAACAGGCCACGTTGGCATTGCCTGTGAGCCACAGACCACAGGGCTTGGAATGCTGGGAACAAAACCAGAGCAGATATGCTCAGAAAGGCCTTAAAGTTAACCTTACTCTGCTAAAAAGGAAGGGGGGGGGGGGAAGAACCACTGAAGGCACTTAAAGTGGCTTTTCGGCAGTTTGGAGATTCCCTTTGAACACGCTGGAAGGGGTTGTGCAACCCAGCTGGCTCAGCAGGGCCAAGGTGGGAATGGCAGGAGCTGCTGCAAGTCAGGACTGAGGTGCCCGTGTGGGAGGCAAGGCCTGGAGTGGCAGGAGAGCAGCAGCTTCAGCGGGAAGGGGAAGGGGCCGGGACTGAGGAGGGAAGCTCAGACAGGATCTGTCTGTAGGAGGCCTGGCTCAATTCAAGGCCATTAACTTGTTGCTTTCTGACCACCACCAAGAGCACTGGAAACAAAGGCACGTCTGCCCAGCGTGGGCCCTGCTGAGGGATTGCTTAAATACTCCAGCAGAATGGAGAGCACTAAGGCAAAGAGCCACTTCAGTGGCTCCAGGCTCACGGCACTGCAAGTTTTTGCATGAAGCCCAAGTCCAAGCCAGGCAAGGTGACTGGGATGGAGTCTTGAAAGTAGAAACAAATAAATTACTAGCCTTCATTTTCTCCCATTCTGGAGTTTAAATTTAAAGGGGAGGTCCATCAACTTTACATAAATCATGCTTATAATTAAAAACATATTTTCCAGCGCTGCTTACAACAAGCCTTTGGATGATTAATAAGGCATTTTTCAAATTACTTTAATTCGCACTAATTATTCTGCTTGTTTACCCCAGTCAATAATTTTTCTTCCAGGGAGATAAAGCCATCCTGGGACGAGACCTCCCTCCAGGGAGCAAGAGGAAATGGACCCCAGGGAACTGCCTGAGGTCCCAGGACCACACGGGAGAGCTGTCACTGAGCTGGGACATGAGGCACGGCACGTCCAACGCTCCCAGGACCCTGGCTAAGCCTGACTCCGAGCCTGGGTAAGCTGAGGAGACTTGAGCTTGCTCAGCTGCTGCCAGAGGCCTGGAGCTGTGTTTTGCCTAGACCTTCGCCTGAGGTGCCAGCCTTGCCAGGGAACCAGACTTGGTAGGTTTAGCATGAAAACACAGCAGTGACTGCACAGCTCCTGGGCCCGGCAGAAGCCAAGTGAGCTTTGGAAGAGCAAAGCTTTATCTCCTGTTTCATCTGCAGGCGCTGGAAAGGCTCTTGGCCCTTTAGAAAATGCAACTGAACAAGAATTCTCTTCCCAGTAATGTGACTCCCTTTCAGCATTATTTAACAGTTAGATACAGAAAAAAGCAACGGTGCATTCCCACTGCAGCCTTCGTGGTGTGAGTGGATTCCCTGGGTCACCTATCCCAGGAAGGGCTGAAAAGTCCCACCCAGAAGCCTTCAGGTAGCAGCCAAAGCAACACCTGCAGGGTGACACAGTGCTGTAGAAGTCAGGCACTCATCATGCAGCCACATGCCCAGCAGGAAGCGTTGCTCCAGCCCAAAGCAGGGTGTTCCTGCTCCGACTCTCCAAAGGCAGCAGTGACATTTCCTCAGCTTTTTACCCTTTCTCCTCTGGTTCAAGACAGCAGTTATTTCATAATCTAGATGCCTCTGGAGCTGGCAGTTACTCTTGGGCAACTGCAGGCTACGGACACGAGTGTCTGTCTGACAAAACACACAGGAACTGCTCTTCAGCCAGTGGTGCACAAACAACACATCTTGTTATTTCATGAACTAAAAGAAGAGAGGAGATACCAGCCAAGGCTTTCTCTTCTTCAGAGCTGAGGGCAGGCACTAGTGAGACTCATGGTAACAGTAAAGAAAACTGTAGTTACCTGTTGGTGGCCCAAATCCTTCAGATCACGTGCTCTGTGCAAGCCTGATTTATATTAATCAAACCAGCACTGAAAAGCATGACCACAAAATTTATTCTAATACCTGTTGTACCACACCCTGAAAATAACAAAAGAAAACAGATAAAAGATATTTGCTGTCAAAGGTGGGGAAATACCTCCACAAAGCCACAATGTTGGCTTCCTCTAAGGAGTTAAATGAGACTGCAGAAATTAAATATTCTGCAGATTCTGGATCAAAGACAAGTGTCTTGTCTGCTTGGGTTTGGCACACCACCATGGCAGGGCAGTTCGTGACCTGGGGGCTGCAGCCAGCAGAAAAAGCAGGTAATTATTTATAAACCCTGGTCCCATGGGCTGCCTCTGATACGCTGCACTCTGAAGGTGCCCCAAAACTGGCACCAGCCCTAAAACCTTTGAAGACCTGAACCCTACCTGACAGGAATTTACAGCAGCTGAGCTGCAGTGTGCTGGTTCCCTGGGTGGACACCCCTGTGGGCAGTGAGGGCAGGGCAGCAGCATCCCCTTTCCCCACAGGTGACCTGCACACCTCGAGGCTGGCACAGAGAAACTCTCACGGTCTCAGTCCCTGCCCTCAGATCGATGTGTTTTAACTCGTGCATTGGCACAAACCTGAATGACCAGTGGAGAGCTGCGCGAGATAAGCTGGCCAAGGGATTCCTATCAGTGACCAGCTGCAGAGAAGAGCAGATTTAGTGCCTTTGTATGTTCTCTGTTCACAAGACACGAGTACACAAGACAGAGGTAAGGTCAGAGCTCTCCTGTTTCATGTGGAAATCCAGAGTATGAGTTACTTGCTACTCAATCTTGCTCAGCTGCTGGAAGACACCAGGCCCACTTCTTCAGTTATAAAACCACAAATAACTTCAAGCATGGCCTCCCCAGGGCTCCGTCCTCAGCCCAGTTCTCCTCAACATCTTCATTAATGACTCGGACGCTGCAGCTGAAGGAACACTTCAGGAAGTTTGCTGATGACACTAAACTGGGAGGAGCAGTGGATGCCCTCGAGGGCAGGGAGGCCCTGCAGAGAGACCTCCACAAATCAATCAGAGGGCTGGGAATCACCAACCACAGGAAGTTCAACATGGGGAAGTGGCGGATTCTGCCCCTCGGATGGGGCAACCCCAGATGGATGGACACACTGGGAATGAGAGGCTGGAGAGCAGTGCTGGGAAAGGGCCCTGGGGGTCCTGGTGGGTGGTCAGTTGGCCCTGAGGCAGCAGTGCCCTGGCAGCCAGGAGGGCCAACCCTGTCCTGGGGGCAGCAGGGAAGGGACTGTCCCGCTCTGCTCTGCCCTGGGGCGGCCTCACCTCAACACTGGGGCAGTTTTGGGGGACACAATATAAAAAAAAGACATTAGAGAGTCCAAAGGAGGCCACGAGGATGGAGAAGGGTCTGGAGGGGAAGCCTTATGAGGAGGCTGAGGGCACTTGATTTGTTCAGCCTGGAGGACACTGAAGGGAGACCTCACTGGGGTCTGCAGCTTCCTCCTGAGGGGCAGTGGAGGGGCAGGAACCAATCTTTGCTCTCTGTGACCAGTGACAGGACTTGAGAGAATGGCTGGAGCTGTGTCAGGGCAGGGTCAGGTTGGATCTCAGGAAAAGGTTCTTCCCCCAGAGGGTGGTTGGCACCAAACAAGCTCCCCAGGGCAGTGGGCACAGCACCAGGGCTGTCTGAGTTCAAGGAGCATTTGGACAACACTTTCAGGCACATGGTGGGATTCTTGGGGTGTCCTGTGCAGGACCAGGACCTGAACTCAATGATCCTGATGGTTCCCTTCCAACTCAGTATGTTTTATGACACCTAAAACACCCCTTGGTCCACTCTCAGGGCGTTCATCCTTAGCAGAACTCACTTGCAGTGACACCAGGCACTGTACAAGGCACGGAGGTCCTGGGTGTGCAGGACTCCATCAAACCACCTCTCCTTGGGCAGGGAGAGGCTCCAGCCCCACATTCCAGGCCGTGTCTCAGCGCAGGGGGGTGGTGGGTCTGCGGTACTTGCACTGAATCCACACCCGGTACATCGTCATCTGCTTCCCACGGTTCACCTGCAGCCGCCGATCCACCAGGTTCTGGACCTTCTCCAGCCCAGCTGTGGTGAAGAGATGGTCCAGCTCATCTGGAAGCAGAGAGAAGGACACTGAGGAGGCCATAATTCCTTTAACTGACAGCTGCTCACGCTGAGGGCTGAGCTGTGCTGGAAGGTGGGCCAGAAGAAACTCACAGCCTCACCCTGGCAGGGAAATGATCCAATGAGTCAACTACTGTGCCGGGGGGGGGTTAACATCACAGTTTCTCAGGTTTTCCTTCTAGCAAGGAAGGAAAGAATTATTTAGAGTACAACTAGAGTTACAGAAATTTGACAAAGAAAACAGCAGCAGTTTCACACATGGGCACTGCCTCTAGTAACTGATTAAGGAGCATCTTCTGACAAGTAGGGACAGATCCATTCCTTCCCCTTCCCTCCCTCCCCAGAGGAATTTCAGAGTCTGCAAGAGCAAAGAACAGGATCAGACCTACGCCTTTAAATGGTGGCAGTAAGATCTGTGCTGTATACGCTGGAGGGGAATGGGATTCATTAAGGCTAAATTTGGGGGGAAAAAAAAATCCTTAAAAACCACACCCTACTGGGGCCCAATCAAAGCACTGAGAGCCCTGGAGGCTTCAGCACTTCCACTGGCAGGTATTCCTGACCAAGCAAATAAGTCTCAGAGCACCCCAGCACAGTGGCTGTGGGCAAAGCCAGCAGCAGAGAGCTTGTTCCATGGCAGCCCAAGGAGCACGTGGTTTGTGTGGAGTTTCTGGAGGAAAGGGCTGGCAGGTCCCAGCTTGTGCTCCTTTATCAGATGCTTTCCATTGTGAGGTGTTTGCCAAACACACATTAAACATTAATTTTGTTGTGACAAACATGACTTGAGCAGAGGGGAAGGGAACAGTCTGATGCAGTTGCTCTAACACTGACCAGGCACTGGCTGGAGGTGCAACTGGAGTTAAACTGGGAGAAGAACATACCCCTGCTAACACCAGGCAGCAGCAGAACTTGAAGCTCCTTGCTGAGCCACACCCTTCTGAGTTCCTCATAGGAGAACATGAATATTAAGGGAAATTCCTCCAAGCAGTGTCCAGCTCCCTCCATCACCTGCAGGCAAGACTCAAGGAGAGCCCCTCCAATCCCACCCCTCCTAGGGTAGCAAACACTCCAGTCTGTCTCTAAAAGGATTTTCCACTAAGGAATTCACCATACTTGCACCAGGAACTGACAAACCCAGGTTCAACTGGGAGATACAAAACAGTGCTCCAAGAAAGACAGGGCTGGAAACAGCTTGCGGTCAAACTTGAGGGCAGAGGGACAAGAAGCGGCAAGGAGAGTCAGAGGGATGTTTTTGGATAGTCAGAGGGATGTTTTTGGATAGTCAGAGGGATGTTTTCAAGCCTCCTACCTTGTGTGAAGAAGTAGACTCTGGTGCCATCACCTCTCACATAGAAGTTTTCAGACAGACATTGACCTGAGGGCGAGAGGGATTTAAACAGTTACCAACTGTCACTTAAAAATCAACAACCGCCATGCAGCAACAGGCACACGCTGTGCTTCCAGGGAATTAATGAGCTGCCTGCACACAGGGCACACAGAGCTCCAGAGAAGCATCACCCACCAGGAGATGTGGCCAGAGATGCCAAGGGAAGAGGAAATACTGTTGGAGACGGCGGGAGTAACAGAGTCGCACCCAACACCAGGTTATGCGCTCCAGCTCGTTTATTCACGACATGTTCGCCCTTTTTATAACCAGTTTGATTAACTTATGAATATTGCAAAGTACAAGCTCACGATTGGCCATTGCTCGTTTACACAAACTACAGTTGTTTTCCCCATAACACTCTTTCCTTCCCACGATTTTGTTCCTCCTTTCCCACCAAACCCCTGCTTTATGACCTTGGCACCAATCTTAGTTTGGACATCTCATGTCCTTGCTTTCTCAGCCAGTTTTCAGCAATACCAGATAAACTCTCCACAAAATACCTTTCTTAAACCGAAGCTGGGCCAGGTCGTATCGGCCGTAATCCCGTAACAAAATCATCCCGCCTGGTTTCAGGAGGCGGCTCAGTCTGGTCACAACGCTCTGCATCCTGAGGGGGGGGGGAACAAACCAGGAGTGCTCAACATCCTGCAAAATGACGCTTGTTTCCTTCCAAAAGGATGAGATAAAGTTTCAACTTGATGTATAGGTATGTAAGTTTCAACTTGGTATAAAGAGCCACCCAAAGCCAGTGCAGTTCTGAGCTCTCCCAGTCTCAAGTGGGTTGATTTGATTTGGCCTCTTTATTTCTGACACTCCCTGATTCTGGGGTACTTTTTTTTTCCTACAAGGATAACAAGCCTGCTCTCCTTTACTGATTACAAAAAGATCTCCCCTAGTTTAATGTGTGAAAAAGTAGTATGCGAACCTGAATTAAAATGCTGTGTAATAAAAGTAAAGGGAACAAAAAGAGAGACTAATATAGGTTGTAACACACTGTCACACTAAGATTACAGCACTTTTCTTAACTGTTTTCTCAACCTGTCTCCTCCCTCCTTGCCACCTCCCATGTGAGAAATTCATCCACCCTTTGAGCCTGAAAATCCAGCAGAGGATTTTCCACACAGGCGCTGAGTGCTCAGCGTGGCTGAGGTTCAGAGCAGTGACCACAGCAAGGCACCCCCTGCAGCCACTTGGCACTTCAAAATCACACCTGCCCTCTGCCACAACCTGTTACAACATCAAGCACCTGCAAACTTCATTTACAGAGGCTTCATGGGAATCTAAAACAGAACAAACTTTAATTTTACTTGACATGAGACTACTGAAGAGCTCCCGTTGTAGGAGAATTACCTTCTGCAATCACAAAGATCAAAACTTACTTCTCTGGGAGAATTGCTGAGAGGACAAAGATAAGAATAACAATGTCAAGACTCTCCTCTGGCATTGGGAAAGGACTTTGGTCATTGCACAGGTCATGGACAAAGGCAAAGCAGCGAGAAGAATCATATTCTGCATTGTTCTGTAGTTGAGGGGAGAGAAATCAAGAGCATCAGTAGCAGACCCTGACCTCAGTATTAGCTGGACATGGAGCATTTTAACTTTCACATCATCACATGGTGTGTCCAGAGATCTGTTTCAGCCTCACTGGACTAAGGCAGATGGGGTCAGGTAGGTTAGGCAACAACAGGAATGAAATGGGAAAAAACGAATACACACAGGAGATTTACAAAGAAGTTGGTTTTGTTGCAGTCAGACAATCAGCACTGCCAAAACCCCGAACCGGATTTAGGCTTTATTGCAATTTTAAGTCAGATTTTCCACTAGTAGTGGGAAGAAGTGAGGGATTTATATTGTTAAATTGGAAACCTTTACGTAAGCGTGAGCATCAGGGCCCCTCTCTGCATCACTGAGATCAATATTCATTTCACCTACAAGCAGATATTCCTTATACTCCAAATACCAAACCTGGCTCCCTAAAACTACACTCTCAAAAACCACATTTGGACCTCTGCAAGAAGTTGTGCATTTTTCTGAAGCTGCTGCTGCAAGAAGTGGGTGTTAGGAGGATGAAATGGGTGCTGCCTCTGCTGCTCTCTCATCTCATGAAGTGACTTGATGGCATTTGGTACTTCCTATATTCTCAGTTCTGCTCTGACCTGAAATTTGTTAGCAGCTTTTGTCCTTTGACTAAATCCCAGCCTCCTGCTCCACAAACAGGCTCCCCCCTCAGCAGTCTGTGCTGGGGCAATCAGAACTGACAGCAATGCACACACACACACAAACCAAAACCAGCTTCAGTTCCTGTTAAAAAATAGCCTGAATGTTTTCAAGGTTCAGCAGTTACTCAGCTAAAAGAACACTGCATTGAGAAAAAGTACTGCCAAGCACAGGGGGAGAAAATCTGCCTGACTCGTCTGCTGCCAATGTGACATTTTGAGAATTTCAACTTCCCTCATTCCTACAATCTTTGATGGCTCATTTTCCAGATTTAGGGTCAGCAGCAGGGCTGGCTAAAAACAGAAAGCTGCCAGCACAGCCAGAGAGCTGCTGGAAGCTGGGAGAGATTTGTGGTAACGGGCAATTGGCCCCAGGTACTTCCCACTTTTATTGATAAATCACCACTGAGTTTACCTGGACAAGATCCACAGCTGTTGTAGAAAAATCACAGCAATAAACAAACAGGCCTGGGTCACTGCAAAGGAAGCAGAGAAATTCATAATTTCTATCCAGCAATTAAGGAGTGTCTCAAATGCAGAGAGTGAAGAACTGGGAGCCTGGGCCTTCGTCTCTGTGTAAAATTTGGTGGATCCCATTGTTCCTTTATGCCCACTGTCCTCATATGGAACTGTTCCCTTTTCCTTCTGGAAACAGCAAGTGGGAGACAGCAAATGTGAATGTTGTGTATGTACTTACAGTGAGTCGCATTTTTTTTCCACTGAATCTACTTTAACAACAGACCCTTAGATTACTGAGATTATTGTTACGTTCCCTTTGCATTAAAGGAGAGAGGTGTGAAAAATGTGGCAAGTTTAATGTAAATTACTCCTAGATAGATGGAACACTTTTGAAAACACATTGAAAAATTATTCAAGGGTATCACAGAAACAGAAATCACAGAATCCCAAGATGAGTTGGAAGGGACATTAGAGGCCATCCAGTTCCACCCCCTGCCATGGGCAGGGACACCTTCCACCAGCCCAGGTTGCTCCAAGCCCCGTCCAACCTGG
>JAWMRA010000076.1:4198701-4227926 GCA_035584735.1 Pseudotriccus pelzelni | reverse complement strand
GCCACAGCTTCTCTGGGCAACCTGTGCCAGGGCCTGCCCACCCTCCCAGCCAACAATTCCTTCCCAATATCCCATCTAACCCTGCCCTCTGGCAGTGGGAAGCCATTCCCCCTTGTCCTGTCACTCCAGGCCCCTGGCAATAGTCTCTCTCCATGTTTCTTGTTGCCTCCCTTCAGGCACTGGGAGCCCACAATTAGATCACCCCAAAAGCTTCTCTTCTCCAGTCTGAACAATCCCAATTCTCTCAGCAGATATGTTTGAGGAAGGGGAACCCAAATTCCAACAGGGTTTGCAGGGAGACTTGTCTTGGGCTGCAGCTTTAAATGTCTCACCCAAAGGGTGCTTTACAGCACTGAGAACTCTCATATCCACAAAGGATTTGGTGACCTTAGAGAATCTCACCCCAAAACTTCCCAAACGAGGGCCTTTTTGTCCAGATGTAGGCCGGGATGTCCCAGCTTTCCCCTGGCCATGGCACTTTCATCCCACACTAACCCTGACTCCTTTACAGCCCTGGAGATCCAGTAATGGATAAATCCCAGAGCAACTCAGCCTGACCCAGCTTTGAGCAAGAAGTTGGACTAGAGACCTCCTGAGGTCCTTTCCAACCTGAATTATTCTGGGATTTTGTGCCCTGGGAAATGTCAGCTTTTTAGTTTTAATTCCAGCTCTTTCTCCTCATCTTCCCCAAATCTTGACCTTTCTGCCCAGCAGCTGCTCCAGATCCTGAACAATCCCAAAGGGCCCATATATTCACCATCCACAGCCACGTCCTTCCAGTTCTGGTCTGGGAAGTGGATTTCCACTGGGGTAGGTGAGACTCTCTCCCAGCATTGACCAACTTCCCTAGAATCAATGGGGAGATGTGTTTCACTTCAGAAAATGTCCTAGGCACACGGAAAGCCCACTCCTGGGGTATGGATGGCACAAAGTGCACCGTAAACTGTCTCCTGGCTGCATCAGGAGATGCCTTCTCTCATTTTGGGTTTATTTACAGAAAGCAGTTTACAAAAGGAATTGATGCATTCCTGGGCTCCAGGAAGAGGGAGCACCTCAGCGCCTCAGGAATGAAAGCAGCATTTAAAAGAACCCTGGGACGAAGTGTTGCTGCAGGAGCTGTGTCTGTGGGGTGGGTCTCAGGGTGTCCCTGCTCCCTGGAAACCTCCACGGGGGAAATGTCCCTCTCCAAAGTGGGATTCGGTCATTAAGCAGCCCAGAAAGCTGGAAAGCTCTGACAGAGCACGTACAGACATCACCATCTAGTGGTCCCCGACTCCAACAGCCTCCACGCAGCCCAAAATTTGCACATTCAGCAGGGCTGGAGTTACTGCTGCTCCCAGATGGCTCCTCCCAAGGAGCTGAGAGCAGCCACTGCCTCCACCCTTGTCCCACCTCTGGCTGCTCACACTCATTTACTCTGGCCAGCACAGCGACACTACCTTGATTTTTGGGGGAAAAAGTCACTCCAGACTCCCAACAGCTGCTTCTCACAGTCATGGGCTTGATCCTGCAAGCAGCCATGCCCAGTGGCATCAAGGGGCAGTGAACTGAGCTAAACTGTCTCATCCCACAGCTCCATGGGAAATGGAAGTGTCCTGCCTCAATGGCACACGTGGAATTGTTGGGGTTTCTCCACTGGAAGAAACCCCGGGCAGCTTGGGGGGCTCATCCTGCTCCTCCATGTTGCAGCCAGGCTCTGCCTTTGCCTTTCCCTCACCTCACTCTGCTGCCAAAATGCTCCTCCTGAGGCCAAACCCAGCTGATCCCAGCCCAGCCCAAGCCCAGGTCCCACCTGGGTGCTGGACTCACCCACCCAGCACAGCTGGGGACACCGAGCATGGCCCCAGGTCACACTGGGGTGCCGGGCTGCCCATGGGACAGGAAGCCTGGGCACAGGCTGCTGCTGGGGACACTGACACCATTAGGAGTCTGGGGGGTTTTTAGTCATTTTTATTTTTGTGGTGTGATTTGCTGCTGCTCTGGTGCTGCCCATCCACCCCCTGCCCTGGGGCTCAGCCCCAGATCCCACCCAGCACCAACCCCTGCCCTGCTCCCACACTGCTGGGACAGCCAGGGGACAGGGACACAGGGCCACCACCAGCTCAGCCAACACTCTGCTGGGGCCCTCAGGGCCAACCCCACACCGGGCCCGGGGTTGCTGTTGGTTTTTGGGGCAGTTGAGGGGACTTGAGCCACCGTGCTCTGGCAGGGCAGGGACCGAGCAGCAGCACTGCTACAGCCAAAGTGGGACATCTCTTTGTTTTCCCCCACGGGTGACACACGGCCCCAGGCAGCAGGACACAGCCTGAGCCCTGCCTGCTCTGCTGCAACCCCGAGCTGTGTAGAAAACCAGGTGTGGTGCAGTTACACAGCTCAAAGAAACACAGCAAGGGGAGAGAGGTGGCCAGGCCTGAGGGATAAGGGGCATCACGACCCTCCCGAGGCTGCCGCCTGCACACCCCTGTGGGCTGGGGCATGGGGACAGTGAGGGGGGACACGGGGAGCTCAGCACCATCCCAGGGGCTGAGCCAGGCTGAGGCTGGGACCAGCACTGCTGGTGCTACATGGGGGTGGCTGGGGGTGCAAACCGAGCGCACGTGGCGGGAGTGAGGGAGGGCACAGCTTTTCACCACCCTGGGTCACAGCAGTGCCAGAACACAGGAGGGGGACAAGGAGGAAAGGGGCTGCTGGGCTGCTCAGCAGTGTCCTGAACCCACAAAGCAGTGATGGCTCCTGCCTGCTGGCAGCTGCCCTGTGCCCAAGGAGATGGCTCCTGTGCCCAGCGGGACTGAGTCCAGTGATCCGACGGGCAGGGCTTCACCAGCACGGGCCATGGAGGAGAGAACAGCTCAGTATGGTTTGAGTGGCCACTCCTGAAGTCCCCTTGGCCCAATGAGCACCAAAGAGTTCACAGACTGGCAGAGAAAGTCCCATTTCTCTGTGTCCAGTGTACGGAGGGGCCGCCGGCTCCGCGAGCGACCCGCGAGGTAAGGACCGAGGTTTGCCTGGAGAGCACGTCCCTGCAGTCACAGTGGGGTGATGGACAACACTTGGAGGGCTGGAGGCAGTCAAGGGGTTGTTAAATTACACGCAGACACATTCACACAGGCACACACACACACAAGGGCTTCTGTAAACTGGACTCTGTAAGATTCCAGGGATCCTCGGCTGATCCCATGGCCAGCGCTGGGTGTGACATCCTTAGTTCCCCCGGTACGTGATGTTGGTGAAGGTGGATGTGGCCTCTTTATATAAAGGGTTGTGGGTCTGGAGGAAGAAGGAGGAGGAAAAAGAGCATCAACACTTTGTGCTTGGCATCACCACTCATTCTACGTAACACCTGGGGAAACTGAGGCACCACTTCAGCATGGAGTGGTGGATCCCTCTCATGGCTGTGCAGTTTAATGGCTCCCCATGGAGGGAGAGCAGGGAAAAGCTGCTATGGAGGAGAGGAAAAGCAGCAGGAGTTCAGGAGCAGAGAGACCTCCTGAAAGAGCCATCCCATCCCACACCATCCCTTCCCTCTGTGGGGGGCAGCAGATGGAGAGGTGGGAGTGCTGTCTCAGCCCCCTTCCTGGTGCTCTGGATGCCTCAGTCCTTCCACCATCCCGTGGCAGGAGGGACCTTCCACTTTGCTCACGGGATGGAAACACTGGTGTGGGCAGTGAGTAAGAGGGTCACGCTGCTGACGACTGCTTGGGATATGCTGGAGGTGGGAAACCCATCTGGGACATCGCCTGTGCACAGCCCTGGGAGCACAGCAGGCTCAGGCAGGGGGTGTCCAGGCTGGCAGTGCCACCCTGAGCCCTGCCTGGGACGCTGTCCCAGCCTTCAGACGGGGATGGGGCAAGCTGGTCCCTAAGGACCACAGGCAGCAGCTGGGCTGGGCTCTCCCGCTGGGAGCACCGGGATCTGGGTCCCTCAAGCCAGGGGCTGTGGGATTTGGGAGTTCCTGCCCAGCACCCCCGACCCGCTGGCCCTCACCGTGTCCCACTTGGCCCTGGCCTTCTCCTCCTCGAAGCGGGCGAACTCCCGGCGGTCGTGGATGGTGATGAGGAGCTTCCAGATGAGCAGGGCAGCGAGGCCGATGAGCAGGATGGCCCCTGTCACTGAGAGCAGGACCACCAGGACGTCGGGCCCCTTGGGGCAGTCTGCAGCACAGAGCAGGGCAGGGTTTGGAGGGCACTCAGCACTCCCAGGGCAACTAAAAGCAGCTCTTGGGCTGCCTGGCCGTGGGTATATGGAGCTCCTCTGGTCCCTGGAAGGCTTCATCCTCCCCTGGCAGGGGGACAGGAGCCTCCACCCTCTTCTCTGCTTCCCCAGAAGAACAACATCCCTGCAGTCAGACACGGATCAGGGTGGTGGGAAGGTTGAACCCCCATCCTTGGCCTCAACGAGGGGGTGAAATAACCGAGGAAATGTGAGAGGAGGGAGGCAGGAAATCACGGCCCCGGTGGCACAGAGCAGGGAACAAAGCAGCCCTTGAACTCCTCTCAGCCCCTGACTGTGGTGCCCCAGGAGCCTGGCTGGGGTGGGAGGTACAAAGGGCACTCAAAATCCCCCAGATTAGCACAGAAACCCAGCACTGCACCTTCTCCATCCCCCACCTGAGCCGGGTCTTACCAGGCTCCTCGATGACGGAGAGGATGGACTTGCCACTGGAGTCCTCATAGTACTGGAACCTCATCACACAGTCGTTCTCGTCCTTGTAGGTGCAGTTCACGGCGTCCTTGCCCCTGTCACCTGCCAGAGTGAGAGGCTCAGACCCCCCCCATGCCACGGATGTACACACAGAGGGAAAGCAACCCCCTGGATTTTCACGTTTTAGGGCAGGTTTGGGTCTCCTCTTACTCAGTTCCTGCACCGTCTCGATCTCGTCCCGGCACATGCGGCTGCAGGTCTGCTCCTCCACCAGCCTCCCCCGCTCGAACTTCTTGCACTCCACGCAATCCCTGGGGAAGGGCAGGGAGGTACTGTGAGCTCCTCCGTGCTCTCCTCAGGGAACCATCACACTTTCAGTCGCAGGAAGTGGAAATCACCACAATCCCAACCTAACAGGGCTGCAGCTGGTGGGAGCTCCTGCTGCCACTGCTGCGGGCTCCCTGATGGGGTGTGACCCATCCCAGCTCTCTGCTGGCTCCCCAGTGGGATATAAACCATCCCAGTTCTCTTCCAGCCCCCTTGATGGGATATGATCCATTCCAGCTCTCTTCCAGCCCCTCAGTGGGACGCGACCCGCCCCATGCCACCCCTCTGCCAGCCCCCGGAGTGGCACGAGCTGCCGCAGCCCCGTGCCCCCGGCTCACTTTTTGATGGTGCAGGCGTCGGGGCAGGTGGGGCACCTCTCGCAGGTGTCGCCGTAGGAGCCGGGCTGGGTGCACTCACAGCGGCCGCACACGCAGGAGCCGTGCCCGGAGCACACCAGCCCGTTGCTGGACATGCAGGTGTCCGTGCGCGTCGTGCAGTTGCAGTAGTCGCCCGTCCAGTCCGGGTCGCACAGACAGTCCCCACAGCTGCACTTCCCGTGGCCTGGGGACAACCCAAAGAGCATCAGGACCCTCAGTGTCCCCATTAGCAATCCCCCGTGTGGATGCCCACAGCGGGCACGGCAAGGCAGGCCAGCCGCTCGGGACGATCCCACTGCGCTGTCCTCGGGGTGGGACACACAGCAGCTCACACCAAACCCCAACCTTTGCTGTGTCCCCAGTGCTCTTATCCCACCCAACCGAAAACAAAGGTGGGCAGTGAAGATAGAGAATGGCCTTGAGGAGAAGCTGCATGAGGAGCACTTGGTGTGTTCAGCTTGGAGGAGACTGAGGGGAGAGCTCACTGCAGTTACAGCTTCCTCAGGAGAGGAAGAGGAGTGGCAGGCACTGAGTTCTGTGCTGTGGTGACCAGGACAGGACCCCAGGGAATGACCTGAAGTTGTGTCAAGGAAGGGTTAGGTTGGGTATTAGAAAAAGATTCTTCCCCCAGAGGGCGGTTGGGCACTGAACACGCTCCCCAGGGCAGCGGGCACAGCACCAGGGCTGACAGAGCTCAAGGAGCATTTGGATGGTCCATTCAGGCATATGGTGTGACTCTTGGGGATGGTCCTGTGCAGGGCCAGGAGCTGGACTTGAGGATCCTTGTGGGTCCCTTCCAACTTGGCATATTTTGGGATTCTGTCATTCCAGGCTGAGCTGCCCCAGCTCTTCCAGGTTGGCAGCAGCAGCTGGAGATGCTCAGTCCGATCCATCTCTGAGCGAGTCAAGCCTTGGCTGTGGCTTTGCATTTCAGATTGAGTCGGGACAGCTGGTTAAACCCCCCAAATCCCACTCGTTTCCCAGCCCTGGACCAGGCAGGGGAAGCTGACTGCTGGGAAAAGCCCGGCGAGCTCTGCACGCTCACCGAGCCTGGTTTAATCACACAGACAGACAGACAGACAGACAGACTGCTCAGATCCTGCCAAACCCCGGAGCTGTTTGGATTGTGATTTGATTCCAGCTCAAAGACCAGACACGGTGAGTGGTGGAAACACCACGGAGCCGGCACGCGCCGACCCGTCCAGGCCCTGGGCACAGCAGGGAACGTTGGGAACGCTGCTCCCGGCAGGGGATGGGCTGGGCACCATCCCAAAACCCTGCTCTTGGCCCGGCACCGTCCGGGAATGCTGCTCCCAGTGGGGGATCGTCCAGGCACCGTCCCTGCCACAGCCTTGGAGGCACCGGCATGAGAAATAAATGTGTAACCCCGTTAATGAGGAACCAGGGGCTGAGTCACAGGAAAACGGTGCCACGCTGGGTGACAGGGCATGGAAAGAGACAAGAGACAGGCAGGCTGGGGAGAAGTGGCTCAATGGGACCAGGCTGATGCCAGCTGGGGTCAGACAGTTCAGGTTAATTAACAGCCCGCCCTGGCTGGGGGCAGCTCTTCATCATCGCCCTTCAGCCATCCTGACCTGGCAGCCCTTGTGCAAACAGGAACAGGCTCCCTTCGGGCACTGACTGCTCCAGGAGGGGAAAACCCAGCCTTTCCACCTCCATTATCAGCAGGCTCTGAAGATAAAGGATCAATCCCAGCAGCACAGAGGCGGCTTTGAGCCATGAATTTGGCCTGAGGGGCAGGTGGGGGCCCAGAAACTCAATTTGAGGACACGGGGGAGCAGGAACCAAGTGTCATCCGGCCACTTTTCACCTCACCCACACTGGGCTCTAGCAGGGTGGGATCAGCTTTGGCCACTGATGTTTCCTTGGGGATTTCTGAGGTCTCAGCAGGAAAGTGGTGGCATTTTTGGCGCTGTGTGAGCAGCCACTTCATCTGGGCTCATGGAGGGAGGCTGGGGATAGGAAAGGGGGTGACTACTCCTCCCTCATTCCCCTTTGAATCACCACCTCTTGGGTACTACCCCAATAAGACCTAAAATCCAGTCAGAGGATGTATACTATGCAGGCCAGCATGCAAGTTCAACTGCTTGCACCAGGGTGCTGTCTGGGTGTTGATTACGCTAAAAAACCATCCTGGTTCACCAGACTTCAAAATGCACCTCCTGCTTTTGAAGCAGGATTTGACAGGTAAGCTGGTAGCTGGCCTGTAAAGGTGTGACTAGCAGTCAGTCCCTTTATACTATAAAAATCCAGTCCCCTCTCATACAGGCAGGTTCTTCTAACATAACTCTTCTTGGGGTAAACGTGTAGAGATTCCTCCCTTGGGTGGGGATGCCCTCCAAGGACACTCCTCGAGGCTGAGAGCAGAGATAGTGAATATTCTGAGTTGGAAGGGACCCACGAGGATCAGCGAGTCCAACTCTTATGTGAACGACCAGTGTGAGGACTGACCCCACAATCTTGGTGTTATTAACACCATGGTGACCAACTGAGCTCAGGGTCAGCTCCCCATGACCATTGGTCTGGGTGAGTTGCATCCAATCTCTGCTTAATTATTTCCTTTTTGCCAGCTTTAATATAATTGTTTCAATAACTGCTGCAAGACAGTGCACTATCCTATCTTATACCATGCTACTACTGGTTTTAGCATTTGTACTGTGTAGTAAATCATTCTGATTAAGACCTTTTGTCTGATCACTTGTAATAATAAACGGTTCGTTTTACATAAATATTCTCATTTTGCCAATTGTTAAACCCCACGGTTTTAAAACCTGCCAATCATTGACAAAAAGGCGGCTCAATCACACCTCTGTAACTCCTTAAATTTAAACCGTTGCCATAATCCCAGGCTAAGACTGGATGCAGACCCCTCTCCGAGAAGGGGTTTAGGGAGCCGGGGAGTCCTTTCTGCACCTCGTGACGCAACGGCAGCACTTTTAAAATAAATGGTCTCAAAAGCCACCCCCGGCAGCGGGTCCCTCCCGGCTCGGCGCACGCTGCGAGCCCGCCAGTCCCGGCACTCACCCACCCACTCACCCGAGCACATCTGGCCCTTGAAGCGCACGCAGGAGAAGTCGTCGCACTCGCAGTACTTGCCGCTGACCTTGCCGAAGTCGCTGCTGTGGCACACGCACTGCCCGCAGATGCACTCCCCGCGCTGGCTGCACAGCGGCTGGCCCGGCCTGGGGCTGCAGTTGTCCTGCTGCGAGGGGTTGTACTCCTCCTCCGAGCACTCGCAGTGCGAGCCCAGGCGCCCGGCGTTGCAGCGGCACACGCCGCACTCCAAGGTGCCGTTGCCGCGGCTGCAGGATGGGCTGCGGGGCTCGGCGCGGCCCTCGCACGAGCAGTCGCAGTCGAAGTTCACCTCCACCGTCAGGCTGTCCTTGAAGCCCACGGGCTTGATGGTGAAGGATTTCTGCCGCTCCCGGGGGCAGCCCCGCACCTTGGCCTCGATGCTGAAGCTCACCTGGAGGGCAAAGGGGGGTGTGGCTGGGTGTCAGTGCTGGCAGGTACAACACAGGGGTTGGGGTACCTGCTCCAGGCCACGTCCAAGCTTAATGAGCTCAGAACTGGGACCCCCCAGTTCTCTTTGGGCTTATAAGAGCTGTCCCAGCACAGTTTGGGCCAGGAACAGTAACCAGGCAAATCTTTAGATTGGACATTAGGAGAAAATTGTTCACTGAAAGAGTGGTCAAGCATCATAACAGGCTGCCCAGGGAAGTGGTTGTATCACAAGAAACGTGTAGTTGTGGTGCTCAGGGACATGGTTTAGTGGACCTGGCAGTGTCCAGGGTTAGTGGCTGGACTCAATCTTAGAGGCCTTTTACAATCTGAACAACCCCAGGATCCCCATGCACTGTGGGCAGCAGCCTGAGCTGAGCTACGGGACCGCAGGGTTGGCACCCAGCAGGCTCAAAACATTTTCCTCCTTGCACCCACCCCACTGGACCAGGGAATCACCAGGGAGGTGGTGGGACAAGCAGGCGGTGCCGGTGCAGAGCGTCAGACAATCCGACAGCACCGCTTTGTAGAGGGGAAGGAAGGCCAAGCCCACGGAGAGGATCCTCACCGTGTCCCCGATCTTGAGCCCCACGCAGGACTTGAGGCCAGGGATGACCTCGTCGTTGAGGCAGGTGGCGTTGAAGGCCAGGGACAGCTCTTCGGGGAGGTCCCGCACCTCCAGCTCCACCTTGGAGCGGATTTTCTAGGGAAGGAGAGAGCAGGGGTGAGGACACAGCACTGGGGAGGGCTCAGTCCCAGGGAGGGTCCCCCCCTCCAAGCACCACAGCGACGCTCCCACGCGCACAGGATGGGAGCCAAGTGCTCCGAGTCTTTCTCAGGACTCGGCTACATCATTCCCTCCGTCATTCCCTCGGATGCCTTTGAGGATGGGAAGGGGCAGGCAGTGAACACAGTGATCTCCCTTCCCAGGGGTGCCTGCACACATGGGTGGAGACAGATGCTCACAGCTGGTCCAGGGAGGGTGTTCGGGGCTGGGAGAGCTGCCAAATCTGTCTGTTTGCAGTGTAAAGCAGTGGCTATTTTGGGATGGAGGGAGCTCTTGTGGGGCCAACACATCGCACACTTACCCCGTAGGAGTCCACGATGAGCTGCAGGACGTTGCTGGAGTCTCTGGACAAGGTGCCCACAGTTGTGCCTGGGATCAGCTCACTGTAGTTCTGGAGAAATACCATAAATGAGCACTGTTTGGGATGGGTGAATGTGCCATCCACACAGGAGCTTTCCAGGGAGCTTTGGTGGGACAGGAGACCACCAAGCTGTCTCCAGCCCCCCCATGGCTGGCTCCTGGGAACCCTCCAGCGCCCCAAAAGCTGTCTGCACAGCAGCTGGTACCTGGTAGAGGCCAACAACTGTATCTGTCACAGCAAAGATCAAGTTGATGTTCTTCTGTGAGAGTTTCTCAGTCATCAAGCCCAGAGAGGGATAATCCTGGGGAAGAGGAGAGGTTATCTCCTAGGGATATGTACCTCCACCACCCTGCTCTCCAGCCCTGGTTGGACCACCTTCCCCATCCCAAGGGGACCCAAGAGGAGCTCTGGGCTCCACAACCCCATGCCTGGGCCAGGATTTACCAGTGTGGTGCTGGCAGAGTAGAAATTATCCTTGCCAATGTGGCACTGGGCATCATTGGGCTGCACAATCCCGGCCAGCCGTCCATCCAGGGCGATGTGGGTCTTGGCATCCGTGGTGAAGACGAGCAGGTGGGAAGCATCATTCCTCCAGCCAATTTTCTCCTGCGGTGGAAAGGAGCTCCCAGTGGTGTGGCAGGACGTGCTGAGGGCAGCACCACGTGCCAGGGCCCCGCTGCTGCCTTTGTGCCACCCCCGGGCACGGCTTGGCCACAAGGACCGACCAACCGCAGAAGGAATGGGAGGGAATCGCTCCCCAGGCAAGTGCTGCGGGCATGTGGGGAGCTGGGAGGATTGGGTGGTCTCTGCCCACCTTGGCGACCCTGTCCTAGCCCCGGCCAGGCCTTCTTGCCCCTCACCTCGCACACGGTGGCCTGGATGATGGCATCGAAGCCGCCCTCGGGTGCGTCGCGGTTCCGGGACACGCTTTGCTTCCGAACCTCCTCGTTGAAACGGGTCACCTCGTCCGTCAGCGACAGCACGTGCTTGTACCCGAACATGGGCAGGCAGGTCTCACCGATCCTGGTGGGGGGGACAACAGTCACAGGGCTCTTCCAGCTCCCAAGCCCTGCCCTGGCGCCATCCCATGCCCCACGGTCCTGTCCAGGGAGTGCTGGAGAGGGCACATCCAGACACCGGTGAAGGACCTTCTAAACAATCAGCCACCATGTTCTAGAGGTGCTGGGCTCAGGGCAGCTCCCAGCCTCAGGCCTGCTGGGATTTTTAGGAGTTATTTTCTTGGAGCGCCAATGTTTCCCGTGAAAAAATGGTGTAAAACCGTTCCCTTAAGGACTTCCCGGTGACAATGATAGTTCTAGTTTAGACCTGCTCCTCCTCCCCGTGCCAGCAGAACATTCCAGTGATGTCCCATCAACTTCTGGCCCTCACAGGACTCCCTCAGCCCGGGACTTACTCATAGCAAGGGTTCTCCACGGCTTCAGGAGGAGAGATGTACATGTAGGGGGAGATGGGCTTGTCCACGAAGGCCCCGAAGCCGATGCGGAGGTTGCTGGTGAGCTTGCGCA
The DNA here is from genome assembly GCA_035584735.1 of Pseudotriccus pelzelni. Taxonomy (NCBI): domain Eukaryota; kingdom Metazoa; phylum Chordata; class Aves; order Passeriformes; family Tyrannidae; genus Pseudotriccus; species Pseudotriccus pelzelni. The sequence continues at coordinate 4,216,385 of JAWMRA010000076.1, read as the reverse complement.
TCTCGCTGGCCAGCTTCGTGCCCAGGTTCTGGATGTTCCTCAGGTCGTCCTTCATGGAGTTGGACAGGTCCATCAGGTAGTAGATGTCCACAGGGTAGTCTTCCACCTGACGCACTTGGACACGGAAGACCTGGGAGTCATCTGTAACAGGGCAGCGGAGTGAGAGCTCCTCTCCTGGGAGGAGCAGGGTGGGTCGTCACAGGGTTAGGGAGGGAGTCACCCTGCAGGGTCAGCAGGAACCCAGGGGGTGGTTAAAAGCTGCTGGGAGGAGAACATCGCCCTTAAACAGGCACAGAGGGGCAAGGCCCTTAGTCAGGTGCTTGCACAGGAGATGTTCTGTGCACCCTTGGAGGTGTCCAAGGCCAGGCTGGACGGGGCTTGGAGCAACCTGGGCTAGTGGAAGGTGTCCCTGCCCGTGGCAAGGGGTGGAACGAGATGATCTTCAAGGTCCTTTCCAATCAAAACCATTTTAGGATTCTGTGACAGATGGGTCTGCATTCCATGGCTCCTGTTCTCCAAACCCCTCCGTTCCAGGACCTGAGCAAATCCTCCTGACCCCTCAACATGTCCTGCACAAGCACCTGGATGGAGCGAGTGGAGCACCCAGTGTGTGGGCAGCAGGTCTTACAGGGACCACACGGGGACTCCAAGGCTGCTTTGGACTTCTCTGAGCTCCCAGGACTCTGAGCATCTCCTGAAGCCTCCCCCATCCCTCTCCCCTTGGCTCTTCCCAGCCCCTAGTGGGAAATTTTTGGTGCAACATTTTCCATTGAACCCAAACCTTCCTCAGGCAGATCCTTCTGGGGATTGGGCCAGTTTTGACGACTTTTGCTCTTTAAAAAAAAAAAAAAAAAGGCTGAAAATGCTTTGAGTTGACCTTTTCTTTCTGCCTTTTTCAGAGACAAAGGTTCTTTCTTCTGGTCCTTGAAACGGCTTCTTTGAAACGTAAGCCAGGGCACAGCTGCAGCCTTGTCTGAACACCTCAAATGTTGAGGAAAAAAGCTTTAATTGAGCCTAAGTTGTTACTGTTTTCACGTTTCCATCTAAACCCACACGTCACGTTCTTTCAGGGTGGAGAAAGTTTCAAAATCCATGAGAGCCCGAAGAGCTCCATCCCCCCTGCAGCTGTGCTGGGACCCCATCACGGAGCCAGGGGTCCCTTCTTCCTGCTCAGATAGCAGCTGTTTGTCCTTGTTGAGCTGAAGCCATGAGCACTCCGAGCTTGTGGGACATGAGCTGTGACTTGTCCTGCTTGTATCCTGCACGACCTGGTCTTGGTTCACAAGTCAAAGCTGATGATGGATCATGCCAAACCCTCTTGGCTGGGCAGAGATGGTATCAGGCTGGGTTTTCTCCCAAGAAACAAGGATTTGCAGGGGTTTACTCTCCAGAGCAACACACCCACCCTCCCTCCTGCCAAATACCTTTAGACCTAAATAGAACAAGGGCCACTGAGCAGCTCCATGTGCCCATTGCATGGGGACGTTTCTGTCCTTCAGGTGGGTTGGGGCTCCTCCTGGCCAGGCCCAGGGATGTGACATGTACTATCACCCACTGACACCCAACCCCAGGGCTTTAATGAGCACAAGGAACCAAAACCGTTCCTGCTGAAACTGGCAGAGTCACCCACGAGGGGATGTCTGGGGCAGAGCAGGCGATGGCACCGCTCGCTCCACGTTCCCCAAACCGGTTTTGTGACCTCGGGTGAGTGATGCCTGTTAGCTTTGCCTCCTGCCTGGCATCCTTGAAACTCCTGGGTGCTGGCAGAGCACCAGAGCAGTTAATTGGCTCCAGCCTGCCTGGCTGAAGGGAGCCAGGGAAATTACAGGACCTGTTGGCAGCCCAGCCCTGCCAGCTGTTCGTTAGACACGAGCTGACTTCCACCCAGGAATTCCGAGCGCAGCGGCAGCACCTCGGATCCAAATGGCTTCGTAAAACAACCCGTGTGTCGTTGAAGTCACGTCCAGTCCTGCCCCTTGGGCACACCAGGATTGAGGCAAGAGACTGAACGCAGCAAGCAGCTTGCAGAGATGTCCTGGAGGGTCCAGTGCAGCCCCAGCCTGGCCTTGCCCCTGCAAGACCCCTTTGGCCAGCGAAGCAGAGCCACGGCTCCCCCACTGCCTGAGCCCTTTGGGTTATTCCCACTGCATCCCCCCCTTCCCACAGCAGTCTGGGGGCTCTTACCCGGCCGCAGGTTCAGCCGAATTCTCTGGGGGCTCATCTGGGTGGTGGTGGCCCCCCCTGAGCCCTTGTTGCTGAGGGGTCTGTCCTCCAGGACGGTGACACTGCTGCTGGGGGACTCGATGTGCTCCTGCCCGCAGCCGTTGTGCAGCAGGTTGGCACGGAGGTCACAGCGAGGGGACGACTGTGCCCAGACCTGGGGGAGAGGGACACGGTCAGGAGCCAGCTCCCCTCCCCAGATGGGAGAAGGAAAACCACCCCCCTTTTCCCTGGAGAGCTTCATCACGCCTAATGCCAGACCAGGACCAGAGGGGGGTTGGGATCAGCACGTCCTGCCAGGATTCGAAGCAGGAGCTCAGCAACCCCTGCCAAGGGGTAACACACCCCTGCCAACCCCCTCCTGACTCCTGGCAGCTGGAGCCTCACGTTTGGGTTTTGGCAAGCTGAAAGGAAAGGCTGTCTCTGTGGGATGGCTAGAGGAGGGTGTGGTGGGATGTGAACAGGGGCAGGCTGGGACTTTTTCAATTACTTGTTGCTTTGGCAAAAGACAAATCACCTTCCCCCCCCCGCCATCCATTTTCTCAACACGTGCCCTCAGAAATCCCACCATGAGCAAGGAATGGGCCCACTGTGGGTGAGCCCAGAGCAGGGAGCAGTGCTCAGTTCCTGTCCAGGAGTGGATCAGGCTTATCTCCAGCTCCCCAGCTTCCTGCCGGATGGAGCTGACCGGGAATGGAGCACCAAAAAAGGAGTGAAAGAGTGAACAGGCACCGGGTGCGGGAGAAGCCGTCAAGGGCTCGTCAGGGGCAGGAAGCACAAAGTGTGGAGTCACTGCCCTGTCCCTCCTTTCCTAGAAAGCTCCCAGCTCCTCACCCTTATCACCACACATTCAGAAGGGTTCATGTCCCTTCGGTTTCTCAGGGAGACAAATATGGGAGGAATTTCTCTCCCCCCATCACTGCCCGGATCTGCTGCTGTGACATGTTCCCGCTCGGGCAGCGTCCACCCTCCTCTCCAAAGGGATTTTCCATCTCCCTCCCACAGCCCAGGTCTTTCTACGTTGGAGTCCCACAGCAGAGGACCAGCACAGCCTCTCCCTGCAGCAGAGAGTGGTGGCACAAGTCCTGGTGGGAATGGTCCAGCTCTCTCCCTGCTCCCGGGATGCTGGATCCCAGTTCTGAGTCTCCCAGTGCAGGAGAGGTTCCCATCCGGGATATCATCTGCCCTGGGTTCAGGTTGATTGAAGCCAGGGATGAAATTGCAAACAGGGAGAAAAATGCAATGGTGTCAGGAGGCCCTGGCTGGCCCACAGCCCTCTGGAAACAGGGACAGCCAAGGAATACATCAGCAGGCGTGTTCCTCCCCCGCAGCCTCCCGATCCCACTGGAGCACTGCTGACGGTGAGGAGGACGAGTCATCCCTCCAAATTAGCTCCCTTGCACCCACCCACCCCACGGGCTCGCCCCACGGGGCTCCCTGCTGCGGGAAGAGGTGGCTGGTTCACTCCAGATCCCATCAGTCATCACGTACATTCCTGTCCCAGGAAGGGAAATTGCTGGGAAAATACTTGCAGGCTGGGCAGGTGGGTTTTATCCATGGTGCTGGGTGATACCTGGAGATCCTGGGGAGGTCTCAGGACCTCAAAAGCCACGTGGCACCTTGTGGGATGAGCAGCACCATTCCTGCAGTGAGATCCCCATGGGGAAGCTGTTTAACCCCAGGACTGCTTCCTTCCCCTTCCCTTGGAGCCCTAAATACTGTGCTTGGCTCAGGACACACACAGGAGCCTCCCCAGCAACAAAACTGCTGCAAAAGGTGAAGGAAAACATTCCTGTGCCATCCAAGGGGTATTTGGCTACAGGCCCTGGCAGCTCCCAGTCTGTTTTTGACCCCAGTCTCTGCCACCTTGCTGACTCAGCACTTTGGGCACAGCCTGGGGCAGCCAAGGCCTGCTGGTGACAAACACACGGTGAACCAGGGGCTTCATCCGTGATAAATCCCCCTTCTCCACCGGCACAGCCCTGATGGCATCAGCTCCTTAAGGCGGGAATGTGGGGGGATGTGTTCCCACCCCTCCATCCCAGCCTTCCCACAGATGCTCCCCAGCTCCACCTGCCCTCTGTCCCACCGCAGGGAGGGAGGTTTTAACTCAGCATGGGAAACCTGGTGATTTTATCCCAATTTCTGCCTCCAGAGCTGTTAAGTGAGGGCAGGGTCAGCAGGGCCAGCTGCCAGAGCCAGCTCCATCCCTGACTTCCCAGGGTGGGAGGCTGTGGAACTCACACATCCCCAGGGCATCTCCCTTCTCGTCTCAGAGACAACCACATGCAGCATCAGCTTCTCTGCAGGAGAGTTCCTGGGAGGGCTCAAAGCACAGACATCTCCACAATTTAAGCTAAAACCTTCCAGCAGCTTCTCTGAAATCCACCCCTGGTCCAGCCTTGCCTCCATCTTTCCTCCAAGGGAACCGGAATGGGTGACATTTTGAGAGGGTGAGATGCTGGAAGATCTGTCACAACAATCCCTAAAGGGGTTTTAGAGCCACGTGTCAGTGTTACAGCTTGGCTGGCTCTTTCCAAAAGGAAAAGCGAGAGGATGAGAGCATCTGTTTGTTGGGAAGAGTGGTCAAGGTTTCCGAAAAATAAACAAAACTCAACTCTCCTCTGCATCAGCGCTCAGGGGGGCCAGTGATCAACAAGAAACCACAATGAAATCCTTCTCCCATCCAAGCCCAGGATGGAGCAGGAATAACTCATCACCCCAGTAAGTGGGAAAGGGCTGCAGAGGGATCAGGAGCACAAATAAGGGCGCTGTCCCTTTAAAAAAAACGGGGGGGCTGTGCAGTATCAGAGACCTCCCCCACCCCAGGGAAATTAAACAAACCCACAGCAAAAACCCTCATTTGCTAAATTAGGACAATGTGGTCCAGATGTTGGGGCAGAGTTGCTGAGCTGAGCTGCACTCCCGGCTCTCCGGGGGCCGGCTCTGGCAGTGGGACGGCTCCCTCGCTGCTGTCACGTCTGTCCACGAGCACAGCTCGGAGCAGCACTGGAAATATTTCCTTTTTTGGAAACCTTTGCTGATCTGGAGGAAAAAAAAACCACCCAAGCCTCCATCACAGCCCCCGCTGCAGCGTCAAGACACCAGCCCTGCCCTGTCAGCAGCCGGGAAGGAGGGAGCCCAGCCCAGCCCAGCCCGGCCCGGCCCAGCCCGGCCAGCATTCCCCCTTGGACAGGGGATCCAGCGGGAAGCCAGGCCCCCTTATCACCCGGCACATTTCAGACACTCCCCCGCGGGAGATAAGAGGGGCACAAACATCTTTATTCACACCACACCCGAGGTCCAGCCCTATCTGATGGGCACAGCAAGCACAGCCATCCCCTGACTGACCCCAAAGCATCGGCCACACTGGCGTGATCCAAGGGTTTTCCAGCTTGGATCACTGTTTCCCAGGTCTTCTGCCAGTCCTGGGGGACACCACGGGCACAGCCTCAGCTGGAGGAAGCAGAAAGCAAGGAAAGCCTTGCCAGAGGGGGATCCACTCCAGGCTGGATGCCCTGAAGGTTTCATCACCTCTCCCCATCCCAGCCTCACCTCCCTCGGCTCTGCCCTGGGGCTGCACTTCCATCCCCTTGGGAAACTCCCTCCTCTTACCTAATGGATTAACCCCCAAGGGCAGCATTTTTGCAGGGGAGTGTGGCAGATCTGCCAGGCTCTCACCTACCCAAACCGAGTGATTTGAGAGCCACAGCTCAGCACTCACATCCTCTTTAGCCCAGTAACCAAAACAAGGCACCTTGTCCTCTTCCCCCCTTACTTGCAATGAAAAAAGGCTTTTAAACCCAACCCCCTAACTTCTAAGCAGCATTTTCAATTCCTCCCTCCAATCCCCCTTCCCTTTCCAGCTCTTCCAGCAATTAAGCTCCTTCAGCCAGAGCTTTACAAGAGGTTTTCAAGAAGCAAACCAAAAGTAAACTAAGCTTTTACATGTACATTATTTAAAAGGCAAAGTGATTTCCCACTGGAAACAGCACCATTTCCCAGCCAGCTCGATGTGGCTCTCACACTTAAAGGGCAGGTTTTGGGAGCAGGGCAGCAGTGATGTGCAGGTCTGAGCCAGGGGCCACCAAGGAACGTGTTTAGACGCGGTGGGAAGAGATGCAGATGGAACTTGGGACTAACCCCACAGCCCAAAGGCTCGTCCCTTCCTCCCCACCCCCCGTCTTGCTGTGGGATGAGCTTCAGCCCCGCTCAGCTCCCCCCCAGCTCAGCTCTTACCTCGGCAGAGCACCATGCACAGAGGGGGCTCACGGCCAGGCACTGCTTGCAGGAGTTCACCCCGCGGGTGGTGCAGATGTTGCCCCCTGGAACAGCAAAACAGAGCAGTTACAGCCTGCAGAACCCAACTCACACACGCGCTGAAGGCTCGGTGCTCCCTGAGCAGCCACAGCCCCCACCAGGGCCCTGCTCTACCCCCTTTCCCAGCCCCAAACCCTGGATGTTGCCTCCTCGCCCCTTTTCTGCCCTGGCATCACCTGAGCATCATTCCTGCCGTGCCAGCTCCTTAAAGGGTCTCCCCATCCCTGCAGCATCGCTCGGGTGTTGGAGTGAAGCCCCCACTGCTGGTATTTGTGCCCCCCCTGCAGGTCCTTTGGGGCAGCAGGAGAGGGAAGAGGTGAATTCCCAGGGGTTCAGAGTGGTACCCACAGCCCTGCCAGGGATCAGCTGCCTCTTGCCACTGCCCCGGGGGGCCCAGGGTGGTCACCCAGGGCAGGGTGGTCAGTGCCACCTTGTGCAGACACTAAACACAGCGACTGGCCTTAGCTCGGGCTCAGACCCGGGGAAAGGAGGGAGGGAAAGGGCAGGAGTCCAGCAATGTGCTGGTGGGGGTTTGCGCCACTGTCCCAGGCAAAGGCCGGCTCTGTCAGCGACAGTGGCCGTGGGGACTCTGGGAGACACGGGCTGGCACCAATCCTGGAGCTCAGAGGCCAGGGAGTCTGTGGGGAGGGACTAAAGTGCCCCAAAGTGCCCGCAGGGCTGGGGGTCAGCAGGAGGCACAGCCGACAGTCCGACAGTGACAAGTGCTGGGGACACGGGTGTGACCCTCGGCTCTTCCTCCCTCCCAGGCACAAGCACCTCAGCAGCTTTCAGGGCTCCCTGGGCAGAGCAAACCACAGCCATGTGTGCCTGCTTGGCTGGGGGACACTGCAGCCCAGGACCCGGGGGATGCTGGCAGGGGTGTCCCCTTGGCCCCGTGTCCCCCACCCCGCCCAGGGCCGTCCCCGGGCAGCGTTTTCCAGCACAGGAAATGCAACATAAAACGGAAAGAGGAAACTGTGAAACGATGTCGTCAGGTCTCTGGGCAGAACCACAAACAACGGCCCGCGGGCTCCTGCCGAGGGGGCACCCGGGGCTGGGGGTATGAGGGTGCTGTCACAGGCTGTGGCCGTCCCAAAGCCCAGCAGGTCCTCGGGGACGTGCCCCAGGACGTGTCCCATCACACCCCCTGCTTGTCCCACGCAGGGCATTGAGCTAAAGGCTGAACCCACCTGCCTGGCTCAGCACCAGCTTCGGGGTGGCCCCCGTGCCCGGAGCTCTTGCCATTCCCCAAAACACCCGGCTCCGCGTGGGGATGGGGGCACATTTTAAACTGTCCGAAAGAGCGACAGGTTGGCTCCCGCACCTGAGCGATGTGCCAGCGGCAATATCGATCCTGGGGGCGGACGGGGCAGGGAAGGGGGGAAGGCAAAGGGCTCTCCAACGGGCAGCAGCGACACCGACACCTCCCTCTTCTCACATTGGCTCTTCCCGCTGCGTCCCGGTGAAATCCCTCCTGCCCCGCCAAGCGCCGGTGGCTGCAGCCGGGGCTGGTGCCATGGATTTGTGCTGTGCCGGGAGCCAGATCCACGCCTGGCAGCGGCTCAGCCCTCCGGGGGGAGCAGGGAAGCATTACCCGGGCAGCCCTCGCAGGATGCTCGGGATTAAACGCTCGGAGCTGCCAATGCCAGAGCCACGTGCCTGGACACGGGAACAGCTCCCAAATCTGCAGGTCCCTGAGGAGCCCTGGTGCTTTGATACCCAGAGCAGGACCGTGGCCCGTCGGTCAAGGGTGGGGAGGGGTGCCAGGAGCCACCCTGCCCCGTGCCAGGGGTTTCTTTGCATTTCCACGCTCGTGTCCCTGGTGTAGGGGCTGTGTCCAGCTGCTGGTTCATGACTGTGGTGACTCCGCCCGGCCTGGGGCAGGGTTATAGCACCCAGTGCCACCAGCAACACTCCTGGCTCCTGTTTAATGCCACTGTGGCGTTTTAGCTGGTTTAATCACCTGGCTCTGCCCCAGCACCCACCCTGCTGGGGAACTGCAGAGCTGACAAGGGCCTCCTGCCACCCGTGGGTGCCCTGGGATGTGAGACACACTGGTCCAAATCCTGGTTCAAACAGGTTTCCCCCGTGACTTCAGCCAAGTGTCTTGGCCATCCCTGCCTCAGTTTCCCCTGTGCAGGGTTAACTCCAGTCTCAGTGAGATCAGGATCCACTGAAATCCCATGTGGAGGAGATTCCAAGCTCCTGTGTGCCAGCTGAGCCCTCTGGCTGCCTCCTCGTGCCATGAGACCTGAGCTCAGGGCTAACAAGCCCCAGGCCTGACCCTTTGAGCTCATCTGCTCCCCACATTTCGGTACAAATCACCTCCTGCCTGTGTGCAGCCTCCGGACCCTCGTGCATTCCTTTCTCCCCCTCCTGCCAGCACCCCACAGCCCAGGGGTCCTTGATCTGGTGTCCCCCCTTCGTGCTGGGGTTGTAACCCCCAGTTTTCTGGTGGATTTTGGAACAAGTGCCACAAGCCTGGGCAAAGCAGTGGTCTCGTGGCCAGGGACCTGCACGTTGGGGTAGGTGGGGCTGCAGCAGGGGCAGGGATGGGACAGGGGTGCTGCCACTCCCAAGGCTGCCCTGGGGTCGGATGTCACATTGTGCCACCATGGCATTGCTGGTGGCTTTGCCTGGGGGGTCCCTGGAGGTCTGTGCCTGCCCCCAGGTCCCCATGGTGTCCATCACTCCACGACCAAGACAAGTTCCTGGGGCTGGAGGACCCTTCCCTGACCTCCAGTGCCTTCCAGAGCCATTCCTGGCTGCTCCCCCCCCATCAGCAGAGCCATCCCTTCCCCTGGGAAGGGGCTGAAATCGGCTGGGTGCCAGCTGTGCTTACTCAGGGCAGTTATCACCCTCCAGACACGGGGCTAATCCTGCTGTGATCCCCCTCAGCACCGGGAAATGTCCCTCTCTTGGCATTCCCAGCACCGGCTGCAGGGCTGGAGGCAGTGCCAGGAGGGTTTTGTGGGAGCAGGGATTTTGGGGGATGTGGGAGCACAGCTGGAGAGGAGAGGAGGATGAGGAGGATGAGGAGGATGCTGCAGCTGGAGTCCCCTCACCCTGGGAGTGCCTGGCAGTCCCCCCAGGCTCTTACACTGTCTGGCTGCGAGCAGGTTAACAGGGCCCAGCACAGCCTAAACTAACAAATTCTGTGGGGTTCAGTTACTTTTTTTTTTTTTTTAAATCTTTGCAGCTTATTTTTCCAGCCATAAAAACTAATAAACCCAAGTACAAAAGCTGCATTTTTTAACTATGAAAGCAGCTGTTCTCACACACTGAGCTGATCCTAAAGACTCTGGAAAAAAAAAAAAAAAGGGGGAGATAAACTGGGCAGTGTGATGGGAATCACCCACCTGGGGCTTGGCCTGGGGCCCTGAGGGAGGTGAAATCATAGAATCACAGAGCGGTTTGGCCTGGAATTACCTAAAGATCATCCAGTTCCAACTTTCTGCCATGGGCAGGGACACTTTCCACTAGACCAGGTTGCTCCAAGTCCTGTCCAGCCCGGGATAGAACACCTTCCAGGGAAGGGATGCACTTAGAACACCCCAGACATCTGTGGCTCAGCATCACCCTGCCCTGGCTGGGGAAAAATTACTCAGTCCAGTCTGCACTAGGAGTAACCTCTGAGTGCCCCAGGAGCTGCCACACGCTTTGGTTTCTCCCCCTCTCTGCCAATTTGAGCCAGAATGTGCTCACAGACAGCCTGATAAAGACATTTTAGAAGACTTGATAAAGGTACAAAGCACACACCCTCACATCCTCTCTGCTCTTTCTGCTTGACTCAGCGATAAGGATCTGGTGGGTTTTGGCTGATCCCCACCCTGCCATTCCGGGGGGGTGGTTTCTCCTCTCTTGAACCTCTCCCTTCCTGCCAGCATCTTGTTGGGAATGGGATGCCCCAAACTCAGCTCAGCTCATCGCAGGCACCGACACGCAGGACCAGAGAAATCGGTCACCTGCACAGCCCCAAAGTGCAGCTCTCCAAACTCAAACTCTTGCAGGGGTTATCCCGTGCCCCGTACCGGTGACAGCTCCATCCGGCAGCGGATTGGAGCCTCGGGCTGTTCCTGGGAACTCACCAGAGTCTGGAATTCTTTAGACAGAACAATGTTGCCCCAAACCCCCCTGAGTCTGGCCTCGAAAACAATGGGACCGATTTATAAATCACCGTTTTGCAGTTGCAGGATTGACTTTGAGCCCTGGGAACACACCTGGGGAGGGGGGGAGATAACTCTTTTCCAGGCTCCCCTGTACTTCAGACACTGGGGAACTTTTCTAAAATACAAACTACATTTGTCCTGAGATCACCTGAAGCCAGAAATCAGAGTTTTAAAAGAAATGCAGAAAAATAACATGAGAAAAAAAACCCAAACAAACAAACAAACCAACAAACCACAAGACGTAAACGCCTCTCCATGCTCTCAAAATGCCCCGGCCACAGGAATTACCTGCCCTGTGAGATCTCCCAGTGAATTTTCTGTTTAGAAAGGACGGAGCTCAAGTCACACCCCGGTCCTTCCATTACAAACCAGCACCCAGGGCCAAACACAACGTAGGTAGAGGATACAAACTCGCCACACCCGGTTGAAATAACCCACCGAACCATGTCCTGACCCTGGAACATCCTTGAGAACCGACTCAGCCGAAGCCCAGCCGGCTTGAGCGGAGCTCTGTGTGCGGGAAGGCGCCGCAGTTCAGGCTGCCAGCTCCCCCTCTGAGTGATTTCCCCAAGAAATCACAGACCCCCCGGGAAGGCAGAGTGTCCTGGGATTTGCAGAAATAACAGGCAAAACGCCTTCCCTAAGTGACCTGGCTCTAAGAAGCGACAGCAGCGACAGAGCGAACCTACCCCAGGCTCCGGCAGCGCAGAGCGCGACGATCCCGAGCGCCAGCCGGAGTTGTCCCATCTTCTCCTCCGAGCCCCGGGCGCCGGGGGGCTGCTTGGACCGGCCCCTCTGAGAGGGATGGGGAGCAGCTCTGGAGGTTTTGAGCAGCCCAGGAGATGAATCATGGGTCGGGGTGGATGACACACATGGCGAGCGGGGCGGCCGGAGGGAAACGGCGCCGGGCTCGTCACTCCCGAGTCAGGAGTGTCCCCGCCCGCTCCGCCGCCAGCTCCTCATGCTGCTCTCGCTCTCCCCAGCTCGCACAAGGACCTAAGAAACCCTGGCAGCGACTCCTCGTCACTGGTGACCTGCAGCCCCGGGGCTGGTAACAGGCGCTTTCCCAGCGGCTCTTCCGCCTGGCTTTAATTCCTTGCAAAAATCTTGCGCACTCCTTCCTTTCGTTAACTCTTGGCGGCTCGTTTTAAACCCCGGCTGAGCCGCCCGAGTTCAAGGATTTAAGGAGAAATAGAGCAAACACGCACCGGTATGAAAGTGGGTTCTCAGCTCCCTCCCCGGAGACAGGCAAGGGAATATCCCAGCCGGGAGCTGAGGGAGACCCAGCCAAAAATTTGACCTGGTGGAACCAGCAGTTTGGGTATAAACCTGGACATTGGCTCAGCTTGGCACCAGATAATCTGGACCTGATTTTCTTCTTGCCTGTATTGTTGTTTCCCCCTCTGTGTTCCCAGGAATTGCTCCTGTGCTGAGCAAGTACAGGGAATGGGATCATTGTCCCCACTGAAATGATGATGAAAATGAAATGTGGATGCCTCCCAAAGGGGTTTTATCAACCTCTTGTTGCCCTGCAATACCAAGGTCAGAGAGAGGGAAACTCCAAAGACAGGCTAAGGGGCAGAAGGGAGAGAAGGGCTCTTTCCCTGGAGCCCTGGGATGCTCTTTCCCAGCAGGTGACAGGGGTTGGGGACAGTAATGAGGTCAATAGGACCCAACTCACAGAAATGCCAGGCAGTGGAAAATGAGCTCATGTTGGTGTCAAGAGCTGCAGCCACCGCCTGGCAGTGCCAGAGGCTGCAGGGGATGTGCCCAGTGCTGTGTGAGAGCACAGCCCCACGCCAGCAGGGGCAGAGATAACAGCACCTGGCCCAGATCCTTGGCTTTAAAAGAAGATGTTTTGATGCCTCTTTGCTTGCCCAGCAGCTCCATGGTCCCTGTGGGTGCTGCTGTCCCCCCATGGTGTGTGGGCTCTGCTCCCTGGGATCACTGGGATCATTGTCTGCCTGGGATCCAATTCCCTCCCCATTGTTAATGAGGATTTGGCAAAGGGGACTAGAAGTCCATCGACCCTCCCATGGTGTCAAAAAGGGCTGTACCTTGGCTGAGACACCAGAACAATCCCCAGACCTGCTTTTGGGTAGCTCTAGGCTTGCCCTGCTTCAGACCCCAGAGCCACCTCGCACTGCAGAACCCATTAGCCAGTTTTAGGGCACCCAAATTCCTTATTTTCTGCCTGGACATGCTGCCTACGTGGCTTTCTGCCCACATGGCTGCCTGTCCCCATGTGCTACCCTGTGTCACCCTGTGACACGTCCAAGTGCTTCAAGGGAGGGACAACTGATTGCTCTGAAGTGTCCAGAGAGAGCTGTGGGACCCCGCTGGGCTCTGCACACCCCCAGACCTGAGCTGCCACCCCCATCCCAGGCTCTCCTCACCAGGATCTCATCCTGCCCAGCACCCAGTGCCCAAATTGGCAAGTGTTGCTGCTCCCAAGGCTCCTGCAGCTCCATGAATCCTGGAACTCCCTGCCCAGCGTGGGCTGTGACACTCCCAGCATGGTGTAAAAAGTCTGAGGAAGAAGGAAAAAGTAATAAAATGATGTATTTCACCTGCCTGGGCCTTCCTGGGCCGGTCATGCCTGAGGACAAGGATGGCATGACCTTATCCAGCAGTTTGGGTGGAATTTCCCAGCCAGCTGCAGGGAGGTGCTGCTCGTCCTGGAAACATCTCTGAGGTGTGGATGTCCCATCCCTGGAAGTGCTCGAGGCCACCTTGGACAGGGCTTGGAGCAACCTGGTCTAGTGGAAGGTGTTCCTGCCCATGGCTGGGGGGCTTGGAACTAGATGATCCCAAACCATTCCCGGATTCCATGATGTTACCTCCAGGCACTGGGTAACAGGCAGTGGGATGCTCTGGATTTGGGGATCTGAGGTGGGATGAAGGCAGGGGAGTGTTTGAGGGCCCTGGCAGCCCCATCACCACAGGCTGTGCCCCAGGAGTGTGCGTGCAGCCCAAATCCATGCTGGGGTGTGCTGGGAGAGGAGAGGCTGGAGCTGGAGCCACCAGAGGGAGCAGAAACTCCTTCAGTCTGAGAGCGAGCAGGGAGAGGAGCTCCCACCCACCCGGGCTGGGGCACTGGGGGTGCTCTGGTTTCCCGCGGGGATTTTTCCTGGCCCTCAGGTTAAACACGAGCTGCAGCTCGTCGGATCAGGGCTGTCACCTCCCTCCTGGCAGTGCTTCTTCCGCAAACTGCCCTTGCAGAGCGGGAGCAGCTCAGGGAAGGAAACAACAGGTGCTGAACAAGGAGGAAAATGCAACAAGTAAACCCCAAACCGAACAGTTTTGGGCTCCTAAAGTCACAGCGGAGAGCAGGTCCCTGCCCAAAGGGAAGATCAGCTGACACTGTCCCTCCAAAGCTCCCCCCTGCCCCGGACTCCTGCCTTTGCCTGCAATTCCTCCATCCTCATTTTCCGTTTATTCCAATCCCCTCGGGGTCTGGCTAGAGGAGACAAGTCAGGATGTACATGGATAAACCAGGACAAGGGGCTCAGGCTCTGGTCTGGGGGCGATCTGCTGCTCTGGGCCATCCACACACAGTTCCAGGCAAACACCAAAGGGCGAAACTGGGGAGCCGGGACACGGCAGAGCCGCAGGCACAGCCCTGGGATGAGCAGGAGCAGGACTGAGCCAGGCACGGGAGGGCACCCGGACTTGTGGGGGCCGTTTGGGAGCCTGTGCAGACACAGAGAGGGGAGTGTGATGAAACTTCCCCCGGGATTGTCCTGCCTGTGATGCTCCAGCCCTGGATGGTGCTGCGGGACAGAGCAGAGATCAGGGGCAGCACTGCAGAGCTCCCCTTCAAAGGGCCAAAGGAGCAGGAAGGGGGAGAAGAGAGAGACCCTCAGAGCGCGCTCTGAGGAGGAAATCCCCGGCCAGAGGAACGGCAAGCAGAGAGGGGGATGGATCCAGCTCCTCCGGAGGCACAGGACAGGCATCACCGAGCAGAGCTGGGGGTGGACTGGCTGCACTGGGCTGCTCGGAGAAGGAGTGGGTGGCACAGAGCAGCAAACAGGGAACAGCGACGGCAGCGCTGACCTGAGGCTCACGGGAGCCTTCGGGGGAGGGGACAGGGACCTGCCGGGAGGAACAGCGACCATGCAGGATGCTTTTGGGAGCAGGTGGGGGGGCTGGAGGGAGGGATGAACTAGGTGCTGCTCCACAGGGCCTCAGGGTCAGCCCCCACGCGGGGGTGGCACTGGGGTGGGTGTGGGCACTCGTGGCAGGGCAGAGAAGGGGTGGACAGCAAGGTGAGCGTGGAGGGGGAGGAAGGCGGTCCTGGGGGGGAGGCTGGAAGGGGGTGGAGTTGCTGGTTTTGCTCTGAACACGGTGAGGACTTCAGCGTGGAACTTGCATTTGTGGAGCTCCCAGCCGGCAGACACCAGCCCTGCCTCCCACGGGGGAGCCCCGGGAACGGGTGGCACTGCTTTAGGGGGGCAGCTCGGGGCAGTGGCCAGGGCAGGGGCATGGGGTGATCTCTGGCTGCCGTCCTCTCCCTCAAGCCCCCTTCGCCTCCTCTCTCTCTCTCCTTTTGCTGGTTTGGGAGCTCGTGCTAACGCCGTGCCAGGAGGGATCTGGGAGCCAGCCATCCCTCGGCTGCATCTCTGGCTTCCCACCTGCTCCCAGCCTCGAGGAAGTTCCCCCTCCATCCCAGGCGCTGGGAGAAGGAAGGCAGGAGGTGGCCCGGAGCCCGCCGAGCCCCGGCCTGCGAGGGGTGGGCAGGGGGCACAGCCGGCTTCCTTTCCGCCCTTCCCGAAGGTTTTGGGGATCACGCGAACAGACCATGAATGGCTCCTTTTTCAACCAGACTCTCCTGGAGCAGACAGCCGACCCCAACAGGACCCAGGGCTTGGGGGTGCTCATGGCCTGCTGCAACGGGACCAGCGCCGTGCTGGCCACCGACGGCGGCTCCTCGGTGCTGGCCCCCGACGAGAGGAGCCTTTTCATCACCAGGGTGGTGCAGATCGCCGTGCTCTGCGTCCTCTCCTTGACTGTGATGTTTGGCATCTTCTTTTTGGGCTGCAACTTGCTGATCAAGTCCGAGAGCATGATTAACTTCCTGGTGAAGGACCGGAGACCTTCCAAGGACGTGGGCGCCGCGATCATGGGACTTTACTGAGGCTCTTTGTAGGCAAGTGAACCGCCTGGACCCTGGTGCTGAGATGCACATTCCACGGGTTTGGGGCAGCTGGGGGGGGGGGGAGTGGGAAGGGAGGGAGGGGTCTTTTAATCTGTCCGTGTCCACGGGAGAAGCAAACCTGTGCTTCCCAGTCCACAAACTGTCGATGTGAACGGGGAGGCGTCCCCAGAGCTGGGTGAGGCACAATGAACGCCCAGCATCGTGTTGCATGCAGAAATGGCTTAAGTTTTGCATGAAACTTGCAGAAACAATGATAATGTGCAGATCTGGACTCTTTCCTGCTGTTTCCTTGGATACTGCTACTTGGGCTTTAGGGATAAATTAAAAAAAAAAATATATAAAAAAGGCAAATAACTCGTTACAAAAAGAAAAGAACAAACTAAAGGGAAAGCAAAATAGACTTTGCCTTTGATGGGGCAGGAGAAAGGAAGCACCCTGTGGGTCGTACAACCAAGTCTGCATGCTCCAAAATGTGTCAGTCTGTTGTGTTCTGGACCTTGAGCATGCACCTTCTGCTAGTTTTGTAACAGGGAAAGCATGTTCTTCCTTATTTTTCTGAGCTATCCCCTTAATTAAACTGGTACTTTCTTCTTTCACGCTCTGCTGAAGGAAGAAGAGCACCCAGATAAACACCAACCCCACTCCACCCCCAAAACAAAAGCATGCTTGTTTTTGTACACACCAGCCTTTTTTTCCCAAGTGCTATATTGTTACAGTCCTTAAGGTTTTTGTAGTTTTTTTGAAAACTGGTGAACATTCAGGAAAAAAACAACCTGTTTCAAAAGAATGTTGTGGTGTCTTTATTCTTTGTGCGTGTGGAGTTTGGGAATTTCAATCCCAGTTCCTGATATAAACATCTCACCTTCCAAGTGAACTGTAATCAGAGGTATTTCTTTAAAGCAGAAACCACCACCATCATTTTTCCCAGGCAAGTGTCAGTTATCACCAGCAAATAAATTCATCAGGAACTACATATTCCAGGCTCATATTAAATACCTGTACAGTGCTGAAGCAAAGACTCACAAAGATGCTTCGAGTGCCTCTTGCAAAGCAAGATTTCAGCCTTTGAGTTAAAACCTCCAGCTCCTCTGATCCTGATGAGCTGTCAAAGCTGAATTATGTGAGAGGAGGAGGACTCCTGACCTTGGTTCTGTGATGGAATTACAGCTCTGGCTGTGGGTGTGAGATGGAAATAATTTGTGTTTTGTTGCGCCAACAATATTCCTGCTGGGTCCACTTCTGTAGTGGGAAAGCAACCCTGGACGCTGGAGGAGCTGATGACCTGAGCTATTTGGATGTAAATCCACAAGAACAGCTCTCTGCCTTTCCCAGAGGGGGGAACACAATTAGAGAATGTTTTGTAATTAATCAATATTTGCTGAGCACCTCCTCAGGGTTCCCAGGGAATGCAGAGCAGCACTGCAGGCTCTGGTTGCTCCCACTGACCTGTTGCCTGGATGAGCCTTAAGAGCACAACAACAACGTGGAGGCAGGACCAGATTTGGGGATTCAAAGCCCTGAAGTGTCCTGTTGGTGCCAGTGGAAGGGCTGAGTGGGCAGGGCTGGGATTTTTCTGTGATTCTGGGATTTTTATTCCAGTTATGGGGCTGCAGACCTGAGCTGCCTTCTCAGCGTGGAGGGTTTCCTGCCCTGCTGCCAGATGTGAGAGTGGCCTCACAGGGCAGCCTGGAAGGGGACTTTGGTCCCTGCTGCTGACAGGGGTGTTATGGCCATTGATTTCCTGGCACAGGTTGCCCAGAGAAGCTGTGGCTGCCCCTGGATCCCTGGGAGTGTCCAAGGCCAGGTTGGACGGGGCT
>JAWMRA010000076.1:4155203-4165615 GCA_035584735.1 Pseudotriccus pelzelni | reverse complement strand
CAAGGCTGCCAGAGCTCCAGGAGGGTTTGGACAACGCTCTGAGGGACAGGGTGGGATTGTTGGGGTGTCTGTGCAGGACCAGGGGTGGGACTGGATGATCCTTGTGGGTCCCTTCCAGCTCAGGATATTCCATGATCCAGCCAACTGATCTCTCCCGAGTGTTACCTCCACCCACTAAAGAGATCAGGGGAGCACAGAAGCGCCATGGACCTGTTGTACAGGGATCCTTGGGGTGTGGGGACCCTGCAATCGCCCTCGGTGCTGATAATTTGAGGATCAGCGACTCGGTAATTCCCTGAACCCCCCTCCCTTCGTTAAAAGGCACATCCCGTGCACAAAGCTGGGCTCATCCCTGAGCTCCCGCACACGGAGCAGGGCGAGCCCTGAGGGTCCAGCAGCACAATTAAATCCAAACCCTGCCCGGGGGAACAGCCCGGCCCCAGCACACCCCGCCCTGGGTGACATTTGCTCGCTCGGCATCACCTTCCCGGGTGCTTCCAAGAGCCCTTTCTCGGCAGTTTCGCAGTGCGGCAGCACAACGAGGCGGCTCCAATTTCCTCCGACTTGTTTGGGGGAGCTTTTTATTTGCGGAGCTTTCATTTCAGCTGCTGCGGCTCGTGAGCACCTGTCAGCCCATTGCCAGGGGCTGATGGGTGCCAGCTTGGTTGTACACGGGGTATTTTTAGCTCGTAGACGCCCAAAGGATGGCAAAACTTGGCAGCTGAGATGCTTCCAGTGGGATGCAGAGGCAAACTCCCTCGGGGGTATTTTCTCCCTGGAGGAATTGTTCGCTAAAAAAAATATAAAAAAATAAATATATACTTTGAATAACTTTCAGCTGAAAGTTTGCCCTGGAAGTCACATCCCCAGGCTGCATTTCTGGTTGTGGCTGAGGAGCTGCTGGAAGGGCAAAGACATGTTATGTGGCTCCACTGGGGGGTTGTTATCCAGCTTTTCCAGCCCCATCGACCCTCTTCACTTCCCACGTCCAACCTGGAGCTGAAGTTTTCAGAAGCTTGAGGGAAAAAAAACAGCTGAAAACTTCGGGTGAAATTCGCGTTTGTTGGTTTTTTACTGCAGAATCAATAAAGGCAGAGAAAGAGCGCCCTGTTATTGGAGAAAGCCTCACCTAAGCTCGAGTCATTTTCACTACATTTTGGTAACTTCCTGCAGGAAATAATTGAATTCTCTTCAGTCTTCAGCCTGTCCTCAGACAACCTGAACTGCGCTGCTGAACAGCCAAGACCACCCAGGGGTGCTGGGGAGGGGAGAGAACACCAGTTTTATAACACTACAACAGGAGCAGGGGATGCCCTAAAATCACTTTTGGGGGTGGGTGAAAGACAAGGACATGGGGAATGACAAGGGTGGGTGGCTGGGGCTGGGTCACTGTCAGCATCTGAGCCAACTTGGATGGGGATATAAAGTCCTTGGCTGCTTTATTGGGGGCAATTTCTGTCTTTAAGTCCAAGCTCAGCCACGAGGAACAGGGTGGGAGTCCAGATTCATCCTCACCCAGGCCAGCAGTGACAGGAAGTTATTGCCACCTGCCAGTGGCTTCTAAGCTGCCTGAAATGAGTTTGGTGGAGCTCAGTGACCCTTTAAACAAGCTCCAAGCCCCGTCCAACCTGGCCTTGGACACTTCCAGGGATCCAGGGGCAGCCACAGCTTCTCTGGGCAACCTGTGCCAGGGCCTGCCCACCCTCCCAGGGAAGGATTCTTTCCCAATATCCAGGTCCTGCCAAGCTCTCCTCCCTCAGAGCCTGCCCAGAGTGTTTCAGGTTAAACCAGGTGTGTTTGCTCCCTTCACCCACAGCACCTGCTCACTCCCCTGGGGTGTCCAGTGTGGTTCCTTCTGAGCTCAGGACAAGCTGGTCACCAGCAGGACATTGCCCATTACTGCCCACTGGCATCTTGGCTCCCTCCAGGCTTCCACCTGGTGCAGGGTGGCAGAGCAGGAGGTTTGGATCATCAGTCCCATTCCCAGCTCCAGGGCTGAGCAAGGAGCAGGTTTCAGGGGGCTGCTCCCAGCCTGACGTCCAGCTGCCCCCTCTCACCCTTGGTTTGTGATTCACGAGCACCCCGTGCCCTCCCTGCCCCTCCTCCCTGCCGCTTTGCTACCGCCAAACTGTTTCCATGCAGATTTGATTGATGTCAAAGGCAGGCTCGGGATCCTTCTGTTCCTGCTCCTCACCGTTTCCAGCAAGAGAAGAAAGATTGATCCTGTCTGCCTGAGTTATTACCCTGATGCCTGAAGGGCCATTAGCACCGGGAGGGGGGTGCTGCTGTCGCCCCTGAGCCTCCACACTGCTGTCAGAGATGCTCCTGCATCACCTTCCTCCAGCAAACACGGGTTCAGCAACTGCTGAAGCGACTCCACACAGCTCCAGCTTGGCTTTGGGATCGAGCTGAGCCGTAAACTCGGGTCCCCACGTCGCAGTTTTAGTCCTGCTCAGTGTCAGAACATCCTCAGGGGTCACACTGGAGCTCCTTCCCACCACAGCACACGGTCGGGGAGGGGGAAGGAAGTGCTGGGGGCAGAGCAGCAGCACCCTGAGGGGTGATCCTCGGCCCCAGCTGTGCCTGGGGTAGGGACTGGTGAGGCAGAGGGGCTTTCTCTGCGCAGTAACTCTACAATTTCGCTGCCACGTGGTTACCTGGTCCCCTCACACTCCCACAGCTGCATCTCCTTGCACAAGCTCCTGGGGACACCTCCCCACCCTCCCCCACGTCGACAGCCTGCCTGACACGGATTTTATGAGGAAAAACCGAGCTCAGCCGCCGTGTGAGGCTTTCCCCTCACGGGGCACCAGGCTCCTATTTGGGAAGACCATCAGGGTTTTCCGTCAGCCAAACCCCGGTCCCTCCTGGCCTCTCCCTGGGCAGAGGCACAGCGGGCTCCTGCCGATTAGCCTGGAAGGCAGAAACGCCAGCGAGGGGCCGGGTTAGGCAGGGATTTAACCAAGATTAGCCGTGTTAACAAAATCCCTCATCCAGCCCCGCAGCAAATTCCCTCCGTCTCCGATCCCCGGAGGCTCCGCGGGGTGGGAACAGCGGCTGGCTCGGGTTGTTGGACACAGTTTGAGAGGCGCTGGAGCAAAGGCAGCTCTCCCTTCAGCGCCGCTTCCCGCTGCTGAGGTTGTTTCGGGAAAAGGAGAGCCGAGCCCGCAGATTAAGCCTTAAGCAGGGTGGACTAAGTGTTCCCGGGCACGGGAAAGCCCCAGGGCACAGATAAGGAGGTCACTGTCGGGGCTGGCAGGGGATCCAGACTCCAAGCGGCACCTCCTCCCCGCATGGGCAAAGGCAGGAGATTTCCAGAAGCACGTTCAGCCGATTTGGGAGCTGAGCACCGGGAGCTGGAGCTCTTCTCGGAGGCGAATCCCACGGCTTTGAAATCAATTCCCACCGGATATTGGGAAAGGAGCCAAGGCTGCTGTTTGCAGTCGAACACCTGCACATGTGACTCTGTAAGTGTCTCCTGTAGTGAGAGATTGTGGTGTAATGATTTAAAAGCAGCCTCTGTCCCGGTCCTGGGGGCCGAGGCCTCGTCCCAGGGACCGGGGGAAGGCCCTGTGCCATCTCCAAAGAGTAAAACACCCCGAACACTGCCCTGTGGCAAAGGCATCCCTGTCTCCTTCCCGCCACTGTATGGATTTTAAATCCCTTTTTTTCTGAAGTTACACCTGTCCCATGTGTAAGGGCACGACTGCAGCTCTGTCCTCAAGCAGCAGCTTCCTCTGGCCACGGAAAACCGGTGATTAAAGTGGGACATTCCTGGAGAGCTTCACCTTGGAAGCACCACATGTGCTATGGACTACTGGGTATTTACTGCTGTGGGATTCCTTGATGGACCTTCGGGAGTGGAAGAAGGAGCAGAAGTAACAGGAGGAAGAAGAAGAGAAAGACCAAGAGAAATGCTTGGACTTGATGATCTAAAAGGTCTTTCCCAACCTAAATAATTCGATGATTCTGTGATTACACTCGTGGAATCAATTCTAGTTGAATCCAATTTGTGAGCAGCTGGTGGGCTCTTTGTACCCTCAGCGAAAAATAGGTATTAGGGCACAAATTAGGTAGGACCACTCATTTTAATTAACATAGAAAGTATAGCCAGGGAAGCACTCTCCTGCCAGAGAGGAAGATAAGGGTAAATGAAATCTCTTCAACCTGCTGCTGCTGCTGCTCACCTGCTGGAAAAGGAATTGGCACGGCATTAAACACGTTGGGGGTTGTAGCAGATAAGGATTTTTTTCTGGGTTTATAAGGGAACAAAGACTCAAGGGAGAAAAAGAATGGGTAAGTCAGGAAAAAGTTCATGCTTGCTTAGGTCTAAATCCAGCCCCTGGAAGTGTCCAAGGCCAGGCTGGACAGGGCTTGCAGCAACCTGGGCTAGGTTGGTGTCCCTGCCCATGGCAGGGGGTGGCACTGGATGGGCTTTAAGGTTCCAACCCAAACCAATCTGTGATTTTATGACTCTAAATCACTTGTATCCCAGGCAGGAGAGGGGCAGCAGCCTTGGGAAGGGCATTTCTCTGGTCACAGTGTGACGGGCACCGTTCCTGCTCCTTCTCCTTCCTGGTGAACATCTGCCTGAAGGGGCTGGCTGAGCGTGTTTTAAAGATAAACTTCATCTGTAAGGACTGGGATGGGCTTTAAGGTGCCTTCCAACCCAACCCATTCCATGTTTTTATAATCACTTGCACATGGGACGAGGGTTTATTTGCAGTGCCTCTCCTCCAGCCCTCAGTATCTGTCCTTTGGAATTGCAAACAAGCAGGGGTAGTGAGTTAATAAATTCAGTAATTACTAGAGGAAGCTAAAGGGAGCAGTAAAATGTCCTCAGGATCATGCTGTGCATTCTGAGCCTGGCTTTCTGCTCCAGCTCCTATTTATCACCCGCCTAAGAGGTGTTTTAATGCTCTGTCACACTCACCCATATCTCTCTGCAGGCCAAGAAATCTTCCACCCATAGAACATAAATTCCCCAGTGGTTTTTCGCGGGTTTTGCTCTCCAGCAGTGGCAGGGCTCCATTTGCAGATCCCTGCAATTTGTTATATTGAACCTCCTGTTAAAGACCCAGCAGCCTCCCTTGGCTTCTCCTGCCTCAGGGAAGGGAAAAGCCAACACACACCAGCCCAGCAATAAACCTTGTGCTGGCCCTGGGCAAACAGCAGCACTTGCAGCAGCAGCAGCAGCAGTTTTTTTCAGCTGTCAGCAAAGTTGTCACAGTCGAGGGAGGAGGACTGTCCCTCTCTGCTCTGCTCTGGTGTGGCCTCACCTCAAGTCATCGAGGAACGAGGGCGCTCAAATCAAGGAATTCTTCAAAGAGAACCCGGCACCTGCACAAGTGAAATCCACTCTTGGGCAGAGAATGAAGTGAGGAAGGAGAGAAAGAGGATCCAAATGTGGCAGGGAGTGCCCAGCACTTCAAAGCATCCTCAGGAGCCGTGGGGGAAATGCAGGTCCAGCTCAGCTGCAGGCAGAAGGCACTGGAGTCTCCGGATTTCTGTCTCCCCATTCCAGATTTATTTGCTTTGGATTGTTTTTCGCTGCTGTTGTGCAGAGATGCCAAGTTAGAAAGCTGCCTGTGCTGGTGCAGAAGTGACTGTGCAGGAAGATGGGGAGGGACATGCCAGGGATTCTCAGCTTTCCTGCCACGGCCACGAGAGCACTGGAAGACACGACCTGTAGACAGAGGTGATGAATGCACAACCCCCTCCTGGATGACATCTGTTCCAGGACTTGTTATAAATAAATCTTAACTGAAAACCCATCAAACTCAAGAAGAGTTTCGAGGTTTTAAAAATGTTCCTTGGAAATACTTTCATGATTTTGGGTCCAGGCCAAAACATCTTCGGTTTTCAGCAGCTGAAAGCTGGAAGCTTTGCCAATAAAACAATGCTTGAGCTTTTGATCTTCCAGTGGGAAAGAAAAACAAGAAAGAAATAGGTACTTTATTAAGGAAGAAAACAGCAATCAATCCCAAAATGGAAAAAAAATACATATATATATGTTTGAGAGCTTTTGAGGAGCCCTAACTCATTTTTCTCTTTACTGGAGGAAAGAGATGATGGAGGAAAAGAGAGAAACACCATCGAGCTGGCCAGGGCATCAAAGGATATTATTGTATATTGTTATATTGTACATGAATATTACTGAACTGCTGGAAAAAACCCCACTCCTTTGGGTTAAGAGGTGCAGATGCTTTTTAAAGTGCATCTCTTTGGAAGCAGGATGGGCTGTTGAGCGGAGCAGGGAGAGCACACGGAGCAAGAGGTATTAGGGACAGGCACGGAGAACATCAGCCCAGCTCCAGAGTCCACGTTAATAAAAGCTCATACATAAATACAGATGGCAGGTATTGATTTTCCTTTGCAAGCTGAGTGCTTTCCTCTGGCTAATGAAATGCAGCCCCTTCCTTAGACAGAGGTCACAAGAGTGGTGCAGCCACGAAGGTTTAACGGGTGGGAAAATAAATGATGCTCCTCTGAGGGAAAACTGCTCTGCTCAGGTTGTGCCCGCTGGAAAATGTTTCTTCCAGCCTGGAAATATGAGTTCAGACAAAAGCATTTTGTGTTCTGAGCAGTGCTGGCACACACCAGGCTGTGTAGGGCTTCTGGTGGAATCTGTCAGCCTCCCCCTAAAATCCGGGATGTCCTTCAAGCTTCAAATGTTTCTCTGTGATATTTCAAAATTACATGATGTGGATCCCTCCCAGAAGATTGATTTGGGTGGAAATTTACTTCAAAGCCTTCTTTTTTTTTTTTTTTTTTTTAATTTTCTTTTTGGACAGCTGCTCTGATCCACTGAGGAATTCCTAACCCCAAAACAGAGTCAGTGCTGGGGAAAGGGGGAAAAAGATGCTTTGCTTGTCTCAGCAACCTGGGCTAGTGGAAGGTGCAGGGGGGGGTGCAACAAGATGGTCTTTGGGGTCCCTTCCACCCAAACCATTCTGACGTTCTGCGATTCTACAATTTCCTCCCCCTCCTCTGAACCCCGGGCGCGTTCTTGACTCGCTCGAGTGGGCAGAGCGCGGCTCCTGCGGCCAAACGTGCCACACCAACGCGGCTAAGCCCGCGGCAAGCAGCGGGTCCTGCCACTCGTTTCCAGGAGCCCATCGCACCGTTCCTGCGCCGAGACGAAACCCCGCGGCCTCCCGCACCGCCCGCGCCCCCTTCCCGCAGCGCCAGCGCTGCCCGGGAGGGATGCTGAGATGACAAACGCTGCCGCAGCTGCTGCCGCGCCATTAAAATTCCTCTCACGCCGCTGCGATCGCGCTGGGAGCCCGGCCGGGCTGGCTTTTCTCCGCAGTTGCTTTGCAGCGCTCGCTGCGAGCGGCCCCGGCTGCTGCAGAGCCGCTGCTCGGGCTGCCGCGAACGGCGTTGGATGGAGAACCCCCCCTCTCCTGTTCGTAACAGCCGGGGTGATTATCTTCCTCCTGCTGCTCTCGGTTTGCTGTGATATTTGCTCTGATAGTTCGTATTCATCGTGCCGCGTGCCCTGCGAAGAGCCTCGGCCAGTCCCTTCCTCACAACGCATCTTTGCCCCCCCTCCGATTTTAGCTAAACGCGGCCTCCAGTAATCTGAAAACGGTCCCTCTAAACTCAGCTTTCCCGTCCTTCCCAAACGCAGTTGACTTTTTCAAATAGGCTCTCCAGCTTTTTGACCTCTAAACCCAGCTCTCCCCTCCTTCCCAAGCACATTTGACTTTTTCAAACACTCCGTCCCATCGCGGGGCAGAGCTGAGGGTGTTTGGCTGCTTTGATGGGCTGATAACGGTGCCCATCAAGGGACAAACAGCCCCCCGAGTGACTCTGCGCGGCGCCACGGGTGGGGGGAACGACCTTAAATTCATCCCAAACCCCGAGAACGTGACTCAGTCGCTCGAGGCTGCGTTTTGAAGCCGCGCGTCCTGACAGCGGGCCGCTTCCAGCTCCCCGTCCCTGCGCCGCTGCTGCTGGAGTGTATCACACCGATAAGATAAGAGGCATTAATTCCCCCTCAGCGAGGCGGAGAGGGGCTCCCAGCCCGCGGGGAAGAGCCTGGGTCAGTCCTGCTTAGCACCGGGCTGTGACACTGCTCGGGGACGTGCGAATTTTCCGGCTCGGTTTTCCCGTGCCCGGGGCAGGAGCTGCAGGAGCCCCAGGGAAGGGTGTTATTAGCGAGAGGTTGTGAAGCACAAGGCAGCGCGGGGCCGGGAATCGGGAGTGGGAACGCGGTGCGAAACCCGGCCTGGCAGCACCCGAGCGGCCCCTGGACGGGCTCAGTGCCTCCCCCAGCTCCTGCTTGCTCCTTCCAGGCGGGAATAACCAATTTCTTACGTTCTTGGCGAGCATGCTGGGTGTCCTCAGGGTGTACCCACTGCCTCTGGTCGTACCCAGGGTGCTGGTGGTCCAGGACAAGGGCAAGACCGCGATGGGCACTGGCAGAACCCTTCACCGGGGGGGATTTGGATGCACAGAGACCTCTACCCCTGGGTGCTCTCCACCCAAATGCACCTCCTTGCCATGCAAGGGGCTTAATGTGCCTCGGGAAGAGTCAGATAAGGCACGAGGGGGTATTCCTGCTGAGGGTTAGGAGTAGAAACATCTCATTCTATCCAAGACCACACCGTGGTTCACCTCCGCCCGCCCGGAGAGCCCCGGGATCAGCAGGATGCTCCCAGGAACCGGCCGGCTCTGCACGGAGCACCGGTGTCACTGCAGAGCAATTAGCTCCCGCTTATCTCCGTTAGGTGTGCGATTAGTCTGCCATTAATGCAATTAGCGCCGTGGCGCCCGTGGCAGGATGTAATTGGCACCGAGGCAGCTGCAGCTCAGCTGCTGAGCGCCAAAAGGCAACTATTTGGGGTTTATCCGAGCTGGTGGTCACCTGCCCGAGCACTGGAAGGGCCGGGTTTTGTGTGCAGCGCTTGCTGGGCATCCATACCCCGCTCCCTGCTTGCTTCAGCCGCAACAAACAGTAATTTTCCACCCTCTGTGCTTTCTTCAACCCCCCCCCCCGAGCCGTTTCAGGGAGTGGACGAGGGGTGTCCCAGCGCTGCGGGGCGGGGGGAGCTGCGGTTTATCCTCTTAAAGGGGTCGGAGGACCTTAGGTCTGACCTCGGCTGGATTCAGGTCCTTCCCAAAGTCTTTTACTCTCCGCGTCAGATGTGACCGTCCCGCTCTGTGCCAGGGGGGTGAGGGTGGGCAGGGGGAGCGATCCCAGGTCTGCCCACCCGCAGCCATTCCCTGGCCCCCTCCCACCTCGGCAAGGTCACAGCCCATGTCCCAGCTCGGCTTTTGGCCAGACAGCGGGACAAACACCCTGGTTGGTGCTCCACAGCCCCAACACGGGGGACGGGCCGCGCAGGGTCCGTGTCCATCCTGCCCCCCCCGAAACTGTCACCTTCCCGACCACCAGCGTGACATCCCCAGCCCTTTCCTGGAAAACCCACCCACCCGCCTCCCTCCTCCAGCCAGCGCTCGATGGCTGAGATGAAACTGTGGCACAACTTCCCTGCCGATCTGGCTCCAGCGTTTGGCTTTGGGAGCGCTCCTGACAATCTTGATTAACAGCCTCTTCATCCATTCACCGGTGATAAGCCACGGGAGCTCTGGGCCGTTGCAGCTCTACAATCAGGACGGTTTGAAAGAAGCAATTTTCTCCTCCCGCAGCCCGGTTAATTCTCTTTTAATTGCTTCCCATTCTGCCCAGCTTTGCCCTCGATTGCCATGGCACGGGCTCCACACTTCCTCCTCTCCAGGGGTGCTTGACTCACCAGCCTTGTTTTGCCAGGCTGGGGTTTGGGGTGGTTTGGGTTGTGCCTTCAAATCTCTCCGTGCAATTTCGGTGGAACGTGCCTGAGATGCAGCTTTTAGAGGAGCAAATCTCTGAGGGCTGGGCTGGGCTTTGTTGCTTGCTGTTACCCAGGGTATGTGAGCACTGCTTTTGGGAAAAGAAATGGAAAAGCATGGGAATTACACAGAGATGGGGAATTTCAGTGGCAGGAAACGCACCTTCTTTACAAAAAAAACCCAACCAATCCAGCAGAATTCAGTGTTTAAGCAAAATTATTTACTCAGAGGTGAAAAGAGGTGGATGAAGCACAGTTAAAATATGTAGGTTTTGTTCTTTTTCAGGGTGAGGTTTCTGTTCAAGGGCCACCACCGAGGAGAGAAAGGGTGAAATGCTTCCCCCACCAGTGAGACACAGCAGCTGATGAGGGTTTTGATCAGGTCAGGGGGTCTGTTGTGTTGGGAGCACCTGATGCTGGGTGGGAGCAGTGGGGCTGCTCAGGGAGTGTGAGATGCACTTAGATCGCTTTGTGGTGTATTTGTCAAGCCTCAACTCAATCAGTTTGAAGCCATTCCCTGTGTCCTGTCCCTCCATCCCTTGTCCCCAGTCCCTCTCCAGCTCTCCTGGAGCCCCT
>JAWMRA010000076.1:4137585-4149239 GCA_035584735.1 Pseudotriccus pelzelni | reverse complement strand
TGTCCCCAGTCCCTCTCCAGCTCTCCTGGAGCCCCTTTAGGCCCTGCAAGGGGCTCTCAGGTCTCCCTGGATCTTTCTCTTCTCCAGGTGAACCCCCCCAGCTCTCCCAGCCTGGCTCCAGCCCTTGGAGCAACTCTGTGGCCTCCTCTGGGCTCTCCCCAGCACCTCCATGTCCTTCCAGTGCTGGGGGAGCTGGATGCAGTGCTCCCTGTGTGGAAAGCTCCTTGGAATGAGCCATACCTCGCTGGGGGAAAAAAAAAAGCTGCTTTAAGTGCTTAGTCAGTCTGTGTCTCTCTCAGCACATCTGAATCATATTAATGCATTAAAATACAGCTCCCATCAGCCACCCAAATGATTTTCCTCAGAAATGTGAGCGTTTCTGTCACTGTGGCTTTGGGTTAGTGGTGGAGCATCAGTCGAACTTCAGGCAGGATTGAACCCTTCTGCCCTATAATCCAAGGCTTTGCCTGAATATCTCACTTTCCCCTCAAACCATCAGGCACAGTCACTCTGCTTTCCCCACCTTGTGCTGAGCTCCCACTTGTGTTTGTGTTCCATTTGCAGGTGATTTTCAGGCTGCAGTTTTCTCTGTGTCCCTCCAGGTCTTGTGGCTCCTTGCTGTGCCAACAGTTGTCCCTCTGTGACTGCTGCAAGTGCTTCACCCAGGGCTTCCCTTTTGGTCCCGTATTTCACACCCCCATGGGCTTCTCTGGGATTCTCCAGCCACCCCACTGAAGTCGTGCCCCTTCAAGAAGGGCCTCACCCAGAGCTGCCAGCACAGCACAGAAGACCCTCTTGACTGCAACGTCCCTGGACCATCTCCTTTTTCAAAGGCTGGTTTCATCCCAAACAGCTGACTTGGAGATGCTGATAGTCCCTGGCAGCCCCAGAAGATCCCTTGGGACCGAGCCAGGAGCTCTGACACCTCGTGCCGGGGGCTCAGCCGCGCTCAGCGCACAAACCCCGCAGACTTTGTGCTGGCTGAGCTGTGACAGCCCCTGTCACCCACACCGTGGGCTGGGAAGGGGCAGGGGAGGACGTGTCCTTGGGGATTTGCCTCCTCGGAGAAGGAGGAGGCAGCAAACGGAGCTGCCAGGGAAGGAGCAGCAGAGGAGATGGACATTTACCTCTCGAGCACTGGCCACTGGCAGTGCCCAGCTGGGTGCTGGGCCCCGTGGGCACAGCGCTGAGGGAGACAAACTGTGGCCCTTGTGCTGCACCCAAAATGAGGGTGTGCTGCTGCGAGGGGCTGGCAGGGCAGCTGGAGTGGGGAGCTGGCTGGAAACGGGTGTTCTTGGAGCGGGGAGCGGGCGCGTTCGAGGGGTGGCTGGCTGGGTTGGAGCACCGGGGACATTCCCGGGGGCAGAAGGAGGCTGTGAGCTGCTGAGGAGGGTCCTGAGCCCCCAGTCACACTGGTGTCTCCTGAAACAGTTCTCAGAACTGGGGGATGTCCGGCAGGATGGTGCTCAGCCGGCAGAGCCCAACATCTCCCTGTCCAACACGGAGCAAATCCGTGCCTGTTTCCCCTGCTAGCAGGAGGCTCGGAGTGGAATTGAGCAGCCTACAAGCACCAGTTTCCCATGGGAACTTTTTGCCTAACAGGGTTGGGATGTTTGCAAGGAGCTCTCCTGGTGCTTGCACTCTCAGCAGGTGGTTGGGGACTGCAACCGTTTCCAGACAAACCTAGAAAACCTGGGCAGCCCTGGGTGCTCATCCCTGTGGGAGCATCGCTGAGGGCTCCAGCAGGAGGATGGATTTGGATCCTGTGTGATTCCCACATCTCTGCTGCCTCAGGGCTCCTTAAGGAGCCTTTTCTCCAGGGCTGAATGGGATCACTTGCACCTCTGAGCTTTAGTTTTCCTCCAGATTGGAAAAATAGCCCTTTGAAATTTTCATGAGGGTGGCAGGAATGGTGAAAGCCATTTAACGTGACTGCAGTGACAAATGGCAGCGAGAGGCTCGTGCTGGGGGGAGGAGAGCAGTGAGGGAGAGGACTCTGGAATTAAAGGATGAAGTGTTTATTTGGGAGTTTGGCAGCCCTGGAAGGGCAACACACCACGGGCCAGAGGCAGCGCTGGGAGCCACAAATGGGCTGGAAAATGCCCCGAGATTTCCTCTCCCTCCCCACCTCCCACTCCTTGCAGGGTCGTTGCCAGGCTGGGAAGGCACAAAGAGGGTTAAACATCCAGGAATGGCCCAAAGCCATGGGCAACCAGGCAGAGATGTGGTGTCTGAGCCGAGGTGGAGGATGGGGAGTGATGGTCTGGCCTGGCTTTGAATCCCAGCTCTGAGGGAGGGATCCATCATGCCGTGGAACTGGAGGTCCTGGCTCTGCCAGGGGGGTGTTGGCACAGGCCAGCCTGGCAGGAAGGTGGGGTGGAAGCTCAGCTCAGCTGGATCATGAGCTTTCCTCTGCCTCCACTCAGGCTCTGCATGGTAGATTTTCTCCTCAGTTTGCTGGGGATGTTTCACAGGGCACTCAGGACCCCCAAACTGTGACCCTGGGCCAGTGGGGGGTGACCAGGGCTGGACACAACCCCCATGTTGGGCTGGATGTGTTAATCAAACAAAGAAACTAAATAAAACCCCATCTCTGAATGCTGGAGAGGCCCCTGTGAGTCCCCTCATGCCACTGGGATGTCCCACAGCACCCAGGTCCCATCCCTGGGGTCCCACTTTGCTTTTCCCAGCCCTGAGAGGTGCTAGAATAACATCAAGGGTTAACCCACAATGATCTCAGCAGCCACCACCTCGTCAAGAGCACAGGATTGGCAGGTCATTAATCTCAGAAGTTACTTGATAACTTAAAATACAATCATGCAATCAGCAGGAACCTGTAATTATTATTTATGTGCATGGTGCTTACTAAATTACAGCTCTCTCCAAGGCTCTGTGTGATGAACAAATTAATTCTGCATCGGAAGAGCTTGACCAGAGATCTGTTTGTGTCTGGGTTTCACTTGTAAACATTGATGTATGAAACGAAATTCGAGTTTAATTGGCCCTCCCTCCTGCTGGGAAGCAGATCACATTTCTGTTCGGCGTTAGCTGAGGGGGAAAGTTTGGAGGAGCTTCTCCAGCCCTGGTGGTGGTACTTTGCGTGGGAGACCCATGTGGGCTGGTCCTGAGGGGAGATGCTGTCGATGTCTTCGTGGAGAGCCACCTTCACGCCCCGGGCCTGTGGATTTTGGGGTGGGAAAGAGGGGAAAAAAGCCACCAGAGGTGCCTCTGGAGCAGTGGGATGCTGAGCCCACTGCAGTGGGGAAAATGCTCCTGAGGAGGGTTGTCCTTTCCAAGAGATAAACATGCCCCAAAAGTCCTTGTGAGAGGAATCTGAGTAGTTTTAATCAAACAAGACTGAGAACGCACACACACACACCTCTCCAGCTACGGAAAGCAAAGTCACGTCAGTCGGAGCAAACCACTGAGAGGAGAAGGGATAAACCGGTGATGTGAGCACAGGTGCTTCTGTTTGGGTTTCTTTCTTTGGTTTTTTTTCCAATTTCCAGCTTCTTTTCCACCAAATGTAGACCCTGGCCTTTAGGAAAATCCAAATTGAACACGTAGCACATCATTGTTTTGGTTTTTTTTTTTTGGCAACGTCACTTGTGGGGATGATGAAAAAAGCTCCCTGGGGCATTTCCCCATCTTCAGATCCAGCAGATCTTTATTAATCTGCCAGAGCACCTGGCAGAGAAACCAAGACTCAAGAGAAGACACAAGCCTGCTCCTCGTAGGAGCAGCTGCAGAACTGGGAGGTGCCGGTTTTCCCACTGCATCACTCCTGGGGGTCTTTTTCTCCCCCATCTGTTGGATTAAGGGCAGCTTCTGGGACTCTTGGTGGGGGATGAACTTGTACAAAGCCTAAAAACCTGCCCCTGTGCAGGGTATGGCCCTCAGTGTGGTCACAGTGTCATCCTGGGAGCTGTTGCATCACTGGGGGCAATGGGATGTTTCTGTTTTAGCTGCACTGTGGACACACAGGTGGGAAATCAAAGGGGGAGGGAAACGTGAGGAATTTAGAGTTTCTGAATTACTGAATTTCTCAAACGCTTAACGAAAGAACCCACAGGTTTTTCCCTTTAAAGAAAAAAAAAAGGAAATATTTTCCTCCTTTCTGGTGGTGTATCCTGAGGAAATCACAGAGCGCTGTGGTTTCAAAGCTGCTTAAATCTCCCCAGGGCAGGACACACTTTGCCTGTTCTTTATTGTGGGGAAACTGAGGCACAGAAGTGTGAAGGGGCTCACACCACATCCTGTCGGGCCCCATTGGAGAAAAAATAAATAAATAAATAAAATCCCTGGGATGCAGAGATCAGGCTGGTCCCGTAATGCCCTGCTGGCATCTGTCCCCCCCAGCCAGACATCCCCAGACCTCCTCTGGGGCAAGGAAAAGGTGGCTCCAAGGAGGTCGAGGCTCGCTTTAGTGACCACACGGAACAGGGCACGGGGGGGGGCGGGGATCAGGGACAATCTGGAGTCCCCAGCATGGGGAGGGATGGAGGGATGGAGGGAGCTGCTCCTCCAAGGCACTTAACCCCAGCCTGGGGGTGGTTTGGTCCCACCCCCTGTGCAAGAGCAAGGAGCAGCTTTGGCACTGGGCCCGCCTGCACAGGGAAGAGCAGGGCGGGGGGGAAGGGGAGCGGAGCCACAGCGTGTCCCTGGGGTAGCTGCCTTTGGGGAATCTCAGCCCCCGCTCCACCACGGGGCTCCTCGAGCTTCCCACCCCAAGCAGGGACACGGAGCCAGCCGGAGGTGCAGGGGCTGTGCACAGACCCGTGGATCCCTCTGGGCTGGACCACCCCACACAGTTACCTCATTCTCGTGCCTCTCCCTTCAGCCCCGACCCCTCTGTGGGGCTGTTCAGGGTCCCTGGGACCATCCCCTGTGCCTCTCCCACCCCACGGATCCACCCCCCAGCCTTGGGCTCAAGGTGAGAAAGGACCTGGTCAGACCAAGCAGCAGTTACAGGACATCTGGGGCAGGGGAAGGGCTCCAATAACCCCAGTGGCAGAAATGACCCCGGGGCCCAACTGAGAGCCCCCTCAGGGCTCCAGTGACCCCAGTGGTACAAAACCACAGCCACATAAAGCAACGTCTGCCATCAGTCCAGGGCTCTCCATGCACCCCCTGCCAACACAGAGGGCTTTGGCCCCTCCAGAGGGTTTTCCAACACCAGCAGCATCCCGGCATGTGCTCACTGGAAGGGCTGACCCAGCTTCCCAGGGATTAGCCCCATCAGCTGTCCCAGCAACGTCCTGGTGTCCTGCCCACCTCAAAGCAGCGACAAACTCAAGCGAGGGGCATCGTGCCCGGGGTTGGAGCAGGCAGGGAGGCTGCTGCAACCTCTCCGGCTTCCTCTGGCCTCCTTCTCCCATCCCAGCAGGTCACAGCGCTGCCAGGGAGGTGACCAAGCAGCTTCTCAGCCGTCCTGTCCTGCAGGTCCAGACAGGAGCCGTGCAGCTCTCCCGAGTCCGGGCTCTCCCCGCGGGGCCGGGCAGCCCCCTCACAGCGGGGACACCCTCTCCCCTCACCCCGTCCAGGGCGTCTCCAGGCTCACACAGCCGTGGATTGCTTGATGCTGTGGAAGCTGACGCGGGTGGGGGAGGTGGGGATGGACATGGCCCGGGCCACGCGGGCGCGGATGGAGTGTTTGTCCTGCCAGCGGTGCCAGCGCTTCCGGACGGCTGAGCGTACCTGGGGGCACAGGGAGCAGGGCGGTCAGTCACCATGCAGCCACCCAGAGCCACCAGCCTCAGGCTTCCCACCAAAAATGCTGCTCAGCCCCTCCCCGGGAGTCCCAGGAACCCCTGTCACCTACCCAGGGTGCCCAGACTGCTCTGGTGCTGGTGGAACGCAGCCCTCGCAACTGCCAAGGGAGATGAACCCATTAACTATATTAATTAACAGTCTTGAGCTGTGCCAGGGGACGTTCAGGTTGGACATCGGGAAGAAATTCCTCACAGAGTGCTCAGCCATTGGACTGCCCAGGGGGGTGGTGGAGTCACCATCCCTGGAGGTGTTTGAGCACAAACTGGATGTGGCATCAGTGCCGTGGGCTGGGTGACAAATGGGTGTCAGGTCACAGGTTGGACTCGGTGATGTCGGAGGTGTTTTCCAACCTGGTTGATTCTGTGATATTAACTATTAAGAGGGATGGTGCCTCTGAGCTTAAAATGGAAACAAGAGGGAGAAACAAATCTGAGCGGGGGCTCTGTGGGACAGGCAGGACCTCACCCCTTCATCAGGTGCTGTGAGGGGCTGGAAGTGGTACAGGAGCAGTCAGGGTGGCATCAAGCGCTTGGGAAGGATTCCCCAGGGATGGGGGGAACCCTTGGCTCTGCTGCACTGAGCAGGGGGCACCCTGAGAGCATCTGTTCTCGGGGGTGGGTTTTCCTCCTCCAAAGGCAGAGGCTGACGGTTGCCATTCCCATCTGGGCACAGTCCGTGGCTGCAGAAGTGCCTGGGGTGGAGGTGAAGCACTGACTCTGATCACCTTCAGCTGGGGAATTGGGGACCAGCACCCTCCAAACCCTGTGCAGTGGCAGAGCCTCAGGCTGAGCTTGTGTCTGTAGACCCCCCCAGACACCCCCCAGTGCTCACCTCGCTGTTCAGGAAGCAGTAGAAGACAGACACAAAGAAGCCCTGGAAGGAGACAAACAGAGTCAGCTCCAGCAGCCACCCCAGGACTGGGAGCTTTGGAGCAGCCCTGGGGTCTGGGGGCGTCTGTTTTTGGGAGGGGGCAGAAGCTGGATGAGGCATCAGCCCCATGGGCTCCTCCACATCCCTTGGTGGGGGACTGGGATGAAAGCTGGTGCTGGGGACCATACCTGGAAGGACTCCAGGAAGGAGTTGAAGTAGATGAAGACTATCCTGGAGATCTCATCCTCCCCTGGGTTGACAAAGAACAGCATGTAGGTGATCCCCAGCAAGGGCAGCAGCACCAGCGTGGCCTTGACTGCTTTCCTGGGGAGAAAACGCAGACCTGAGCTGCTGCAGGGCAGCCCTGGGCACCAGGACTCTGCCCATCCCACTCCCAGCTCCAGCATGGCTGGGACTGGCAAACCCGGGGAGGACGGAGCAAAGCTGAGCTGTTTTCCAGTGCAGTCCTCAAGGGATTGGGCTGGTTTGAGCACTGAGCACCTGCCGTGCTTCTCCATCCAGAAAAGGGCAGTGCAGAGCAGAGGCCTGACCTTGAGCTCGGTGTGAAATGATCGCTTGGCTGATGCAGGGCTCGATTAAAAAGGAATTAAGGAGGGCATAATAATTCCCGCCCTTCAACCGTGGGGCTATGAAAACCTTATCTCAGGTAATTAATTTGCTATCTTTACTTGATGAGATTACAAGTGCGGCTTGTGAAAAGCCAAAGTGGTGACACAGGGAGTGTGGGAGGGCCCAGGGCTTGCCACCTCGTTTCTTTAGGACAAGAACAATGCCAAGCCATCACTTTTTGCTTAAAGATCCGGTTGATGGACAGATTCCAACAGTAGCTGTGCGTGGGAAGGTCATCCCTGGTTGGTCTGGGACCTGTGTTACATCCCAGACCTGGAGCAGAGCACAGCCCCTGACGCTGATGATGTGGAGGAGCTGGAGGAAACTGAGGACAGGGGCATCTTCAGGCTGGAAAACGATGGGAAAGCATGTTCTTCTCATGGGAGCAGCCTTGGCAGCATGAAATCCAGTCATTTTGTTACCTAAAGCCATCATCTGAGGTGAGCAGGAGCCCTCCAGGGCTGCCCCTTGCTGGTTTAAGCAGGACTGCACAGATTCTCCAAGTTTTCTTGTCCCTCGAAATATTTTTGGGAATTGAACATGTTCTGCTGTCCAAAGGTGAAAATCCCTCCCTGCCAAAATCAGGCAAATACCAGAAAGCCAAAAGTCTCTCAGACTTGCTGGCTGAGGCCAACCAGCCTTTTTCAATGACCATTCTCTTTGCTCAGCCCAAGCTGAACCGAATCCATCCCAGCTCAATACTCCATGAGGAGGAAAGCTGGTGCTTCCTCATAACTGCACCAGAATTTCTCCATGCTCAGCTGAAAAAAGCCACCCTCTACCCCAAATCTGCTTCTCTTGGCCCAACACCCTCTGAGATCCTCC
The DNA here is from genome assembly GCA_035584735.1 of Pseudotriccus pelzelni. Taxonomy (NCBI): domain Eukaryota; kingdom Metazoa; phylum Chordata; class Aves; order Passeriformes; family Tyrannidae; genus Pseudotriccus; species Pseudotriccus pelzelni. The sequence continues at coordinate 4,141,142 of JAWMRA010000076.1, read as the reverse complement.
CTATTCCTGCCCACAAAACAATCCTGAGAGAAGCACCGGTGAACAGCAAGATGTCTTCTCCTGTCCCAGGTACTCTGGAGAGTTGTTCTGACCACGCACCTCCCAAGTTGCCTGCAAGACATTTCCCACCAGGAAAGGAAGGGTTAAGTCCTCCTGCCTTGTGCTGTGGGAGTGCTGCCTTCTTCCTCATGAGGAGGTGTTGGGGTGGCATCGATTCATCGCTCCTTCCTCAGCCTTTGCTTCGCTGTCAAGCAGCGATTTAATTCTCACCTCCGTGCCAGGATTTGCAGCTCCGAGCCTGGAGAGCTCAGCAGGTCCCACCAGAAAAGGCTTTTTCTTTTTGCAAAGGGACACAAATCCCAAGGGCTCCGTTCCCAGGCAGATCAGCCATCCATGTTCTCCATCACAAGGCTCTCGCTGGCCGGGCTTCTTGAACACCCCCAGGTTTAAGGGGCGTGTGCCTCCAAAGGGCATTTGAGGTGCTCTTGGGTGTCTCTCTGCGCTCCCAGAACCCTGATACCTGGCTGCTGGGGCTGTTCCCACCTCCCCTGATCGTGGGGGGAAGCCAGGTCTTGCTGCTCACGCTCTTTCTTACCTGTACTGGATGGTCTCTGATGTGGTTGAAGCTCGGAGCTTTGTCATGAGGATTCGGACGATGTTGAACAGAAAGATGAAGTTGATCTGGAAGGAAGAGGGTCACGGTTAGTGTCTGCTGCCCCAACATTCCCTCCCATTTCCTCAGCTGAGCCAGGGAAAATGGGAATGTTTCCTCCTGCACTTGATCCACTGCCTTCCCTGTCCTGTCCCAGTGATTGTGCATTTGTTTTTTCTAAAGCACTTCAGCAGTAAGATTTAGGAGTTTGCTCGAGGGATCAGGGCAGCAGGGCACGCCAGAAGATTGGTGAGGCAGGACAAGTGTCAGAGGAAGGGCTGACGGTGAAAAAGCTGGAGGCAGAGGAGGAATACAAAGCTGGGAGTTGCTGCCACCACAGCCAGGAGCTGCTTGGCCGCTCTCCCGCTGCAGAATTGCTGATGAGGGCACGGGAAGGTGGCCCTGGAGCTGAGCACGGCTGACATTTATGAGCAGTGGCCTGGCTGCCTGGCAGGCTGGGAAATGGGAAGCAGGATCAGTTATTCCAGGAGGCTGGTGATCAGCCCTCCCTTGGGTGTTTTCAGCACCAGGCAAGCAGGGAGGAATAGTTTTGGGACCTTGTGCACGGCTCTCAGCCCGCAAGCACAGGTTGGACCCCCAGGTTGTGACCTGCCACCACTGCTCTTCTTTGTCCCTTCCCCAAAGGACAAAGTCTCAGCAAACTGTGCTCCCTGTGCCCCCGGGGTCGAGCATCACTGCTCAGCCAGGAGCAAAGAGAGGTGGATCAGGGAATGGGGTTGAGCTTCCCAGGTTTCCGCAAGTGCTTGGCAGAGCACCCACCTGCACCCAAACAGCACCAGGGCAGGGATGGAGGGACTTACTGATGCACTTGGGACTCTGCTGATGGGACATCCCTGTCAGAGAGAGGTCTCCAGGCACATTTGCAGCCCATCCCAAGCCCAGATTTTCTCGGGGGGGGGGTGGGGCAGATTGGGTGAGGGTAGTGCTGCTGTGGGGCAGCAGGAGCAGCCACAGCAGAGCGAAGCTAAGGGAGGGGGGCCAGACCCTGGTCAGGAACAGCCCTACCCCACCTGCAGGTGGAAGGGCTCTGTATCCAGCCCAGGAGGTCACTTTGCTCTTACCAGAAGCACCAGGATCATGGGGCCTTGGTAAATGTAGTCAGTGTAAACTCCTGCTCGCTTCCCAAACCAGCACCTGCAAGGCAAGGACAAGCAGTGTTGGGGACAAGGAGGCCGTGGGGGTGACCTGGATTGACTCCTGTCCTTGCACAGTCTGTGGGTGGGGTGAAAGCCCCACAGCTCACAGTGCTGGAGCCACTATGGAATAGCCTGCCCAGGAACCCAGGAAAAGGAGGTGCAGCAGGGCTTGTGAGGGTGGTGATGGGCCCCATATGGATGTGGGGACTGGTTATTATAGGGAAAGGTTCTTCCCCCAGAGGGTGGTTGGCACTGACCAGGCTGCCCAGGGCAGTGGGCACAGCCCCAAGGCTGCCAGAGCTCCAGGAGGGTTTGGACAACGCTCTGAGGGACAGAGGGGGATTGTTGGGGTGGGCAGGGCCAGGAGTTGGACTGGATAATCCTGGTGGGTCCCTTCCAGCTCAGCATATCCTATTCTGTGATTCTGTGAGAGCAGGGGCCAAAGGCAGAGCCCCCTGCTTGGGGAGCTCCCTGGGCTCCCCCATGTGCTCCCAGAGCTCCTCCAAGGGATCCCTGCCTGCTGAAACGTCCCCAAGAAAGCAAATCCTCCTGTGAGACCTTTCCTGGCTCCTAATTTGGTAGTGGGACCCTGTGAAGGAGATGACAGGTCCTTTTTATTGGCCTGTTTGTCCAGGACACTGCACAGTGTGGCTGTGAATCCTTCAGACATTTAACTCTCACCCTTCTCTCCCCATCACCCTGATTTCACTCTTAAACATTTGATTTTTGTGCTGCGAGACAGAGAAATGCCAGTGGGGTTTTTTCTTCCTTTTTTTTTTTTTTCCTCTCTGTTTTTAATGAATTTTTCATTTTTTTTCCCACTGGTACAGAAAGAATAACAAGAAAGCAACAGTGTCAACACAGAATTCTCTCCAAAGTCACAGCGTGGCCAATCTGCAGCAGCAATAATAGATTTTATGAATCCCACTGAAGAGAATCATCAATGAAGGGGGTGGGGGAGCATCTCAAAGGCTCTGAACTTCTTTGTGCTTTCCACACCACGAAGCCCTGTTGTAAGGAGCTGGTTAAAGAACAAGGGGGAGAAAAAAGAGCGTTCTGTAAGAGCAGATTTCTAACAGCAGAGGAACAAGAAATACACAGGTGCTTTGGGAGGTTTGAAGGAAAGGAGCTGCCTAAAAAGGCCGATTTCTCCTGCCTGCTGTGGGAGATGGGCAGGATGCTGCTAGAGTGGGACCACGGCTGGGCTGCACGGGGGGTGGAATTGGAGTGGATTTGCTGTCCTGCCAGACTCCTGCTCCAGTAATGGGTCTGCTTCCCAGTGTGAGAGCAAGGTTCTCTTTCTATATTTGTTGTTCTTTCCAGGAGGTGTTAACACCAATTTCTGAGCTCAGTGGGATGACAGAGCTGGGTGAGCAGCACTGACCTTGGATCTCACCTCTCTCAGATTTCTTTTCCTGCCCTCTCTCAAAGTCAGTCTAAAAGCAATAAAAGGATGTTGGAGGGGGGTGCCAGGGCTCATCCACTTCACATTTAAGGAGAAAAGCTCAGGGGACACAATCCCAGAAAGCAGATGCCTGTAAGGTGGCCGTGCTGGATCCACACCACTGTTGTCTCGGGAAGGGTTTCCTGCTGCTTCCCTGAGTGCAGAAACACCTGTTAGGGAATCAGGGAATCGTGGAACAGAATATCCTGAGCTGAAAGGGACCCACGAGGATCATCCAGTCCAACTCCTGGCCCTGCACAGACACCCCAACAATCCCACCCTGTCCCTCAGAGCGTTGTCCAAA
>JAWMRA010000076.1:4110361-4136054 GCA_035584735.1 Pseudotriccus pelzelni | reverse complement strand
GCTGCCCCTGGATCCCTGGAAGTGTCCAAGGCCAGGCTGGACGGGGCTTGGAGCACCCTGGGCTGGTGGAAGGTGTCTCTTCCAACCCAAAGCACTGTGTGAGTCTCTGATCTCAGGATCCCCTCACTCCCCCCCACCCAGAGCTGCTGAGAGCTGGGCTCAGCCCAGCAGAGCTGCACCCACCACGTTGCTCTCGTGCACCTCCGGGTTCATGGTGAGCTGCACCACGAACCACGTGGCGTTGCGGAGGATGAAGGCCGTGATCAGGTTCCAGTGGATGATGTTCCTCAGGCACCGGATGCTCCTGGAGAGGGGTGGAACAAGGCACTGTCAGAGCTTGGGGGGCAGGGCTGTTCGTGGAGCTTGCTGGGGCCGTGCCCTGGGTGAGGTTGGGCAGGAGGAAGGCCAGGAGGGGGAAGGCACCGAGGGGCACCCTCTGCCTCCATAACCAGGGGCTTTTAAAGGAGGAAAACAACCCTGAGGTAGCCACGGTCCCCGGGAGATGCCATGGCGGGGGAGGATATGGCAAAACACAGGGGCTGGGTCCATCCCTGCCTGAAGTGACCTCTCTGGGCTCGTCCCCCCAGGAAGGGACACGTTTGTGTCGCTCACCTCAGGCGCATGAAGAGGACAAAGGCCACCAGGAGGGCCCCCAGCGAGACACAGTGCCCCAGGTAGTTGATGATGACAGCGATGTGGTAGTGCAGCTTGCTCTTCTTCTGGAGGGGAGGAACACGGGGAGGGGTCGGCAGCAGCCAGGACAGCACCACAAACCCCCCTCCTCCAGAACGTCACCTGTGGGAGCTGCACTGCAAATTTGGGGCCCTTTTTCAGCAATCAAAGGGAGTCCCCCCTGGGGCAAGACAGGGATGGAAGGAGGTGGGGTAACGTGGACAGGGGAGGCACCAGCCTGGTTTCACATCCCCTGCTCAGAGCTGGGCCATCCCCCAGCCCATCCTGTGGGGAAACCCTGCTGGAATTGAGCTGAGCTCACCCGAAATCTTATGTCTCAGTTCCTTCCCCCCGCTGCCCTGGGGGCAGCTGAGAGGCTGGGATGAATTTGGGCAGAGGGAAGGTGTGAGGGATAATTAAATTAATTGATCACTCCTGCTGTTGGGCGCTCATCCAACCTGTGAATTAGCAATTAACCGAGTGAGAAAACCATTCCTGGCAAGAGATATCAGCATCTTAAATACCAGAGGTGGTATCAACTGCAAATGAACAGCTCATATGTCTTCCCCTCTGCTCTGAGGGGTGGCTCGAGCTCCTCAGGGGCTTGTAATTCTTGATCCCTGCTTTTTATACCTTTCAGCTTCCTAAAAATCTCCTTTATTTCATTGCCAGCAGGGCAGGATGGGGTTTGCCCTCAGTGCTGTGTCAGGAGGGTTGATGGGGCTGAAGGACCTGCTGATCCATGCCCAGACCCCTGGAAACCTCAGGCTGCCAATTCCCTGGGATTTTTAACGGGGATGGAAACAGGCTTTATTTTAGGGAACACAGATCCAGATGAAGAAGGGGGTCCTACCTCTTCACTGAGGATCTCCTGGCACTGGGAGTAGTTGACCCGGGCTGCCCAGCTGCCGTTGGCGAGGCACTCCCTGTAGCCATTGTCTGCAAGAGAGGGATGCCTTGAAAGCAGGAGAAACAAATCTCTGCACTATTTTGAGCATTAAAAGGCAAAAAGTGCCCCTTTATTACCGAGGGTGCACAGGAATACTTTGTACACACAACCCCTCTGAGGTATACAGGGCTTCACAACTTTATACCATCATCTAATGATCCTAATTACAATATTCAGGTTCTAATTACAATGTTTGGGCGTTACCTCAGCTGTTACACCCCATTCCAAAACTCTCCCTCCCATACAGGGGCCTCCCAAATTTGAGTCCATCTCTGCATCTTCTCTTCCTCATCTCTGACACACTATCAGACCTTCTGGAATGGTTTCAGGGCTCCTCAGTAGCTTTGACGGGTTATATCAAGCGTTCTCCCTCTTCCTATTTTTTACCCGTAGGAAACCTTTTACCTCATTAAAGACCCTTTCTGTGTTGAAATTCTTAACAAAAAATGAGAATGCTGCATTTTAGGAATTTTGTACAAAGTGAAATGTGTATAACACGGATTTTATGGCTACAAGAGGGTGCCTGTCCCAGGGCTGAGGGGGGCGTGGGGATGGGCACGAGGATGTGACCTGACTTTTGTCACTGGCATGGGGACAGTGACACCTTTTTCTCCGAAGGCAGCTCAGCTGCTGCCTGGGCCTTGCCTGCAGAGCCAAACCCCTTGGAATGTTTTCCCGGCTCTCTCCCAGCACGTCCCCCGGGGGTGCTGCCCCTCTTACTGGTGGTGTTGTACCGCACACCGTAGAAGAACTCGGGGCAGGGCCGGGCCACCAGCTGTCCCACGGCGCTGCGGGGCCAGCACGTCCCGATCAGATCCACGGAGGCATTGCACTGGGGACCTGCGGGGGGACAAGGGCCACGGGGTTACTGGGGGGTCTCTGGGCCACCTCCAGGACGTTGGAGGGTCGGGGTTTGCCTGGAGAGCCGGGGCTGGATGAGTCAAAGAGCTCGGCCCCCAGGAGACCCTCGTGGCCGACACCGAGCGGGGCATGTGCCAAGACTCCTGGCTATGGCTGTTCCCCTGGTCTTGTCTAAACACCCAGATTAAGCCCAGTTGAAGCCTGGCTTCCCATCAGCTGGAGGTTCCCTTGGCTCTGGTCTTCCAGCCCCGCTCCTTTCCTCCACCCATGGCTTTGGCATCCAGCCCCACAACAGGCAACGAGCCAGAGTTTCTCTTTCCTCGGTGACTCCAACCTGGTTCTGCTGGGATGCTCCTCAGAGCCCCTCCAACCTTCCCACACCTCCTGGCTACAAACCCTCCTTCCCAGCCATTCCCGTTGGTCTCTTCCAGCCTTTCCCGGGAAGAAGGCTCCAAATGTGCTGCTCCTGTTTCTGATTTCAAGAAGGACTTGTGTGTGCTTTTCCCAGCTCCACGAGTGTGCTAACGTAGGCATTAGGTAGGCCAGATTGCAGGCTTCTTTATGTATAATTTGTATATATTTAGAACAACATGTCCTGTAGCTAAATACGTCCCTGCTCCATCTCCCAGCGAGGCAGGAAGCACAATGGCTGCGACATCCATATGATATGATCCCAGACAAGCAGCAGATGGATGGGCAGGACACGCTGGAAGGGGCAGAGTTCAGTCCAGAACACTCCTGGCTAGCAGGGGTGTTTGTGCTGCTGGCACAGAGACCCTTTCCGAAGACAAAACACCCCAATTCACAGCTCCTTGGGAGGGGGGCGGGCAAGAACACAGCGTTTCCTCCCCCCTCCAGAATTCGTGGTTGCTGTTGGAATGCCTTTCCCAAAAAATCCTGTGGATGGAGCTGGCTAAAAGGTGACCCAAAGAATAAAATGCCGTGTTATTAATAGGATGGAGGTTTTTATGGAGGAATATTGTTATTTTTGGGACGTTCTCGGAGCAAATTTTCAACGCTTCCAAGTGTTTCCCTCAAACATCTCAGCAAAAGGGAAACAACTTCCAAGCATGAGACAGGGCAGCATCAGCGTGGTGAGTGTTATCTTCTGCCTCTCAGAGCTTGTAAGGGAGAAATTAATTTTAACAGTGACCTTTGCTTTTAGCTTTGCTAATGTGGAGGGTTGCTGTGGCAACCTTGCCTTTAACTTAACTGTTTTAAGCCTCTATTTCATAGGAAACAAGATGCCCTTAATCACGTGTGAGCGTCTGTGCCTTTTGCATCCATTTGCATTTGTTGAGCTCTTTCGTTGTTCTGACCCAAATCTGACAGAGAAATGGAGGGTCACAGAGAAATGAAGTCCCTCTTTAAAATTTTATGGTGATGTTCAGCCGTGTGAAGAGAAAACAAGCAGTAATTGCTTCGACTTAAGGACAAAGTTAATTTGCAAGTGCTCTCCCTGGGAGCCACCCAGGTGAGGGGCTGCTTGGATGTCTGGAATGGGAAAAGCGTCTCTTGGAATAACCCAGCACGGGGAAAGTGGGGATTGCACAGTGCTAATTCCCAGAGCAGCTCATGCAGCCACCAAACCGCCCCTCATCCTGGGACTGGTGGGGCTGAGCACAATAAAACTCCATTTTCTCCACATCCCCTCGTGCCTCAGTTTCCCTCCTGCACCCCAGGGGCTGTGCTGGGGCCCAGGCAGAGGCTGCTCAGGGAGGAGAGCCAGGAATTAAAAGCCAGCAGGGCCAGAGAACAGCCAGGATGATGTTCTCCATCAGCAGCGCCGGGAATAACCAAACCCAGGGAGATGAGGTGGCCAGACAGAGGTGGCGTCACCCTGTGACACATCTGCTCAAGGCTGGCTTTAATATCTCCAGGGCACTTGATTTGATGCCGTGTGGCACTGTCAGAGCGTGGCAGACACTCACTCACCCACCCACCCACCAGATGACAGACCCGGGGGAACCCACCAGTCCCACCGCAGTGGAAGGTGGAGCAGCATCAGCATCACCAGGAGCCCAACCCCTTCCTCATCCCACAGCTCAGGGCTGTGTTGTGGGGTGACATTTGGGTCAGGGGGTGCATTTCGATGCTCTCCAGGCTGTGGGGTGCTGCTGGGACCCCGCCCTGTGCTCAGCAGGCCTTGCCCCTGCATTGCCACCGGCAGCACTTCTGGCTCTGTCCCACCGGTTTTTAATCCAGTGGGTGGCTGGAATATTTTTCCCAGGCTCACGCTGAGAGATGCTCGGTGAAGAAAAGCTGCAGAAAGCAGAGGCTGCTCTTCCTGCTCTCTCCAGCACATGGGGAAGGGAAAAAACCACCCACCTGCTGGGGAAGGGTTAAGTGAAACAGAGAAGGCAAAGAGCCCGTGAGGGCTGTGAGATCCCCTCTGCTCCAGCTACTCCCAGTGGCACATGGCTCCCAGCACTTGGAGCACTGTTTAGCATGGAAATTACATGTATCAGTGCTAAATGCTTCCCTGGCTGCTCGGCAGCCCATCCCTGTTTGCAGGGGGATTATTCTCCCGGTCTCGCTTTCTCAGCTCTGTTGGCTGCACAGGTTTGGGCTTTGCAGATTTACAGCAGGAAGGGTCAAATGAATTTCCTACCTGCGCTCAATCCCCCTGATTTGGCTTCTTCCCACACAAAAACATGGAATTTGAGGGAGGAGGGAGCTGGTCCTGCTTTGAATTCCCCTGCCTTTTGGGGAATGTGGCACGGGGGAAGTCACCCCAATGCCATCTCACCCACCCCATTGCCTCTGGAAAATACTGCAAGCAGTATAAAGTACTTCCTTCCTTCTGAAGCAAAAAAAGTGCCTGTCCAGGGACTTAACACTGAGACAGCTACATCACAATAACTGTCTCAGGATAACTGTGGCAATGTCCCATCTGTTTACATAAAACATCCCTCTCCAGCCCGCTCCCAACACTCGCTGAGGCCTCCTGAGATGGCTGCGAGCTAAAGCCACGCAACCCCTGCGAATCCTGGCAGGGCAAAGCTCCCCAGCCCCAGCTTCACCTGCCAGAAAAGATTTCGGAGCCGATTGAAAGGGGACGGAGCGTGTTTATCCCGGGCCAGCAGCACCAGACGCGCGGCCACGGTGCTCCTGAGCTGCTGCCAGGGGCTCTGAAGGGTCGCCGTGCCACCAGGCTGTTGCTGGGCTGGCACGGAGAGGAGGAAAGCAAAGGTTGTGCTGATGGAAAACGCGGCAGGTAAACACGTCCTGATCTCCCCCGGGTGAAGCTGTGCCCCACCCTGGGCTGCTGCTGAGCACAGACACTGCTGAGACTGGCCCAAGGGGGAAACCTCCCCCCCTCTCACCCTGCAACGCAAAGGAGCCAGCAGGGAGAGGATGGAAATCTGAATCCCAGGCTCACTGCCGTGGTTGGGAGTGACGGGGTTATTTATCTAAGGTGTCTCCAGAGGCTGAGTAACAGCTGAACGTTGTTAACTCCTATCACTACCTGTCCCGAGCTCTTACTCAACCTCAGTTACCGCTGTCCATCCCCGATGTCCTCTGTGACTGCCCTGCTGCTGCTGCCTCAGCCTCTGGCTCGCTCAGAGTGTCCCCTGGGTGTCTGCTGCTGCATTGGCATTCGGCAATCAGGGCTTCATCTCCACATCTAATCAAGATACACTCGCTGCAGCGCAGGCACAAAGAGCTGTTTGTCCCTCCCGGGCGGCTCCACCACCCTGGCGGAGCAGAAAGAGCCATTTCACCCCTTATTGCCCCAAAACGAGGGCCTCTGGGGGGATGTTTTTACTTCAAGGTGCTGATGTGCCAGGCAGGGGTGGCTCCATCCCTCCTGTGGGGCCACTGGGGTGGTAAATGCTGAACAACACCTGGAGGCATTGAGGGGAACGGCACTGGGGGACAATTTCTGGTGAGATGGGGTAGGATTGGGGTGATGGAGCTGCTTGCCTTCCCTCTGAGGCGGGGCTGGGTGGTTGGGAGCAACCCAAAATACATCCTTGCTCACACTCTACTTTCAGCCCTGCTTTTGGTGGCGTTGGGTGCTTCCATTTACCTTCATGAGACTCCAACCCTTAAAAAATCCCCAGCAGCCCTCCCAAGCACTTCAGGTTCCACGCTTCTCCCCGAAAAATAATTACCCAGGGTAATTAAATGTCACGATGGCAAAGTATCTTTGTAATGAATTTTTTGGCTTGTTGCTTATTTACCATCGATGACTGTCCCCTCGAGTCTTTGCTGCTGCTCTGGAGAAGAATAAATAGGAGTCACCAAATCTGGTTTGTGCTGTTGGTGCCTGATGCATCTGCTCCATGTTGTCACTTCAGACTGATCCATGAGCAGCTTTACAGCATGTAAATTTATTGAGTATAAAATGTAGAGGGCTGGGTTTGGGGTGTGTCATGTTCTCCTGATACGACCCACGGCGTGGTTGGAGTTTGTGTTACAACCAAGGGTGGCAGCAAGTGGTTTATTCCTTGGTTTTGGCTGGGATTTGGTGGTGGGTGAGAGAAGCAGCACAGTCCCCTCCCTGGCAGAGTTTTCCTAACAGAGCCTCCTAGTTTGGCTACAACTGCACAGAGCAGCTGGCAAGGACTTCACTGCAGCCCGTGCAAAGTGCAGTTTAACTGCTGTAGCTGCTGCTCAGGCTGGGCTGTGCCAGGACAGAAAACCTCATCATCTTCCCTGCTCCACTACAGTAAAATCTAGGAATATCAGGGAGTTGCTGGTGACATCCCTGTTTCCCAGCTGATGGAGCAGGATGGCTTTGTCAATACCAGTACACACTTAAACCACTATGATTTTCCATATGGGGCGTTTTCCCATTTTTTGGTTCCCAAACTGAGTCTTACGTTCTCTCCTTCAATCCCTGCCAGGACTCATTGCCGCCTCTTTAGTCCCTGCTCAGCTCCTTTATTAATATTTCTGCCTTGGTGGGAGAGATGCCAACGAGGCTGAAGGGAAAAGAGGCGCTGATGCTGTTAATTTGACCTTTCTGAATTTAAATTCCAGTCTGACCCCAGGGGAGGCAGGGAGTGAATGGAAGAGCAGTGGCACGAGAGCTGCTGGAGCAGCGTCAGCGCTTTGGGGAGCTGAGCTGGAGTGGGTGGAAAAGCTCTTGGTCAAACTGTCACCCACTGGGAAAGGTGTTACCAAACCTGTCTGATAAAGTGCCTGCGAGGGAAATGTTCTCATCACTCGCTGCTTCCCAGCCACAGGGTTTTTGCTGTATCTGGACCAATTAAATTTGCTTTATTTAATGCAAAGCTACGCTCCATTTCCCCCTTGAAAAAAGCCTCCAGTTCATAAAAAAAACCCAAAACAACCCACAACAAAAACAACCGAGACATTTCTTTTCAGTTCTGACCAGACAGGGATATTGGCAATTGGGTGGCAACTCCTTGGGCTGATCCGGGCTTGAGAGCTCCGAACAGCAAAACAGCCGCCCGAGCGCTCCGCTCGAGCGCTTCCCGCTGAGCTGCTTTGGAAAAGCCTCGGTATTAATTAGGAAGAGGCTTCCCCATCTGCTCAGATTCCCCCTCCCTTCCCCAGGGAAGCCATCCCGCAGCTGCAGGGGGATGCTTTGCCCCTCGATGGATGAAATGACCTTGGCCCTCCCCGGCGGGGCGAGAAGCAGCTGAGCCCAGACCCTGGGGAGCTGTGACTGTCAGACAGGCAAATTCAGGGATTGTGTGGGCTGGGAACCCTTGGGACAGCACCCATCCACCCCAGACCAGGGGTGCTGATCCTCACTGTGGTCCTTTACAAGCCTGAGCTGGGAATTTCTTGGCTTCCAGATGGCTGGGGGTGCAGCAGATCCTACTTTCTGAATGCGCCTCGCTGGCCTCAAGTCCAGCCTGATACTCCTGCCTCGCTGCTACTGTGGGAGGCAGCTCTCTGATGGAGTGTCTGTGGGTGCCCTGGCCAGGATCAGGGGCTCACCAAGAGGTATTTTCGATGGATACCTGAAATATCAAGTTGGACCAGGCAGCCCAGGGACATCACCCTGCGCTGGGGCCTTGGAGAAGGTGGGTAAGTCCGTGGTGACAAGAGGGCAGGACAGGGGGCTCTGTGGGGCTCAGCTGCTCAAACTTCCCAGGGTGAGGGTTTGCTTGCACTGCCTGAACCTGGCGAGCATCACCCCAGTCTGCCTCCACCCCACTGCTGTGGCAGAGACCTTTCCAGCTCAGTGCACGTGTCTCAGGGGGCGCTGGCACCCTGGTGACACCACTGGCCAGCCCCACATCCCCCTCCAAACCCCTCAGAGCAAGTAATGAAGGGACTGGTGGCCTGGGGGAGGAGGAGAGCCCACGCTGGGCTGTTTTTCAGAAGAGGGATGGCACACACAGGCACGAGGCACTGCCCCTCTGTGCATCCAAAAATCCCCCACCGAGCCCTGTGCTGGGCACCCCTGGGCTCATGTTCTCAGCACGTGCCATTTCCCAGGGGCTGTGCAGACATTCACAAATGAAAGTCTCGTGGCCTGGCTGCAATTCTCATTAGCACCATCCCAACAGCTCTCCGTGTTAAACAGGCTCCAAACAAAGTTCCCAGTTGTGTAAACATCCCTCTGTAGGAATCGCTGCCTCCACCAGGCTGGGCTTAAATGGACCCCAAGGAGCGGGGCTGGCGCTGAGCTCTGCTCACCACGCAGACAGAAGACAATTAGTTTATCTCTGCCTCTTCTTCTAATCCCCCCCCCTGCAGCTGGAAGTGTCTCTCGTGTGCCAGCCCCATCCCAAATTAATGAGCTGCTCAGGGATGGCAGGTCAGGCGCGTGGAGCTGATGGACATTTTGCAGATTTGAAGCCTGACAAGTTGTCCCCTGTGCCAGACTGATGGGAACTGAGGGGCACTAAATCCTGCCTGGAATCACACTGATAAATCCCCACTGAGCAGAGCCCAGTCCTTGCAGAGGGCAGCTCTCACTGCTTGGGGATGGTGGTGATTTCTGCAGCGCATATCCATCAGCAAAGCAGGGCAGGAATTCCCCCCTCCTCTCTGCCCTCTCCCCTGGGCTTGGGAGGTTCCAGCAGCGGGTGGAAAAGGCCATGAGGATTCTCTGGGACCTGCCTGCTGCCCTGGGCCAGCATTTATCACAGCCTAACACAGCCAAGGACAGCACTTCAACCAGCAGAGTGATGAAACCTTCGGGGAGCAAAGCACATGAGTGATGACCAGGTTTGCTGAGCAGACACCCAGCCATTCTCTCGCCCGGCTTTCTGCCTCCACCTCCTGGGATTTGGGATGCTCCTTGCAGGGCTCTGTGGTGGCCTGGGCTTGGTCAGGCACTGAATCAGCTGGTGCCAAGCTGTGATTTGTTGAGGAGGAGTTTGTAATGCTGCTGTTAACGGGAGCTGGGTGGTGGGCAGCCATCCCTCCGGGCTGGGTGCCCGTGGTCATCCGTCACCCTGGTGGCTCTGGTCTTCATTCAGTCATGGGAAAAAAAACCCTGCAGCATCCCTGAGCTGGGGAGGACTTTCCTCCTTGTCCCTGTCAGCTCCTTTCTCTCTCTCTCTCTCACACCTCTCCTCCCCTGAAACCTGTCACTGAACCAGACCTGGCACTGCTGAGGTGACATCCAAGTCACGGCCTGAATACAGGCTAAAAGCCACTTTTGGCACAAGCCCTGACCTGATTGGATGCAAACCCATGGACAGTGTTGAGGAGGAATGAGCTGCTCGTGACCCTGCTGCTGCCACCCAGCTCAGCTGAGCCAGCCCTGGCCACGGCCACGACCCCAGAAGCTCCTCGTGGCTGGTAACCTCCCAAAAAGCTCAGTGGCACATGTCTAAGAGTGCTGGGGATGGAGGGTGGCACTTGGTGACCACAGAAAGTCACAGCCACCAGCCCTGGGCAGGGGGATGGCAGATGAGGGTGGGCACAGGGGACAAAGGTGTCCCTGGGCATGGCAGAGAGTGGGCATTGAGGGAGCAGGGGCTGGACAGATGTCTTTTTGCCCCCTGCCCCCTAAAGCCCAGCCCAACAGACATTTATTTTCCCTGTTTTTAGCTCTCCTGAGCTCTGCATCTCCCACCTGCCTCAAGTGTCATCACCCTGCAAGGAAGCTGCTGCAGCGGCCACACGGGCTGTGACAGCCTCAGCACACCCCACCTCCCCCAAAAAAAGGGTCCAGGCAGCTGCAGATCTGCCCAGAGACACCCCCAACACCCTCTTGCAGCCATCCCTGCCACTGGGGTGGGCTGGGGCCGGGGGACACTCACCGGTGTGGTTGGTGGCAGGTGCCAGGCTCTCGCAGTACTGCTCCTGGATGGAGGCTGCAGCCCGGCTAGCCCCGAGGAGAAACGCCTGCACGGGGAGAGAGCAGACCCCAGGCAGGGTTATATGGGCAATATGCTGCTTCCCCAGCCCCAAAACCCACCTTGGGTCGGATCTGAGCCTGGCTTGGTGGGTGCCACCCCCACAGTGGACACCTACCCACGGGCAGGGTGGATCCCCAGGGGAGCTGGGCTCATCCAGCCCGGGGCTGGGGGACTGCTCTCTGCTTTGTTTCCCACCCCCCTGATCCCCTCCTCAGCAAACCCTCCTGCACAGTGGTGGAGCTTGTGCTGTTTAGCATTTTAATCAACACTGTTGGGTTTTTGCATTTTCGAATCCCGGGAGCAGACAGGGGGAACACAACGAGCCTGACACCACGCTCGGCTTTGCAATCCCTTATTGAAATCACAGCCGTGTAAGCTGTCAGTGGGAAGATGTTCATACACATCCTTAAGGAGATCAGATCCACACGCAACCAGGGCTGGTAAAGCCTTTTTTTTTTTTTTGGAGGAGGAGAACTGTCAGCAGACACCAGCATTCCCATTGTGTCAGGAAGCATGGATCAGGATTTATCCCTGCTGCTCTGCTAAAAGCGAAAACACGTCGGCTCTGGGCACGGGGAGCTATTTTGGAAAAACAACTATTGAATTATCGTGCCTGAGCGGGAGTTTGGGGAAGCTAAAAGCAAGAAAGGGAATTGCAGGGATGGAGGGATTGCGAGGGTGGCCCAGGGAGAGTGCTGTGAGTCGCAGGGCTCACTGGGGAGGCAGATGGGGGAGGGAGGGGACCTGGTGTTTGGAAGAACACGGATTTCTACCTGACCAGCTGCCCACTTTCTCCTCTGGCTCAGACACAGGTCTGTCCCCTCTGCTCAGCAGATGGGGCTGATGGATGAGGCTGAACTCCACTCCTTTCACCTTCCCTGCGAGGACTGACCAAACTCCCCGGAGAAAACCCACTGATTGAGAGGCAGAGCTGTGCCCCAACATCCACCACACACAGATCCCTTGGGAAAAGCCCTGAGCCCGGAGGCAGGAAGGGCTGCACCTCCTCTGCTTGCAGGTGAGCTCCCATCTCCTTGGGGTGGGGGTCGGATGTCATCCCATATGGAAGCAATACCATGACAACTTTCACCTCCCCTGCCAGCCAGGTTGGTCCCTAGTGCCTGATCCCCCTTCCCAAGTGCCATTTAACTCCCAGACTGCTCTCAGCAGGGAGAAGACATTCCTCCTCCTCCCCTGTCTGCTCTGGCTGGCACACCCAGCCATCCCCGGGCCTTACCAAAGCATTAGCAGGATTCATTCAGACGTGCAGACAAAGCTCAGCACCCACTTGCTCTTTTCCAAACGACTGTTTACTGCCTTGGGAAGCTGGTTTTGACAGCGAGGGAGATGTCAGGCAGAAGAGGAGCTGAGAGCAGCTCCCTTGTTGTGACTGCTCCACATGGCACAGGGGGCCCAGGAGCTAAACCCTGCCGTGGGAGCTGCGTGGAGCTGCTGGGGTGCTGGTCATGCAGGAGCCCAGCACCTCCTGTGCCTCCTTTCTGAAAGCTGAGACCACCCAAACTCCAGAAGTGGAGTAAAAGAGGTGTAGGGGGTCTGCTCTCCTCTGTCCCCCTCTGCCCTGGTGTCCACAGCTCGTGCCCAACGGAGCCGGCGGGTCTTTGCGCGGGTAGCTGGGACGAAAAGGCTTCGTCCCAAAAGGGGCTGGGATGGTTTGCCTGCCTGAGCAGGCTCTCAAGTGTTAATTGGATGTGTTTCTCCTAATCACAGCCTGCTCCAGCCTGGCAGTGCCCGTTCTCCTTCCAGACACAGGGAGAGGTCTTGGCACTGAGCAGCACACGGACCAAGCTCCAGCTCGAGAGGGGTGTGTGGATGGAGCGCAGTCGCTGGCTCCTTGCAGGCTTTGCAAACGAGCTGCAGCAGCTACAGAAGGCAGAAAGAAAGGGGGGAAAAAAAAAATGTTCCCCAAAACCCAGAACAAATGCTAAGAGCTTTTTTCTTGCCAGGCTCTGAGCCTTGTCTCGCCGCAGCGTGGGCAAAGCCCCTCGGCAGAGGCAGAGGTTTGGTTCCTGCTCCCGCCAGCCCATCGAGGGGGACAAGCTGGGGGGAAGTGGCAGCTGCAGGGGGATCTGCCCCAGCCAAACCCACCCTGATCTGGCATGGGGCGGGCGGGGGCTCGTCCGCTTTGCTCTTCGTGGGTTCCTGCAGCCCCCTCCCCTCCCCACGCTTTGCAGAGAGAGCAGGTCAAAGCTCTGTCCTTGAAGAGCTGCTCCTGCCAGGCCCTCGCTGCCGTAAGATGCCACCTGGCTCCCAGCAGGGCCCGGCCTGGCCGGGCTGAGCCAAGCTCACCTCAGCAGCCCCAGCACGGCGGTGGGTCCCGCTCGAGCCCGAGAGGGTCCGCGTCCCTCTGCCCTGCCGGCCCCCCCAAACCCCTGCTCCGCAGTGAGGGGCTCTCCCCAACCCCTCCCCGGGCTGCCAGAATCCTGGAGAGCTCGAGCTGAGCGCTCAGCCGCCCGGGAAGGAAGGCAATCTGCTCTTCCAGGAGCTTTGCACCGAGGTCAGCCCTGGGAGCTGCTCCCACGGGGGGATGGTGGTTCTGCTGCCCCGTGAGGGCCCACGCTGGCAGCAGCTTCTTCTCCATCAGGAGCCACCAGTGCCTCCTCTGCTGTTGCCTCAGCATCCACCCAGCTCCCTTCCAGGCTCTGCTGACGTCCCTGTTTCACACACAGCAGATGCTGAGGGTGCTGGTTTAACCTCAGACCTCATGGAGCACCAGCTCCTTCCTTTCAGCCCCACATTTTCTGCAGAAGGACCAGTCAGTCCTCCCTGCACGGCTCAGACACCAAAACCTGACACTGCTGCCGTGTTTGCCGCATCCCACCCACGGCAAACACCCACTGTGGTCCATCTCCCACCACCCACCCACACCCAGGCTGGCCCAGAAGAACACCTGCCTCAGGTTTCTCAGCCTATGGGGCAGGTCACTCTGATCTGGATGCACCAGCCACGTCCTGGGCTCCAAAAAACCGCTGTATTACTTGAGTTGTTCCCCGTGCCTGTGAGGGGCAAAGGGGGGGAGGTCCCCTGGGCCAGGAGATGCAGCACAGTCACAGAATCTCTGTGACCTGCCACTGACCTGGCAGCAACATTCAATTAATAACAATTAGGAATTAATGTCCCCCTGCAGCGCTTTCCCTCTCCAAAGCAATCCACGGGTATTAATTAATACGTTCACATCCGACTCCGGCGTCACCCCCCCGCACTGTGCTACCCACAGCCAGGCCTGTCCCCACCCCCCCCCGATGTCTTATTGCCTCAGACAAGATGGGATGTGCGTGGCAGGGAGGGCTGGCAGCTCTGAGCAGCGAGAGGGATGGCTCTGAGCCTAATTAGCAATCCAGGATGGGGCTTGGGCTTCCCACTGCCGGCGGCGCTGGAATCCGAGAGCCCGGCGATGAGTGGGATGGAGCGGCACGAGCCAGTGGCTTTGCACGGAGCTGGGGAGAACAGTGGGGCTTAGGGGAGGGTTCAAACCAGCCACCCTGGAGCTGTCGTTGCTGTAGGGACCTTTGTCACCCATCAGTCCTGCTCCCCAGCTTGGTGTGGAACGGGAAAGACTTCCTGGACACTCCGGGGAAGGGCTGAGCAGCCACTGCCCTGGGCCTTTGCTGAGGGTTCCCCAGGGCATTAGGCTGGGATGGAGCCTGCTCTTGGCTCTGAGCCTGCAGGAGAAGGTGCCAGACTTTGGGTGTTAAACCCAGGGAGCGTTAAAAGAGCTGGATGCCAACGTGGGGTGGCAGAGCAGCAGCGGTGCAGGGGGAAGGGAGGGTGCGGAGCAGGTCCTGCCAACGCCACAGCCGTCGCTGGAGGTGGCTTTGAACAGCCCCTTCAAGGGGCTGCCCCTCAAATGTGCTTGGAGGTGTTCAAGGTGTTAGCCCTGCCTGTCCCCTGCCCTCACTCAGGATCCCATCTCCTCTGATGTCCAGGCACAGTCTCCTGCAGCTGGAGAGCTTCTTCCCTCCCCCACCTGGAGGGCTTTCCCTTGGAAAAGTTCCATCCTCTGTCCAAGCTACAAGGGAAACCCCCAAGGAGCATCTGGCCCATGGAAGATCCCCTTTACAGCCCTGTCCTGGAGCTGGCAGTGACCCCCCCGTGATCTCAGGGTTCCTCTGAGCCTCCTGATGCTGAAAGCCCCATCCCAAACCCTGCCAGCCTCGAGGCAAAGCTCAGGCAGAGAATGAGGCTCAAAGCAAGAGGCACAGGGGGATGTTCCATGGCTGATGGTACTCAGGGGAAGAGCAGCAGTGAGAACGCCTCCATCTGGCACTAAAATCTGTGAGTTTATTAATTTATCCATATTAGAGGGCCTGTCCCTGTGGTGTGTAGACAAGAGGCTTTGGTGAGAGTATTTATTCTGCTTGGGAGTCTCTCTCTGAGTGTGCTGGATGCAGATCCTAACAAAAGAATATCCATCAGGGCTAAATGAATGTCCTGTAAAAGTTGATTTATGAGCAATTAAAGGTTTTCCTGGATTAAGCTCTGGTCTCCCTCTCTTGCCATAAATAATTCTGACTTCATTTATCTCTCAAGAGAGATGTGGATTTTTGGGGACAGGTGGAAAAATGACTAATGGCATTTGGGTACTGGAAGCCAAAGGCACAAACAAGCTGGGGAAGGGGACACAGTCCAGGTGGCTCCAATGGGATCTGGATTTTCCAGGGAGAAGGCTGCTATGGAAGAGCTGGAGTGATGGACACAAGCATGAGAAAGGGCTGTTTTTCTCAGGTGGTTGTATTAAACTCTCCCGCAGATTGTACATATGGGACTCCCGAGCATTCACAGTATTTTCAGTTTGGGATTGGAGATTGTTTTTTTTTCCCCAGCTGCCTCCCAAAATCCCAAATTCCCCCCTTCAGCCATCACCCTTTTAGGGCTGTACCCTGGGGGGGGAACATCCACAATTTAATTCACCCACCGTTTTCCTCCCATTTGTTTGCACTCACAGCTCGAGAAAACTTGGCCACACCAAAGCTGCATCTGCCATTGCCTTTCCAGGGTGGATAGTGCAGGATTTCAGGGAGGATTTCGGGGGAGAAGAGGGACTGGGATCTGCCAAACACCAACTCCCTTTGCCCTCTGCCATCGGAGTGGAGGTGATTGCTGCTGGGTGGATGCCTGTGGATGAAGCAGGACACCCTGCAGAGAAGGAGGGTCTCTCCACCAGCTCAGAATACAGTCAGGGAGAAGGAAAAACAACAGATGGGCCCCTGGGTATGTTATTGCATCTTCAGCAAGAGCCACCCGCTCGTGAGTGACAGCTCCCAGCGCTGGACAGCAGCTCCTGGGCTCTGCTTGGAGAGGGAACCCCAAGATTTGGGGGTTGATCTGCGCTTTCCTTGGGTTCAAAAGCTGTCCTCCCAGATAAAACCATGGGTTCAGCCTCTCCCTCAGTGCTGCAGACTGGGATCTCAGCTTGAGCTTGTCGCTCGCAACAAACTTCTGAGCCAGCCCTGTGCAGGGTTTGGGGGGAGCAGAGCTGGGTTTCAGGGCAGGGTTGGGCTGGTGGTGCAGGATATTCTCGTCCTATTCCTATATATTCCTCCTATGGTGACAGAGCAGCTATTCTGGGAACAGGCTGTGCCTTTTCCATTCACTTTTTCACTGGAGATGCGAAACCACGGGGATGATTTCATTCCACACTGAATCAACTCCAGCCTGGAAGGGGAGCAGGACTGGGAGAGATCCCTGGGGCCAGCACGTCCTGCCACTGCAGCTCCACATCTTATGCAAGGATTGGAGCAGTGAAGGGACCAGGGGCTGGTTTTTGGACTTCTTGCTGCTGAGGCTGATAAAGGGAGAGGGGAAAACCATCCCAACCCCCGGCACCCAACTCTGCTTTCCCATGAAATGCTTCTGCGGTTTTTCCGGCCCCCGGAATGTCATCAGCTCCCAGCAGAGCTGCAGGTGATCTGGTTTATCTGAATCACTTCTCTTAGTTTGTTCAAATGGCTTGCAGGGTGCCAGGGAGCCTTTTGCAGCAAGTTTTGGCTGCCTGTTCTCCTGCTCTGACTGCCTGACCCGCCTCTCAAGGAATGTCCACCCAGCAAGGTGGGCAATTCTATGCTAAACTGGAGCTGCTGGACAAGTGCAGGGGGAACACCCAAACTGTGCCAAACCAGGGACCTGCAGGATGCAAAACCTGTCCAGGCAGGGGAGATTTGTCCCTGCTGAGCTCTGCTGAGCTGGAATGCTGCAGGTCTCTGCACTCACAGGCTGGAGGCTGCTGCAGGTACACCTGGCTGCAGGGCTGTGCTCGCTGAAGGCTGGAGTTCCAAGCTCCTTTAGCCCCTGCTGTCCCCAGGAGAGGGCTGGGATTGTTCTGGAATTTTGAAGCCATGTATTTATAAGAAAAAATAGACAGCCTGTCTGCAAGGGGTGGGGGTTGGTGTTTCTTTTTGGAGCCAGCTGGGAGAGGCTTCTCTTCTCTTGGGCTGGTTTTTGGGACCCCCTCCCTGTCCCAGCCCCAGCACAGGGATGCTTTTGTCTCAAACCCAAGATGCTTTTCGAGGATTTGCTGCTCCCTCTTCCCCAGGAGCCCGTCCTTGGGGAATACCTCGGGATGCCCAGGGAATCCCCCGAGCCTGAGGAGGTTTGCCAGAGGTTTGGAGCTGTGTCTCAGCACCTTTGGGTGGTTTTTAGGACCCCTCTTTTCTCACCCGGAGGCTGCGAGGAGCTGTCAGGCTCTCTTGGCTCTCCCCATGAGAACCTGCCCCTGTTGCAGGTCTGTGCTGTCCCCACAGACTGGCCAAGAAGGACCGGGGGGCAGGGGAGGAAGAGATTCTGCCCTATCTCACCTTGATTTCTCACATCAGAGCCAACCAAAACCCGAACGAAGCCAAACCAACCAACCCAGGGAATATCAGCACAAAAGAGCTCCTACAAACCAGGCCTGGGGGCTGCAGTGATAGGAGGGAGCAGCTGCTGGGAAGGGGAGCTTTCAAACGCAACACCGACTTGGCAGGGAGGTCTCCCGGTGCTTCCCAGCTCCTCTCATCACTTGGGTGAGAACTTTCCTGTCCCAGAGGGGCAGCTGATGCTCCCTCTGCTTGCGATGCCCAGTGGGCTGCACAGCCCGAGGGGGTGGGAGCCACGGAGGGCTGACCCTCTGCTTTTCCTGCCCTTTTAACTCTGCAGCCACAACTGGGCCACTCAGACACCATTCTGCAGCCAGCCTGACAGGTTTTTCTGTTTTAATCCCCTTTAACACAGGGGCTTAGTCAGAAAACCCTGATCATTTTTGCTGCCTCCCTAGGTTTGTTCAAACGATATTCAAGATTTCCCCGGAAACCTCTTCGTTGCCTTTGCCCGGGGGTTTGGGATTTCAGCGCGCTTTGGGCTGGGAACGTTTCCTTTCCCGATGAGCCCTGGAGGAGGAGGAATATCGCTCCTGACAAAGCATTTGCACGTTGTGCAGAGCTGCAGAATTAGCAGCGGCTACACTTGCACGGCGAGCAAATGCAAAGTCTTGCGCTTTGCGGGTGAGGATGGGGGGAAGAGGAGAGGTTTCCTCCGAAAACCAGTTCCGGGGGTTACAATTAGACCCTGCACTTGTGCTGTCCCCATCCGTCACACCCTCGGAGCGGCCACCCCCTGCCAGTAGCCTGGTGGCCGCTGGTTTCCCTGGGAGGTGCTGGGAGCGCTGGGATGCGCTCGGGAGGACCTGCCTGCGGTTCTTTCCCCGCTTTAACGATCCTTTCACTGACTTCAACCCTCCCTCGCCGCCTGTTTTGGGCGAGCTCTTGCCGAGCCCCAGAGCCCCGACTGGAGGAATTCTCCCGAGGGGCCCTTTTGTGTGGCGGTTTCTCCTCTTACTTTTTCCCTTGCCTCTAAGAAATGGAAAAGTCCCTGCGGGGAAGGCGAGCGGAGGGTGATGGGGCAGGGTCAGGAGGGCCCTTCTGGGAGAAGAGAACTTAAAAGCGCCTTACCTGCAGGAGGAGGAGGAGGAGGGCAGGACGTGGGCTGGGCACCATCCTTAGCTGCCCCTGTGCCCAGCTCCCCGGGGCATGGCTGGCACCGGTCCCGCTCCCGCTGGGCTCCTTCTGCCGTCAGGGGGGAAATCCTTCGGGCGCAGGAGCGTGGAGGGTCCCCGCGGAAGCTGCGGGTCCCTTCTGCGTCCCCTCCGCTCAGCGATCCCGCTCCTGCCTTTTATAACCTCCCCGGAGCCGGTGCTCCCGCTGCCCACCTTGCAGCTCGCCCGGCGATGGGCTGCATCCCTCCTCGCCAGCCTCCCACTCCCCCCTCTCTCCCTCCTCCTCTTCCTCCTCCCCTTTTCCTTCCTCCACCTCCCCGGTGCCTTCCAAGTCTGTTCGAATTTTTTTCTTTCTTTCCTCCCTTTCTCCTTCCCTCCCTCAGCATCTCGAGCAGCAGAAACTTCCCCCCGGCTCAGGGACCCCCGCCCGGCTCCCCCTGGAACGGGATCTCCCCTCTCTGTCCCCGCACCCCCCTCGTGCAGACGCCGGGGGGGTCTCTCCTGTGTGGTTGTGGGGGGTGTGTGTGTGTTATATATTTGAGGATTCGGCTCCAGGGGCTCTGGCAGAGGGGCTGAGGGGAAAGGGAGGCTTCCCCCTGCCAGCCTTGTGCAGCCCCTTTTCAGACTGGCTGGGGAACACGGAGGGAGGGGAGAGCTCCCGTCCCTTCCCATAGGGATGGGGTGGAAGCGGCTTCGGATCTTCCTGGTGTGGGAGATGCTCCCCAGACAAGGAGGGGGGTGTGGGGCAGGGGGGTGTAGGTCCTTCACACAGCGGGAAGGGGTCGTTTGATGATGAAGGGGGGAACCGACTCGCAGGGGAGGTGGAGGCGCTGCCGGGAGCGGGGTTTGTCTCCGGGGGTGGAGGTGGGAGGGGTGATGGGACGGGAGCAGGGGGGCCTGAACTGATGGAGAAGAGGAGCAGTGTTTTGGAGGACACGTGTTTTGGGGAGGGTGGGAAACGGCAGTGAGTGATGAGGGGGAGCCTGGGTGATGCTCCTGAGGCCTTGGATAATGAGATTTCCCCTCCTCCCCCAGCGTAACCCCCAGACCTTAAAGGATGTCCTGTCACACCTCTGTGCCTCAGTTCCTGCCATGCGCTGGCAGCCTCCACCCTGGGCTCCTGGGGAGGGATCCCCCACATCCCATGTCCCTTGGGAATGCCATGGCCAGCCTTGGGTCCATCCCTGGGCTGGATCAGCCTCTGGCTGGGTTAAACACATCATGGTTCCTTCTTCCCCGGAGGAAATCAGGAGATCCATCCAAGGTGTGCTGCTGGGAAGGGGATGGTGGAACACACTGCTATGGGGTCACCACCGTGGGAGAACTTGAGCTGTTCCTCATCCTGGAGGGTGGGAGGTGGGCAAAGATGTTTCTCTACCTGCTGCTGGTGCATCCACCAGCAGCCTGTCAGAGGGAGCTGGATCAGGCTCCCAAACACAGCCTGTGCCTCTGGAATGGCTGCAGGCCAGGGTGGATTGCAGACGGATCAATAGCAGGGCAGTGTCCCTTGATGGATTCCTGGCCACAGCCTCCATCCATCTTCTCCGAGCCACTTTGTGTCTCTCAAGCACTGGAGAGGGCAGGGGGTGAGCAAAGTCCCTCCTGATCTGCTGGACCAAGGCACAAGAACTGCACCCCAGAATGTGGGGGCATCCACTGACCCCCCATCCCCCCCAGGCCCCACAGGGTAAAAGCTCCGGGCCCAGTAATTAAAGGGAATAAACAACACAGCCCAACAATCTTCAGGCATTAGTGGGGTTTAATCAGTTTTGTCTCTGCTTTGCTGAAGAAGTTTGAAAACATGGAAAGCTCTGGTAAATTTGGGAAACTCTTTGTTCTTTAGGTCTCTTAACACCCCTTCCCTGCCAAGTAACGGGATGGGACAGACTCCAGAGCCGCCCCTGTGTTACCTTTCACTTCAAAAAGCTCAATGGAAAGCGGAAAACTTCCCAAAAAGGGCTTGAGAAAGCTCCTACCCCCCACCTTGAGCAGCCTGGATTCATCCAAGTAAATCATAGGATTATGGGAATGGTTTGGATTGGAAGGTGCCTTAAAGATCATCCAGTTCCAACCCTTTGCCGTGGGAAGGGACAAATTCCACTGGCATGGGTTTAGGACACAGCTCCACACTCTGGTTTTGGGGGGCTGCTCAGGGCACCGTCTCAGCCTGCCCATGGCCACCAAGAGGGATGTGTGTGATGGCCACGCCCTCCTCAGGTGCCCAAAGTGTGAGGTGATGTGGGAAAAGCAGAAGGGAACACCCACTATTTTTAGTCAAGGAATTGGTTGCCAGGGCCATGAAGATAATTCCTTCCCCATATATCAGGGAAAAAGGCCACAGTGCTGTTTTGAAGGGCCTAATTGAGGGGATTTATGGTAAAATGCAACTTGTCAGATGTGGCAAAGGAAAAATAAAACAGTCCCTGAGACAAGGAAATCAGTCCATTCGTCATGGTTAATCTCCAGCTCCGCGGTGAGGAGCAGAGACAAACGTGGGAGATGGGTATTAGGGACAGGGAGAATGAAGAGAAATACCAGATTTCCAGGAAGGAGGGAGAGGCGTGATTTACTCTGACTTACCTGCCTTTGGTATACTATTCTTATTTTACGTAACTGCACATGGTTTGTGTCTGAGCAGCTCCACGGCTGCTCTGGGGGGCTGTTTGTGGGACTTACACACTGCCCTGCTCCCACATGTCCCTGCAGCCATCCCCTCCCATTTTTTTGGGAGAAGCTCCATGGGGCCCTCCTGCACAGTGGGGATGAGACTGGGCAGGTCTCCGCACTGGGGGAAGGTGGCACGTGTGTCCCCCCTTCCCACATGGGGCATTGATGTCGGGGTGGGCACACGAGGCTTTGCTTCCAGCTGGGACACCTGCAGGAGAAAATAGTCCTGGATGTCACGGGCACGTAGGTCAGGTGGGTGAGGAGTGGAGTTTGGCTTCTCAGCTGAAATCACGGCTCAGATCAGCAGCTGCCTCTGTTTGCCCAGTGTGTGTTGGGGCTGTTTCTGCGGGTGCTCAAGGGCAGGGAGGGCAGCACGTGGGGCTGCGTCAGCAAGGGCAGGCTGAGCAAAAACCCAACCCAACCCCGGGAGTTTTTCTCAGGGGAATTTGGCTTTTTTGCCCTGGTTTTAAAATCAATTTTCAGGCTTTCTGTCCTGTGTCCTTTTCCCTCCTCTTAAACCTGCAGTGAGGAGAACATGCCCTCAAAACCCGCCTGATGAAAGGAAGTGGGTGCCAGGATCAGGTTTCCCTCATTCCAGGTCACCACATCACATAATCATGTCCCAGATTTGGGCAGCTCCATTGGATTTGACTGCTCTGTGTCTCCTGCCTCGTCCCTGCAAGTCTTACATCTTGGAAGAGCAGGAAAGCTCAAACCACAGCCCTGCTGGATCATTGCAGGGAATGAAGCCAAAGGCTCATTATTCCCTCACCCAGCTCCTTTAGGCATTGTCACCTTGGAGCTGTGCTGACAGAAGGTTTTCCTGAAGACCTTGTGAATGGCTTGGGTGGCCCCTGGAGACTTCAGGCACCTGTTCATCCCCTCAAGCTCTGCTGGAGAAGCAGAAGTTGGCCATGCAGGGAGAGAAACCAGTGTCCTCCTGGGAGAAGTAAAACTCCCACGCGGCCGGGGCTGGCATTTGCTCTGACTCACTGCAGCAAACAACCAATTCCTTCAGCACACGGATAATTCCCTCCTGCTACTCCTTCTCCCCATCCCACGCTGTGTGTGTGCACTGAGAGGAGATCCCACTTGAACAAAAACAGGGGAACTGCAAACTAAAACAAGCAAACCCCAGGAAACCCACACAGGTCTGAGAACTAACTGAACGTGTCATTTGCTTCCCAAGTTTCTCTAAAAAGACTTTGCCGTGTTTTTCAAATTGCTATTTGGGAGGGTGCATCAATTTTGAGTAGAAAAGAGAGACACAAAAGCTTTTGTTTTACAGCTAATTAAACCTCAAGGCAGAATGCTAAACTAATCATAATAATAGTCATAATTATTATTCCTCTCATTCAGAGCTCAGTCAACTGCAATTTTCCAATCAGCAGACTGGCATTTCCCATCAAACACAACGCCGTGGTTTGTGGTTGGGAAGAACTCCATGGTTTTACTCTGGATCCCAATGCCATCAACCCACCAGCTGAAAGTGGCCCTGTTTTCACCCACTGAGTGACAGGGAGATGCAGGGCCCTGTCACCCTGGAGCCTCCTCTTGGCTGTGTCTGCAGGAGCAGCACAGGGACCCATCACAGGGAGCTGCACGGGATGTGATGCTGTTGCACAGATGTACATGAGTTCCGTGAATGGACCTGAGTTCCATGGATGTACGTGAGTTCCAGGGATGTACATGAGTTCCATGGATGTACATGAGTTCCATGGATGTACGTGAGTTCCATGGATGTGCATGAGTTCTATGGATGTACGTGAGTTCCAGGGATGTACGTGAGTTCCATGGATGTACGTGAGTTCCGTGGATGTACGTGAGTTCTGTGGATGTACGTGAGTTCCAGGGATGTACATGAGTTCCATGGATGTACGTGAGTTCCATGGATGTACATGAGTTCCATGGATGTACGTGAGTTCCATGGATGTACATGAGTTCCGTGGATGTACATGAGTTCCGTGGATGTACGTGAGTTCCATGGATGTACGTGAGTTCCGTGGATGTACGTGAGTTCCATGGATGTACGTGAGTTCCATGGATGTACATGAGTTCCATGGATGGACCTGAGTTCCGTGGATGGACTTGGGTGTACAGATGCTGCTGCAAGGACCAAAGAATCACAGAAGGTTGGAAAAGCCCTCCAAGATCACCCAGCCCACCCTGTGCCTGATGCCCACCTTGTCCCCCAGCCCAGAGCACTGAGTGCCACATCCAGTCCTTCCTTGGACACCTCCAGAGGTGAGGAGTCCAAACCTCCCTGGGCAGCACCTGCCAGTGCCTGACCACCCTTTCCAGGGAGAAATTCCTCCTAATGTCCAACCTGCCCCTCCCCTGGCACAGCTTGAGGCCTTTTCCTCTTCTTCTGCTCCTCCCAGGACCACGGGCATGGACGAGTCCCGGGCCACGGAAATGTCCTGCAGAGATCATGGCAAGGATTGTGGCTCCCTCAGAAACGCCTCGAGGCAGAACCACCTCCCCCCCACTCACCAGGTCTGTAAATGCCCATGAAGGCAGGAAAGATTCTGGATGTCTTTCAAACCTGGTTATTTATTCCCCGTGCATTTGATGAAATATTAATCTCCTCGTCTCCAAAAGGCAATCAAATAAACCCCAGAAGCGCTGACGCACCGAGGCCTGCGCGCAGAGAACAAAACCCGGCAGAGTGGAAATGAAATAAAAACCCAAACCTAACGTCAGATTCTATAAAACCTGTCTGTGTGGTGGCACAAAGGGGCAGGGATGAAGTGACCTGGTGTCCTCGGAGCAGATGGGCTTGGCAGACCGAGCAGGACCAAGGGGATGGAGAAGACTCGGCTCAGCTGCTTGGGCGGGTCTGAAGCTTTTCTGTGAGGGCTGGTGGTGGGATTCCTTTGAAGGGTTTCCCTTTCTTTCTCTGCTGCCTTAATGAGAGGGTGGGTTGGTGCCAAGGCAGCAGCCAGCCCGAGCCATTGTGCTGGGATGGGAGGAAGGCAGGCGGGGGATGTGTCGGAACTGGTGCCACCTGTCACTGGTGGCACAGGGACAGGAACCTCCTGGGGAGAGAACTTCCATAGGGGATGTCCCTGCTTCCATAGGGGATGTCCCTGCTTCCATAGGGGATGTCTCCCTGCAGAGCTCAGGGTTCTGTCTCCATCTGCTTCCAGGGTGGCAGAGCCTCAAACTGGACTCAGCCATTGTCTGAGGCATTTTGTGTGTCCCCCAAACCCACACTCCTCTGTCTTCCTTAAGCCCAAGAACGTGGCTCTTGGAAAACATTCCCGCCTGCTGTGGGTGGTTCTGGTATAAAAGGGCTTGCACATGAAAACTCTTTTTGAGTTTGGCAAAGTGTTGTCCAGCTTGTGGCCTCTCAGCCCCTTTTCTTTGTGTGTTTGGGGCCGCATCTTTTCTTTACAATAATCTCCTGGTATTTGAGGAGCCCAAAAGCTTTCCACCAGCTCTGTTTCTCCAGCTGTGGCCAGCTTGTGCTGGGAAGTGATGGGAGCAGCTTGCCTGCTAGTTGCAGTGCTAAAATAATTTTTCTACATGGCTAAAAATCCTCTTTCTATCAATTTTTTCTCTCTGGGCACACGCTAACCATGATCCTGTAGGTCCTCACTGCTTCGGCTGGGGACAAAAGCCAGTCATTTATTTATAAATTTATCTCTCTCTTGGTTTGCTCTCTCATTCTATAAAAGGCCCTCAGTCCATGAGAAGCCCAGAGATTATTAATACATCCATAATGCTTCATCCCACAGAGTTTAAGGTCCTTGGCAGTTTGCTAACTGTGTTCCTCATGCATATTTTACTCCACCGTTGCTCAGCCAGGGATTTTCATTCCTTAGGAATAATTAACTGCTGAATGAGGGTCAACCAAAGGGCTGCAGTTTGTTACGGGGGGAAAGAGGAAATCACAAAGCTGCTCTGCAGAAAAAGGGCTCCAGTTTGGGCAGGGATGTATTTGCCTGTTTGGAATAATGTCCTTGGACGTCCTGGTGGTCCCGGGGGAGGAGTGGGAAGGTTGTGTGTGGCAGCCCCGGTGCCTGCAGGCAGAGGGAGCACTGCTGGGGCTCTGCAGGCTGCTGAGGAGCAGGGAATAGCAGGGCTGAGATGCCTTTGGAGAGGACGTGTCCCCTTTGGGATGGAGGAGATATGAGAAAAGAGGAGAAGGAGAAGGAGAAGGAGAAGGAGAAGGAGGAGGAGAAGAAGGAGAAGGAGAAGGAGAAGGAGAAGGAGAAGGAGAAGGAGAAGGAGAAGGAGAAGGAGAAGGAGAAG
>JAWMRA010000076.1:4091168-4107333 GCA_035584735.1 Pseudotriccus pelzelni | reverse complement strand
TGGCCTTGGACACTTCCAGGGGTCCAGGGGCAGCCACAGCTTCTCTGGGCAACCTGTGCCAGGGCCTCCCCACCCTCCCAGGGAAGGATTTTTTCCCTCATCTAAACCTACTCTCTGTCAGTTTGAAGCCACCAAACTGCTCTGGTTTGACCTCTGCCAGGGCCCTCAGGTGCCCAGGAAATTTTTGATACTGCCCAACCGTCCCTGGGTTTGAAGCACTGCCCAGAGTGGAGACACCTTGCTGAGCTGTGGTTTTGCCTCCAGTCATCAGTGTGGGTTTTTCCCTATTTTCCCTCTTTTCAATCATCACTCAACAGGCCCAGTGGTTAAACCATGACCCTCCTTTAGCCAGGGACCAGGAGCATTTGGCTTTAGTGGTGGGCAGAAGGATCCTGTGCACCTTGTTTGTGATCAGCCCTTTTCCCCTCCGCTCCCATCAGGTCCTGGGGTCCTTCTGGTCCCTTCAAGTAGCTTTTATTTCATGTGAATCTCTATAAGAGCTCGACTGTGCCTTAGTTATACCCTGCCAGCAGCTTTCCAGGACTGCAGCTCCCATCAGGAGCTGGGGAGAGAAACCTTCTGATGTAGAGCCAGACTGTGGATTCTGGGACTACAGCAATGGTTCAACCAATTTCCCTCCATAAATCAGCGTCTGGAAGCCAAAATCATCCCAGGACAAGCCCAGAGCCTGGATCTCCTCCATGTCATGCCCAGTGACATCTCTGCTGTGTTTATCCTGCGGTTATGGAGGTGTTTGGGGAACCTGGGCCACCAAAGTAATAGTGGGAGAGGAGTTTGTGTGATTAATCTCCTTATTGTTCCAGAGGAGCTGGAGCAGCCCCAGCTGGTTTAACGGCTGCTCTGTGGATATCACCCAGCCCATTCATCTCCTCTGCAATCACCAGGCTGGAGGGATGAGACACACTGATCTGTGGATCTCTCCTGGATTTCACCAGCCCTCTAACTGGGATTATTTAAACTCCAAATGATTCAGAAAAGGCCGTTCAGTGGGAAACGGGATGGATTCACTGGGGAAAAGGCCAAAGGGTATCCCCATACTGACCTTGGGACAGGTTTTTTAAGGCACTGAAACATTTTGTCAAGCAAAACTACATCTTTCATCTTCGTTCTTTCTGTTAGTTTTGGTTTAACTCTTTTATTGCTTGCTGGGTAAGGTTGTCATCTGTCACCGTGGAGGTCTCTCCTCAGTGGGACTGGTCACCTCAAGCCCCTCCTTCCCACCCCAAACAAGATATCTGTGTTAAATCAGATTAATCAAACCCTCAGCAAGGCAAAGATAAAAAGGCAAGAAAGTTATCAGATACAGGGGGAAAAAAATCAGCTCAAGGAAGGGACCAAAATCCTGGAGTGCAGGACCGGCTGGGCTGTGCGGAAGCTGTGCAGTGCAAGTCAGAGCTATTTGCTGGATAACACAGGCAAAAATTTCCTGAAATCTTGCTGAAAAATGCGATGTGGTTGAGCTGATGGAGGGGAATTATCCAGAGATACCCTGCTAATATGTTGTGACAAGCTCCCTGTTGCAATGCATTAAGTCTCCACTTAAAAGCAGCAGCACAAGAGAGAGTGTGAATGAGTGAGAGCTGGAGAGGTTCCCTGTGCTCAGCTGTGACACCAAGAGCCTCAGAGAGGGGCAAAAAGCCAGCCAGAGTCACTGACACTCATCCAGGAGATGGCCTGGCTGCGCCAGTGAATAATTTGGATCGTCATTTGCTCTGAAATTGGGGGTGGGTGGAAGCTGGGGGGTTTCCAGCTTGGAGGCTTCGTGAGTATTGGAGGTGGAGGGATGGTGTAGGGGATGCTGCACATCACTGGGCTCTTTGATACTACCTGCAGGCCAAGGAATCTCAGGCAGATCCTACCAGCAAAAGAGCTGGTCCTAAAAATTAATTGGAGGTCTTTCTCTCCCTCTGCCCATCTGGGTCTCTGTATGTGTGAACTGATTTCTCCATCTCTGCTCTTTCAACGACGCTTTTTCCCTGGGGATGAAGGAGTTGGCACCAGCAGGAGTAAAAGAGCTCTCACACATGAACTGGGAAACAGCAGCGTTTGTTCCACAGTGATTTGTGGAGGTTTGGGGACCTCTTTCGTTTGCAGGACCGTGGTGTGTTCACAGGGAGGATGCCTTGCTACCAGCAGGCTGCAGATCAAGGAGGGAGCATCCTTCATCCACATGGACCGGTTGGATTTAGGTGAATTGAAGATGTGGGGAATGACTCAGAGGGCCCAAGGAATCACGGAATCACAGACTGGGTCAGGTTGGAAGGGACCACAGTGAGCAGGGACAGCCCCCAGGGAAGGGCTGGAGCTGTGTCAGGGCAGGGTCAGGTTGGATGTCAGGAGAAGGTTCTTCCCCCAGAGGGTGGTTGGCACTGACCAGGCTCCCCAGGGCAGTGGGCACGGCCCCAAGGCTGCCAGAGCTCCAGGAGGGTTTGGACAACGCTCTGAGGGACAGGGTGGGATTGTTGGGGTGTCTGTACAGGGTCCAGAGTTGGACTGGCTGGTCCTTGTGGGTCTCTCCCAGCTCGGCACACCCTGTGACT
Source organism: Pseudotriccus pelzelni (assembly GCA_035584735.1). Taxonomy (NCBI): domain Eukaryota; kingdom Metazoa; phylum Chordata; class Aves; order Passeriformes; family Tyrannidae; genus Pseudotriccus; species Pseudotriccus pelzelni. The sequence goes on along the minus strand of JAWMRA010000076.1, from coordinate 4,104,772 downwards.
GTGGGAGCTGTCAGTCCCAGCCGGGCTGGCTGCACAGCCCCGCTGCCCAGGGGACTGCTGGAGGCAGAGAGCAAATCCAAAGGATGCGGTGAAAAGCGGAGCTGTGCCAGGGCAGAGCCGGGCAGGGCTGTGAGAGCTGCTCCGCTCCGCAGGAACCGCCGGCGGGGCCCTTGGCCGCGCTGGAAAACCGAGTGTTTCAGCACCTCATTGACTTGACAAAGGCACGCCGGACAGGAGGCAGCCCCGGGGGGAGGCTCAGCGAGTGCCAGCGCTCCTGCAGACGTGGTTGTGCGGGCAGCGCTTCCAGCCGAGTCATTCCCGTCCAGCCGTTCGTGACCCGGCAGCTCCCACTCGCTGCCTTCCTAAAGCTTTCCCGTGGCATCTCTGACAGGACACGAGGGCTCACTGGGTGACAGAGACAACCGAATCACCCAAGCACGAGGAGAGAGCAGCGGGGTCCCTGTCACAGCACCCCCAGCCCCACTCAGCATCACCCTGAGCTCGGCTGGTCTTGGCTGGAGAAAGCAACCTGTGGCAACCAGTGGGGTGGGTTCATAACCCAGCTCTCATTACAGGAGGGTTTCATTCACAGCAGACCCCCACAGAGCCGCAGGTCAGGGTTTATTCCCACTCAGATTATCTTCCAGCGCTGCCCACACACTCCTGGACAAGAGGGAGCTGGTGGAACACTCGGCTGCTGAGGGAGAAAGTCCCTGCTGTAAGAAATGGGCTAAACGAGAGGAATCACACGGTCAGAGGGATGGCTGGGGGACTTGTGGGTCACTTTTCCTCTTGTCCTAGGGCAGGACCCTGAGACAGGCCTGAGGGTGTCCCCAGGAGAGCTCCCAGCTCTGCACCAAGGGGAGTGTCGAACACCCTTGCTGTCCCTGGCTCAGCTATTTCTCTTTCCCTTTCCCTTTCCCTGCTACGTTCAAAGCTTCCCTGGGCTAAATGTAGGCATTAATTATAAAAACCACAGTTATATGTGCACCTGTGTCAGGCCCAGGACAGAGGAGAAGGGGATTGCAGAGTCAGGTCCATCTGCTGGCAGTTCATCTGACCATTACAAAGCAGATTTTGAGCCATGAACGCCACATCCAGGGCTAAAAATGACACCTTGCACTGGCCATGGGCTGGCCTTTTCCAGGCTTTCTCCAATGCCCCCAGTTTTCAAGGTACCCTCTCAATTCTCCACCCTTTTCCTGCCCTTGCTCACTGTGTCCCCCCTTCCTGCTCACAGGATCTGAGCAGACGCCAACACTTCTCTTTCCCTGACTCTCCCAGTTGCTGTTGGACATCCAAAGCCTTGCAGATGTCACCTCCCAAATGGATAAATGCTCCTTTGATACGTTCTAGACAGAGCCTGTGTAATGATTCTAAAGCCTCGGTGAAATCAATACCATTTTCTGCAGGTTTCCAAGCTGCCAGTCAAATAAAGGGATATTTTTTCATCTGATTCCTCCAAGCTGGAGTCAGAACTTTGTCTCCTTCCCATGGGGATCTATTAATTCCTAATATTACGAGCAATGATGGGTTAATAATGTTTCTCCTTCCCCGGTGTGCCACGTGTGCACGGAGTGGGATAATCCAGCACAACACCTCAGCCAGCGCCCCAGAAATAAACTGGATCTTCTCTTTCCTGAACGTGCCCTGTGCTCTGTGTGTGTGTGAGAGAGCTGCAGCGAACCCGGAAGCTGCGGAGAGGAGCCACAAGCTTTGTCAGAGAGATTGTAATTGAAATTAAATTACATTTGCTGCACAGTGATCAGCAACTGCAGAGTGAAGGTGAGGCCGGCAGAGTGATAATGCTCGTGTGAAATGCCTCCTCCAATCCCTTCTCCACCTTGTTAAAGCCCTTTCGAAGGATCATTCCTTGCCACTGGTGTAGATTCTTGTGACCCGGGAAATGTGAGCTGGGGAAATGTCACTCGCGGGCCAAAAAGCCGAGAGGGTGTGAAGTGCTCTGCTCTCTGCATGAAGTGTGAATGTCCGTCCCGGGGGTACACACTGGGATTGAGAGGCTGGAGAGCAGCAGGGACAGGGTGGAATTGTTGGGGTGTCCCGTGCAGAGCCAGGAGCTGGACTGATGATCTCTGTAGGTCCCTTCCAGCTCAGGATATTCTGTGATTTCTATGATTCTAAACTGAAGTTTGTCTCTTGCTGTGGAGCTCTGACTGAATTGAAAACCTTGGTCTCTCTGTTGGTGGGTCAGTCCTAACCCAAATCATAAAAAAAAAGAAAAAGGGAATAGTGGAGCAGTCTGAAACAGATTTGGAAAGACTGGGCTGGCAAGAAGTTTACCTGTGAGTAAAGATACCCCTTAAACCACAACGTCTGAGATTTCTCTCCCCTGGCTGGATCTGCCGCAGCCGAGGAGCCCTCTGGGACAGCTCTGTCTGGGAGAGGGGACACCCCCTGAGCAGGATGAACTGCACCACCACACACCAGCAGCTGGGGTTGGACTCCACACCTCCCCAGGAGCCTTTCTGGGAGCTCCAGCCAGCCCTGGCAGTCATCGGTGTGCTGCTGGGTCCAGCTGCCACCTTCTAAGGGGCTGAAATGCAGCTGGAGAGGCAGAGGAGACCAACCTGGGGCTCTGTTGGGGTGGCTGAGTAGGGGCTCCCACTGTTTGACTGAACAAATTTGTCTGTACATCCACCGGACTTGGCTCTGGTGCCCCACTGGTGGTGATGCCACGGTTATCTTCCAGGGTGCCAACGCTTAATTCAGCATCTCCTGCCTCCCCCAGTTCCTCATTCCCAGTCCCATATGAGGCTCTTGCTTGCACTGGAGCTGCAACTTCTGGGTTTGCTTCGTCAGGTTGGCCAGGCTGGGTGGGATCCTGAGTAAGCTGGTCTAGTGGAAGGTGTCCCTGCCTGCAGGGGCTGGAACTGGGTGGTCTTGCAGTTCCCTTCCAACCCAAACCGTTCTGAGTGGGTGGGGAAAGCAGCTGAAGCCTTGAGTTTCCCCCTTCCCTCATTTTATTTCATGCACTTCTGCCAGCACAAGAGCAGGACGGGTGTCCCTAAAGGCTCCAGCACCAGTGGCAGGTTTCACTGAAAGGAAGTTTTCAGGATGCAGAGCGACGACGTCCCCGTGTCGGGTTATTATTCAGACGAGGTTCCTCAGAGGCCAAAGGGTTCTCACCACGCTGCAACCTGCAGCACTAAACCACTCACTGTGAATCCTGAGAGAACCACTCTTAAATAATTCAGTCAGGGAGAAAAAAAAACCAAACAAACCCAAATGTTCTAGGGTGTTTATGAGATGGATGAAGGGTTTTTAATTAGTCGGCAAGATTTCATTTAACCGGCACCGCGCTCCGGAAAGGGGGAATTGCAGCTCCTTTGTGGAGTTTTATGCTGCTTTCCAGCGTGGAGCTGATGAACTTGCTTTCATCAGGAGCTGCATGAATCTTTTTTTAACTGTGCTAAGAGCCCTCAGCACCGGGAGAGGCTGCTGGGTGGTTCCTGGAGTGCGGCAGGAGGAGAGCAAGGTTTCCCTCGGAGCAGCGGGAAGCTGGCAGCCAGCCCGCTTGGAGACTGCAGGAATTCCTCCCTCACTGTAGATGTTACTTCCAGGAGGGTGATGGGAAACACCCTTGGCAGCAGCCAAAAAACCGCAGCTGTGGTCGCTGGGATGAGCTGAGTCAGCATTTCAGCCAGCCCTGCCCAAGGAGGGCTTCAGTGTGCGGGTATTTCTGTCCTGCCCTTCCTTTTGCTTTTCATTAGTGGATGAAAAAGGAGGTGCCTGAAGTCACATCACCCAGTTTTGGGTTCCTTCCCTGCCTGGGACCTGCAGACCCCCCACCCTGAGTCACCCCCCCAGTGCCACTTGCTCAGCACGTTCTCCCCCTCGGGCTGAGTTGCTCTGGGATACCCCCAGGATGGCACCTCCTCAGCAGGAGTTAACCTGGTGTCTGTTATTGGGAATAATCTGGGAATTAATCTGGGAATCACCCCTGGATTCCAGCAGGAGGGAGCTGAGTTAACCTGGTGTGTGTTATTGGGGTGTCAATCTGGGAATCACCTCTGGATTCCAGCAGGAGGGAGCTGAAGCAGGAGCTGAGCTCCTCCTGCTCTCCACAGTTTTTGGGCTGGGTGCACAAATCTATATCCAGTTCTGCTGTCCTCAGGTTTTTGGCTTCGTATGTCACCCCTGCTCACCTGGAGGGGAAAAAAGCACCATCTTTTGTATTTATATTTCTTTGCCATTTTCTGCAGGAAGCCCAAGTTTGGATAAGGACCATCTATTGAGGGCCTGCCTCTGTGCAGGACAAGCTGCTGCTCCAACCCTGGGCTCGTTCTCCTGCTGAACCCCCAATTTCCAGCTGAACCCCCAATTTCCAGCCCCATTGGAGCAGTAGGTGGGACTGCAAAGTCGCTGCTCGGTTTTCACATCACCGAGCTCCTGAGCCTGATGTGGACACAGCCTGTTTGCTGGAGCAGCATCCAGCTTTGCTCTGGGAACAGCAGAGGGCTGGCTGGAGCCTGGATTAGTCATGCTCATAGCAATAAAAAAAACCCACCCTGTGCCTCATTTCCAATGCAAAGCTGCCCTGGTTCAGGTCCTCACCACTGATTCTATCTCTGCATTCAAGAGCACTTGAGTGCCTTGTATTTTCTCTGCAGGGAGACAATCACTGTGATCACATCACCTCTCAATCTGCCTTCTTGATGGGTTTAATTTTTTTTTCCCCTCCCCTTTTTGATCAGCTCAGCAGACTGAGCTCTGGGAGTCTCCCAGGGTGTGGCCTTTCCTGCTGCTCTCCAGTCCCACCTGCCCTCTGCTCTCAGTCCCTTTGGATCTTTCACCTTCTCTCCAAGACCACCAGTGCTGGCAGCCCCCTGAGCTGCCCACGTGGGCAGGGCCAGGGCAGCACATATTTATCAGCTGGGCAGTCCTGGCCCTGCCCCACATCCCTGTTGCCTCCAGGCCTTTCAGCAAGGCCGGTGTTTGGGGTTCATCTTCTGAGCTTCCAGATTCCCCAGCCAAGCCTGGTTTGTCATTTGCTCTGTTTCAGGGGAGAGATGAAAGCAAGGAAGGGATACAACCAGATGGTTTGGAACAGTGTTATTATACAGGAGACTTGGAATTCCTGGCCTGTCTTCTCTTCTTTGCTCTTCACTGAATTACTGAGCTTTGCACACAATTCCATGTGCTCTTCTACCCGCTCCAACCGTGGCCATGAATCACATCTCCAAGTGATGGATGGTCCATGGCAGAGGGTTGGAAGTAGAAGGGCTTTAAGGTCCCTCCTCCACCCAAACGAGGCTGTGACTCTGTGATTCTGTGGTCTGGCTGTGGTTCTGCAGGTCTGCACCAGAAACATCCCCCCCCAAAAAAGGTGAGTCCCTTCTGGCAGCTCTTGGTTCATCTGCTTCAGCAGCACTGGCTTTGCCAGGCCGGGTGACACCTTCCCTCAGTGCAGCCAGTTTTGCTGATCTTTTAACCATCTGAGCCCAAAACCTTTCAGAAATCAAATTCCACAGTATCAGAGCAGATACTTGGCCCGACCGTAAGTGTGAGACTGACAATTCTCTTGCCCAGGGCCACCCTCAGCCAGCCAGTGGCACAACATTCCCAGCCTTTAGTTCCCAGTCAGCTAAACCCCAGGATCACTGTTTTGCCCTTCACCTGCACTGTTAAGCAAATGTGGTCTGGGACATCCTGACAGTGCTCCATCAACTTCTGCTGGTTCCCCCCAAAAGAAGGATTTCTCACGCATTAGTGGGTGTGGAGAACTCTCTGACCATTTCTTTGAAGACTCCAGAATAAAAATGATCTCAAATCATCAATTTAAAATTACATAAATATGATTTTGTTGCCTAACAACCTCCTTAGTTACTAATGGACCAAAAAGTACTTCATTTCTCTCGTGCCGTGCAAGCATTTTTTTTTTCTGCTCCTTCACTGTTAAAAAAAAAAAAAAATATTATTGGAGCTCTTTTCAAGATTGGCAGCATCTGTTCCTGGGAGATGTACAGCGGAATGAAACCCCATGAAAAGGATGAGTCTGGAAATAACCCAGTTAATGTTCTCAGAGGAAAAAAAATGACCAGTGTTTTCCTGAGAGAGGAAGCTATTTCTTAAAAGGCTTTAAAAGAAAAACCAAAGGCAACCTCTGACTTTTCTTCTGGAAATGGCACAATTACACAGAGCACATTAAAGCCATTTGTAACACAGAGTGTGAGAACCTGAAGCCTCCAGGAGAAGGCAAATGAAAAGAAGAAGGGAACAGAAGTCATGGGGGGGACTATCCCACTATTCACTGCTTTCTGCTGGGGGATGTTGCACATCTCAGACACCCACCAGCTGCCCTCCCTGCCTTCCTCCTTCTCTCCCAGCCTCTCCATCTGAGCTAAAACTCGTGTAGAAAGGCCTTGTCTGGAAGATGAAATCACCCCCCAAAAAAAGGGATTTGTGGAGTGGGATGGGAGAGGGGGAGCAGAGTCCTTGCACCAAGGGTGGGTTCAGCTGCATCGGGTGTGGGGGGTGAGCCCTGCCAGGACTGTGAGGAGGGAGCAGGGCAGGTACCTCATCCTGTCCTAATAACAACTACAGACACAGGAATGAATCAGCTCCCAAAGAAACCGGAATTTGGCCCCAAAACAGCACCCTGTGGAGTTCAGGGCAGGATGACTCGGGCGTCCCAATCCACCTCTGCAAGCTTAGGCTGATTTCCAGATTTGCAGGAAAATGCCTTTCTCCAGCCCTTCAAATCCTTGCAGGTGGAGTCATGGGAAGCAAAACACTCCTCAGAAACCCTGGGAGCCCCGAGCCTGCAGTGCCTCTGCCGTGGCTGTGCTTTTGGGGGGGGGGGGTGTTTATAATTTCCACTCGCAATTTAGTTTGAAATCTTTACTTAGCCCATCTCAGAAAATCAAGAAGCAACTTGAAGAGACAGGAGGAGCCGATCAGAATTCCTAAAATATTGTGACTTGAATCAGTCACCTCAATTTGATGGAGAGGGTGGAGAGGGGAAGGATGAATCCTGATTTCCCAGCCTGCTGGGGGAAGGGCCCTCCTGCGTTTAAGGACAGCAAAGCAAGATGAGAACGAAGGTGGTTGCATCTTCACGAGGTGCCAAGCTCAGCCAATCTCGGGGTGAGCTGCACAACATCCACAACCCTCATTCCACATTCCACAAACAGCTTCCACTCCGCTTCCAGACAGCCACCCACCAGCCCCTGAGCGGGGAGATGTTCCTCGCATGACAACCACGGAGTTTGGCAGCTCGGGAGCCTCGGAGCGCAAACCAAAGAGGGATCTGTCCCATCTGCCACCTCCTCCTTCCAGTGGCTCCCCCTGAGGCCAGGGCATCACTGGGAAGCCAGGGAAGCTGGGTGGTTTTTTCCATGCCCCATCCCAGTCTGGGATTGAATCAGAGAATCCCCTCCCCAGTGGTTTGGGTTGGAAGGGACCTTCAAAGGTCGCCTGGTCCAACCCCATCAGGTGTTTGCTTGCAGGAGGCAGAGCTTGTCTGGCATTTCCTCAGCTCCTGCCTTCAGGGGCTGAGATTTCCCTTTTCTCTTTCCCATTTTGGGCAGGGCAAACAGGGGCAGCAGCCCTGGCTGGGGTGTTTGGGGTCCCCAGGAGGTGCTGTCTGGTGGGGTCTGTCTCTGAGAGAACATGGGGAGATGGAGGAGGAGGAGGAGAAGGGCTGACGGAACAGCAGCAGGTGCTGGGAAGGAGGAAGGAATGACTGACAAGGCTGGAGGAGCAGATCCCAGGCAGATGGAAACCTTTAGAAAGTTGGGCTAAACCAAAGTGGAGTCCCAAAGGCCAAACCCTCCCTTTCGAGAGGGACCCGTACCAGCATCACCTCTTACAACTCCCTCCACCTGCATCTGCCAGAGAGCAGCAGCACTTTGGGAAATCAGGTACCCTTTTCCAGGTTTTTTTCAGTCCTGTGAACAAGTGTCTTGGGAAGGGCTCTTCCAGTCCCAACCCCCTGCCATGGGCAGGTTGCTCAGAGCCCCGTCCGGCCTGGTCTTGGGACAATGCTGACACAGAATGAGAGTAGCTGGCAGGAAGTGGGAGTATTTCAGCCACACTTCCAAGTGTTTGGGGTCAGGAACACTTTCCTTGGTGCCTCGTGGCTTTAGACGTTGCCTAAAATAGTTGCCTGAACGCGTGGCTGTTGCTCTCTGAGGTGCTGCAAGGTATCCACGAGACCCCTGGGGCTGGAAAACAGGATATAGGACCAGTGGAGCTACCACACCCTCCTACAGAGGCAGCCGAAGGCTGAGGAGCTCCTGTTGCATCTAAGAAGGAGAGAGACACCCCCAGGGAGGTGAGGAGAGGCCCCCGTGGCTGGGGAGCTGCCCCGCTCCTCTCGCTCCAGTTGCCTCCCTCCAGCCACCAACCCCATGGCAGGGGGGAACTGGCTGCTCTTTAGGATCCCTTCCAACCCCAACCACTCTGTGATCCTATGAGCTGACACACCTTGTCACCTGCCAGCGCTGGACCTGCGGTGATGGCACCCTCCAGAGGGGGATTCCAGAGGGAGAGCATCCCCCAGGAATTTCCAGGACAAAATCCCTCGGCTTGTGTCTGGCAGGCAGGAGGAGGAGGAGGAGGAGGAGGAGGAGGAGGACTCAGCCTTCCCAGCTTCCAAGTGCCGGGATCTGTGACATGAGCAGAGGCAGCAAAGCAGGTCCTGTTCCTGAGGGAATTTGTGCCAGCCCATTGATGGATCTGCTGCTGGTTTGGGAGTCTGGCACTGCTGGGAGCGAGCTGGGCAGTGCTGGGTAAGGGACAGAGGGATCCGTGGTGTTCCAGTGTGGGACCAGCTCAGCTGACACCTGCCAAAGGGATCCCCCTTTTGTTCCAGCTGCTGTGGGGCCCAACTGTCCCTGTGGAGTAAAATACGCCTAAAATTCGATTTGACCACTGAATTTTGCTGTTTTCCGCTGTAAGGGGAGAACAAATTGTTGGGTTGTTAGAACAGCAACCTCAGAGGGGACCAGACTGGCACAGCTTGGTTTGGAGCAGGTTCTCAGGCTGCCCTTCCAGATCAGGATGGAGCAGCACCTGCATCTTTGGCATTCAACCCTCCCAGGCTGGGAACCTCAGCGAGCTCGGTGACAAAGCCCAATCCCATTTCCCCTTAACTGGCATTTTCCACTAATGCCCCCCTCAAATTAACAGCGACAACTAATAATTTTATGCTCATGCTGCCTTTCAGCACTGATTTAAAGCTGGGTGAAAGATCAGAGGTTCGTGTCAGCTCTTGTTTACTGAGATCTGAGCAGGAGCCCTTTTTGTCTTGGAGTGGGCAGACGAAATAAAGCAAGGGCAATAAATATTTGTTCTTTGCCTGCAAAGGAATTTCCCTGTAAGCCTCACCAGTCTCCAAAAATATCTTGACATGTTATTTTCTCCTTTCTCCTATTACTCCTTGAAGCTGTCACTGTGACAGACAGGGGAAAGTGCTCTGCAAACACCCCTCTCGACAGGGAAACCTTTCAGCTGCCTTTGAATTCTTTTGCTTAATTTTTATTTTCATACCTTTTTCTGTACCAGTTTTTCAGTTCAGGAAGGGGGGGGGATCATTTGTCTCAAGCCTGACTAACTCCCCTGACTGTCTGATTTTCCCATTATTGTGTGTTTCATAAGTCTTCCCTCCCAGACCTCTGGAAGCAGCTTTCGATCTGTGAGGATTAGATGCCGAGAGCTAATAATGGGCTGGTTAAAATTTAATTGTTTTTCTTTTTCATAAGGAAAAATAAATAAATGAATAAAGATTAGCAGCTGTGCTACCAAAACTCACAGCAGACCAGAGTGTGCCTGAAAGCTGCCTTGCTGAGATGGATTTGCTGCGAGCTGTTCCGAGTGCTCTGCGGAGATAATTCGTCAGATGGATCTGCTCCACAGCTCTGTCTTCTCACAGTGAGCAGAGTGTGTTTCCTGGACATTAATTAACCATCTGAAACGGGCTGAATGTATTTATAAACCCGTTTCAGAAGCCTGAGTTTCAGTCCAGGCATCACTCACAGACCGATGCTTTGTTTTATTAATCTTTGGGCACCGAAAAGCTGCTCGATGCCTCCGAGTCTGGCGGACGGTTATTGTGAAGAGTTTCACACAGGGTTCAGATCTGGGATGGGTCAGTTCATCCTGGAGGAAATCTCCACCGGAATGACAGGGTTTGGGTGAGAAAACACGAGGAGCAGGGCTGAGGCTGGTGGGGCAGATTTCTTGTCCAGGGATTGCTGCTTGTGCAGGACTGGGGTGAATTCATGAATGGGGTGAACGAATCTCAGCGAGGTTTTGGATGCCCTGGGTAACAACTTGTCTGTGGACTCCATCCAGTGCCTGCTACAAACATCCTAATGTCAGGAAGAATTTCTTCACTGAAACGGCTGCCAGGCCTTGGCAGGGGCTGCCCAGGGAGGTTTGGAGTCCCCAGCCCTGGAGGTGTCCCAGGCAGGCCTGGCCGTGGCACTCAGTGCTCTGGGCTGGGGGACAGGGTGGGGATGGGGCACAGGGTGGGCTCGATGATCTCAGAGGTCTTTTCCAACCTCAGTGATCCTGGGATTCTGTAACTCAGCCTTGGCTAATGACTCCTGCCCTGCCCCACTCTGAGCCCTTCTGCTCTCAGAGAAGGAACCAGAAGGCAGAGAGCAACTTCACAGCGAGAGGAAACAGGCTGCAATTGTTTGTTCCACTCCCCCAAAACACTGCAGGGTTGGTTGGTGTGTTGTGGGGACCGAGGGTGTGTCGAGGTGAATGTGGCAGAACCAGGAGAGCACCTCTTAGTGAGGTCTTGCCTTGCCCGTGGACATTCCTGTGGGATCCAAACCTCACCCTGAGGATTTGCTTCAGCATTTCTCTCTTCTCTTTCCCTCACAGTCAAATTCAATATAACTTTCTTTTCAATGAGCACAATAAGGGGAAATTCTGAGGGACTGACATAAAAATAGGAATGTTGGAAATGTCAGGATATTTTAACAGGTTTTGATTGACGTGCAGATCTCAGCACTGTCAAAGTGGAAACGTTGCTTTTGTGTTTGCTGCAGGACCACGCCACGGGGTTTCACCTCTGCTCAAGGGAGCGAGAAGTACAGGATGGCACTGACAGAAAGGCTGCTAAGAGAAAGAAATGGCTTATTCCATGTGATCTGGAACCCCGTGGAGTAAACAGGGAAATGTAATGTGGGGTTATAAGTGTGGTGTAACTGTAGGAGCCCTTTGGAGCAGCATTTCTGCTGCTCCCTCTGCCCCCTCAGGTGAGACCCCCCTGCAGAGCTGCTCCAGCCCTGGGGAACAGCACAGCGAGGACCTGGAGCTGCTGGAGAGAGTCCAGGATGGTCAGAGGGCTGGAGCAGCTCTGCTGGGAGGAAAGGCTGGGAGAGCTGGGATTGTTCAGCCTGGAGAAGAGAAGCTTTGGGGTGACCTCATTGTGGCCTTGCAGGACCTGAAGGAGCTCCAGGAAACACTGAGAGAGAACATTTACATGGGATGGAGTGACAGGACAAGGGGGAATGGCTTCAAACTGCCAGAGGGCAGGGATAGGTGGGATTTTGGGAAGAGAAAGGCAGAGATAACAGTCTGTAAATATATAGGGAGCTGCTGCAGAGAGGACAGGAACAGAGTGTGCTGTGTGACCAGTGAACAGGACAGGTAGGACTGGAAATAACGGGTTAAATGTCACAGAAGCCCTAAATAATGTCCCCAGTGAGCACTGGAGTAGCCAGGGGGGATGGTGAGTCTCCACCAGCAGAGGCAAAGGCATGGATTAGACAAACATACAACGATTCAGCACAGGAAACCTGCCTTGAGTGGGAAAAAGAACTGCACAAGCTCTGGGGGATTCCCTGAAAACCCTGGAACACTCACAGGTTTCCAAAGCGTCGTGCTGCCCCTCTCAAAATGCTCTCCATCCGTTACAACCTGCTGCTTCCATGGGCAGGGATCTTAAAATCTTCCCATTCCATGGGCAGGGATCTTAAAATCTTCCCATTCCATGAGCAGGGATCCTGTAACCTGTTATTTCCATGGGCGGGGATCTTAAAATCTGCCATTTCCATGGACAGGGATCCTGTAACCTGCTATTTCAGTGGACAGAGACCTTAAAATCTGCCAATTCCATGGACAGGCAGCAGGGAGGTGCTTCCGGAGGGGTTTCAGTCCCCTCCATCCCTGGGTTCTGCAGGGATTTATCGCTCCTTGTTTTCACTCAGGTGCTTCGGTTACCACTGTGAAGTTGGCTGGGATGTGGCCAGACCTTCATGATTCCTCCCTGGCTCAGAGCCTGGAGTTTTCAAGACTGGGACTTTATTCCAGCCCAATAAAAAAATAATAACCCAACCAGCTGTTCTGGGGACCATCTGTCTCAGGGGAGTAGCACAAAACCTGATTAAGGTAGGACGGGAAAGGACATTCCAGCCAACTGCACCTTAAAGACCATTAATACCATTTTATGAATCTACCCAAATTCATTTTAATATTATATATATTTCTTATTCTCTGCTGCTGTGGTTGGGAGCTGTTCCACAGCCTCCTTCTCACTTTTTCAGTCCATTTGGGGTTTTTTGGTGCCGAGTCTGCCCTGTTCCCCTTTCACTCCCAAAGCTGCTTCCGGGCCTGATCTAACCCTCAAAACTGGGCCCAGTATAACCCTTACACTGGGCCCGGTATAACCCTTACAGTGAGCCTGGTCTATAGATGGAGAGAAAATATTTACATGGGATGGAGGGACAGGACACAGGGAATGGCTTCAAACTGCCAGAGGGAGGGTTAGATGGGATATTGGGAAGGAATTGTTGGCTCTGAAAGAAATAAAGATCAAATCAGCTTATGATGCAGAAGTTGAAGTGATGATGATGCTTTTCTTTTTTTTGCTTAATACCGTGTTCCAAAGGAGTTAATGTCCCATCAAAGAAAGGCACGAATGGAATCACAGGAGCAACTCAAACCTGAGCTGGGCATTCCTGCCCAAGCCCCTGGCAGCAATCAGCTGGTTACAACTCCAAATCTTGATTTATTATGGAAAGCAGATAAAGCCTATGGATTTCCAGTCCCTTGGGGCTCCGATTCTGAGCTGCAGGGAGGTGGTTCCTTTCCAATAACTCCCTGTTTTCTCCACCCCCCCATCTTTCTGTGGCTTCGGCCCTGGTCACTGAGTGAATGTGGAACCGACCAGAGCTGAACAAACAATTAGAAACGGCAGCTTTGGGCCACCAGCAGCTTTTGAATTACTTGTTTGTTTACACCCCCTCCACCCCACCCTCTCTGCTGTTGCTTTGTAATGCACAACTCGGGCCAAACAACCGCCCAGATTTCAAATCCTGAATGGCAAATCAGCTGCAGCTCACAGAAGGTGGCTGGCAGTCCTTCTCAAGAAGGTGACTTCTCAATTTCAACATTTGGACCAATCCAGGACTATTTTCTTCCAGTTTTATCTCTTTGGTAAGGTCAAAAAGTCAAGGGTCCCTCTCTCAGAGGGAGATACTGGACAAACTCCCACAGCTGCAGTGCAGGAAAATGAGAGACCATTTACAGGGGCCTGGAGTGTCAGGACAAGGGGGAATGGCTTCAAGCTGAAAGAAAGTAGGTTAGAATTAGATATTGGGAAGGAATTGCTGGGTGGGAGGGTG
>JAWMRA010000076.1:4053521-4069549 GCA_035584735.1 Pseudotriccus pelzelni | reverse complement strand
TGGAGGTGTCCAAGGCAGGCCTGGCCGTGGCACTCAGAGCTCTGGGCTGGGGGACAAGGTGGGGATGGGGCACAGGGTGGGCTTGATGGTCTTGGATGTATTTTCCAACCTCAGTGATTCTGGGTTTCTGGGGAAAAGTCCTGTAATTTCTGCAAACAGTGCTTGTCTCTGTTCTTTTGCCACATTTTTTGTGCCAAACTGTCATAAAAAAATACTTTCATGCTGAATTTCCTCCCTTTCCTCCCTCCTTTACTGGCAACACAGAATTATATTCCCATTTCCTTAAAATTCTGAGGTTTAGCAAGTGCATAAATTACACTTTGAACCCCAGCCCCAACTGTAAAGCAAATATTCCTTTCCTCTCAGGGAACCATTCCTTCGACTCGTTATTTTGAGCTCCCTCCTGGTTGTTGTCGTGCAGTGGCAACTTTGTGGAAAAGAAGGTTAAGTGCTGAGGTTAAAACAGGTTCAAGTACAATCCAGAGTGCCCTTGGCAAAGACAGAAGGGTTTTAGTGGGTCTCATTCATCATTGCCTGACTGCTTAAAGTGCTTGAGTGGCTCATTATTGTTTTTATATGCCTTTATAAGAGCTGCAAAAGAGCCAAGAGAAAAGTATCACTGTTTTCCTCCCTTAACCCGCACTCGACAGGGAACAATAATATTTAAGACTTCAGGGTGCAGTTTCCTCTTCAGAAACCGTGAGGCTCAGGCTCAGCTCCAGAGAGGCTTCTGTTGGTGTGGAGTTACCTCCAGGGTGGAATGTTGGAGCTGAGAGCTGGGAGCTGCTCTTGCCAGCCGGTATTTGCAGACCTTCGTGGAAACCGTCACCTGTCCCTAAATCCACGTGTGGCTTTTCCCCTCATCCATCCCTCCGAAGCTTCGTCCTCCCTGCAGGTTGGATAAACCTCCCACGGACCCTGCAATCCAGGGAAGGATTGTCCCATCCCTGGAAGCTGGGGAGGCACTGGAAGAGTTGTGGCTGCCCCTGGATCCCTGGAAGTGTCCAAGGCCAGGCTGGAGCAACCTGGGCTGGTGGAAGGTGTCCCTGCCCCCAGCACTGGATGGGCTTTAAAACCCCTTCCAGCCCAACCCATACTGAGATTCTGTGGTGGTGCAACGTCAAAAAGAACATTTTGAAGAGCACAGGCCTCAAACACCACTGAGAAAGATCCGTCAGGGCTCCGTCCCTGCCTGGCTGTTCTGCACATCCATCCCAGGGGGTGCACCCAGTGTTCCAAGCACTCCATACCTGGGAATCGTGTGCAGTTTTGTAAATCACCACAGGGACATGACAGAGGTCCTGACTAGTGGGTTGTTTTTTTTTTTTAACGAAGTGGCTGTTTAACAGGCTGCACCTTGGCAAGGCTCTTTACAAAGCTGACAGAGCTCAGGAGGTGCTGATGTCACTGGAGAAGGTGGTGCTTTACTTCCACCAACCTGGAGCAGGCACAGAGCGAGAGGATGAGGAGGATTAAGGAAAAGAGGCACCTGCTCTAGAAGGGGAGATTATGAGAACTGAGCTTGTTTAAGTGAGGGAGGCAAAAGAGTGTGAAGGCTCTGCGGAAAATACTCCGAGGGATAAACACTGCGGGGGAAATGGAGCTGTTCCAGCTGAACCATGTGCTGCCTGTAAATTGGTCACACATAACTTGAGGCTGGAAGCTAGAAAGGGTTTTTTTTTATTATTATTATTATTTCTTGAGGGCATGAAATCCTGAAGTAACTGCTCGGTGGGAATAATGGGGATAAAGAGCCTAGCAGGCTTTAAAAGCAGGATCATCCCTGGCAGATGGGATTAGGTGATGTGGTTGCCAGGAGCAGGAGGCTGCGCTCCAGGACCTCTCCAATTCCATGCACACCAACATTTTCCTGTTTGGAAGGAATGGATTGGGTGCACACCTGGATCTGGGCTCACCAAGATGGTGGGGAGCCTGGGAAAGCTGGAAAAACACAGCCTGGCAGGCTCTTTCCCTCCCCAAAACAGGAGAGGGAGACCTGAGCTGCTCTGAATCCCTCAAACTCCCGTGTTGGTGTGGAGCTGAGGACACCTCTGAGTGCTGCTCAGTTTTCACCTTCCAGGCATGGTAAGAACGCCCTGGGGATCCTTCTAAATGGCCAGTCTGATGGAAATCAAAGCACTGGGTGTTGGGGGGGATTTTTGTTTGCCTGGACTGATCTCACATCTGTGAGCCCCTGGAATGGCGTTGGATTTGCCATCATACAGAAATGGGTGTCCTGTCCTCTGTAATGCTTAAAAACAATACCATGTTCTCTCTGATTTACGGGGTCTTGGAGCAGCAAAGGAGAAAAAAGAGGCAGAGACAGCTCTGGCTCGAGTGATTGTGACCCAAAAGCTTTCCATGCTCGTAACACAACAGGGAGAGAAACGGAGACCTTATTCCAAAATACACTGATAAACTCCCTCTGCAGAACGGGGCTGGTCTTGATTTTACCCTCCTGGGAACTCTGATTTTTGTCTCGTGAAACAGAGAGCCTGGAGCTCTCTTATCCCTTAAAAAAGGGAGATATTATCCCCTAAAAAAGGGAGATATTATCCCCTAGATAAGGGAGAGCAAACACGCCCTGGTTCCATTGCACAGCCCGGCTCCCCCCGCGGGGCTGGAATGTGCTGCAGCACGTTTGGAAGTTTGCCCTGGGGTTTCCTGGAGAGACGAGGCTGTGGGAGCAGTTGGAAGGGATGTTCACGGGAGCAGTTGGAGGGATAGTCACTCTGCCCACCGGGGTTTCCCTCCCGTGGCTGAGACGTGATTGTCGCTGCTGTTAATTAGGGCTGCGCGGGAACATCCCCAGCAAACGGGGTTGTGGAAAGGGCTCGAACTGCGAACGACTCCCCTGAAAGGTGCTCAGGGATCCCTGAAGGCAGAGGGTGAGTCTGAGGTCTGGCACCGGTGATGCAGGAACGCTCTCAGGACAAACCAAAGAGCAGATGGGGACTGGTTTAGAGTCACTTCAGTTGACTTCGGGGGTACTGGCTAATGGAGCTGGGACTGGCTTTGTGCTGAACCCCCCTGTCTTCTTGATTTTAGGGACTGTGCTCTGCCCCTGGGCGCTGAAATCACCTCTGCCCAGCAGTAACAGCTTCACGCTGGTGAAAAAACATGAAGTGTGCAGGACCTGCCCCAGCCAGCAGCTCAGCACCACTCTGAGCTACGTGTGAGCCCGGGCTGTGAGAGCTTCCCATCCCTCACTGCCGAGTTCCAGACCATTTGCTTTGGCTCTGTGCATATGTTGTCAATTCAGCAGCACCTTTTACGCAGTCACTTGTAATTCACGTTCGCTGGTTTTTAATGAATGTTTGTTCAGCGGAGCATTTTTGCAGGGAGTGCAGTGCCAGCCCACATCCCAGCAGCCTCCAACACCATCTGAGGAGAGGAACCAAGCTCAGGAACAAATCAGGAATATATTATGTGTCACACGCTGCCTGCGGTGTGAGACGGAGGGGACTCTGTGAATGGGAGTCTTGCAAGGGAGCCCCAGCAGCCAAATGGATTGGATTCTCCTTGCCAAGGCTGTAGAAATTCCCAGGGATAAACAGGGCCCTGCTGAAATTCCCTTAAAATCCAAATATAGCGTCACTGACGCTCAGAAGCACCTCCTTGTCTTCTGTTCCCACAGCGAGGGTTTGTTTTGGCTTGTTCGCTTTTCCCACCATCCAGGTGAGGAATGGAAGCAAACACGGTAAGGAGGGACCTTTGAGAAACATTCCAGGAGCACCAGATCTTCAGGAGGGTATTGAGAGACAGAAAAAAATATAGGCAAAGCTAAATGTGATTCTTCTAAAGATCCAGGAGTCATCAAAAAGAAAAGGAATTCATGGGCTGTGTGGATACTTGAGTGGTGGGAGCCCAGTCCACTTTGCTGGCAGAGACAGCAATACAAATTCATAATTACTGTAGATAAACATGTTGGAGTTAATTACTGCTCCCATTTGATGGCCGTGCAAATGCTGCAGTGACTAAGACCGGCTTGGCTGGGAGAGCCAAGGCTGAGCCTGTGCTCGGGAGAGACGTGGCAGGAAAACCAAGGAGCCGACAAAAGAGTGGCCAACAGAGTGGAGCAGCCCTGAGTCTCTCTGGGGCCACAAACCTCTGACCAGGAAACTGGATTTCAGCAGCTTTTCCTTGTGCTTCTCTGCCTCCAAACGCAGCTGCTGCCTGGGCAGAATCAGCCTGGCTTTAAAGTAGGTCAGACCTGATGTCACCTCGGGATGCTCTGCGGAAGAAGAAATACATGTCAGTGTGACATCACGGTGGCCTCTAACAGAGCTGCTCTCCACTGAGTGCCCCGTGTGCTTCAGACAGTGGCTGTAACCCAGAACAAACCCTGCAGCCAGCTGGGACAACCCTTGGACCACAGATCCCACCTGGAGGGGGGCTCAGGCGGAGGTGAGCACAGACAAGACGAACGTGGGAGTGGAGGTTCCGATTCTCACGCTGCTTCCAAACAAACGGTCTTGGAGAAGCACCAGGGCCCTGAGCACCTTCTTGGCAGGTTTGGGGTCCCAAAGTCTTAGTTATCCACTCAGACTTTAGTGTCCTATTAAGTGATCCCAGATATCTTTTTGGGCAGTAATTCAGTCTGGACTGTTTCTGTAGCATGAAGACAACCTGGATACTCCTTTTAGGTCTCAGACACATAAGGAGCAGTTCCAGGTTCTGAACAGCTTGTCGGTGTTATGGGACGGGGACACCAATGAATTCTGATCTCAGGCACCTGCTCAGCAGCTGGGAGGTTTGGCTCATTCCCCCATCAGCAGTCCCAGCCAGTTCCAAACCAGTTTTCAGGGCAGCATTTCCATCGGGCTGGAGAGAGAAATCCAGCGTTCCGCAGCAGCCAGATCCTTCTGCCTCATTTTCCCGGGAGGCAGCAGTCCCAGGCACAGTTTGCCCCGTTTGCCTGTGCTCTGAAAGCTCGTTTAGCTGAACACAACGAAGCCAAGCTCTTTTCCCAAACCCAGCTGCAAATCCAACCCTCCGGGAGGGGAGCTTGGCAGCGCTGCCGCTCCAACACCGCCCGGGCACGGCGATTTTGGGGGAAGGCAGCTCAGAGGAGGAGGAGGAGGAGGATGTAAAAGCAGATCAGCACAGCACCTCGGAGGGGCTCTCCCTTCTCTCCCAGAGCCACCCACTGCTCAGCAGCCACACAAAAGAGATGAGAGGAGGAATATTTGCTGACTCCCTGAGGAATGCGAGGCTGGAGTAACTCCGGGAGAGGGGTCCGTGCATTATTTATGGCTCTGCGCTCTCCCCCGCTGCAGGGGGAGTGTTCTCGTTCGCACTGAAGCGCTCAACAGCCACTTTAAACCCCATCCCTCTTGTCTCCACTGAGCTGAGACTGTAGGACACGAAGGCAGAGCTGGAGGATCCATCAGAGCAGCCGAGCGTGGGATGGGACCCAGGACCCTGGAAAGCGCATTTTCCCTGGGCAGGGAATGCTGGCAGTGCCCTCACAGCTCCATGTGACCCTGGCAGCAATTATCCCCGTGTTCTCCCCGGCTAGACAGGCTCTGGAATGGCTTCTGAGCTTCCAGATCTTCCAGCTGGGTTGGTTTGTTGCTTCCCTGGGAAATGCTGCTGCTCTGGGATGGGTTGCTGTCCTGCTGGAGCAGAGCCCAGGCAGAGCAGCTTTTCAGTTCCTGTTGTCTTGCTCCCTGGTGCATGTAAAATACAGCAGAATTCAAATCAGAGCAACACCAAGGTAACACTGCTCTGGGCTTGTTTGCATTTTACTTCTTTATTACCATAAAAGGGGGAACTGTGCCATGACATGACTGGGTTTTATATTGTGTTACACCGGCCTTCATGGGTTGTATTAAATGTGCTATTTAATAGGCTTCCACACACATATATTAAGTGGATATTTAGTATATAATAGGTGGGTTTAGTGTTACAAATTGCCATCAATATTTCACTGCATCAACCTGTTAAAAATGAAGAGGATTAAAGACATAAGTTGGGACTATTTGTTTTACCCACCTAAAAATAAAACCCTTCATTTTGGAACCGAACCGAGAAAATCCAAATGATTCGTTTGGGCTCTCGATCCGAGGTGGATCCCACCAAATCAAGCTGACATTTTGCTGGGAAGTGTTAGGAATGAGATGAGGCCACACTGAAGGCCTTCAATCCAGCGGGCTCTGCAGGCTTGGGGGGTGGGGGGAAAGCAGGAGCCCCCAAAGCAAAGGGGGTGGAGTGTTCAGCACTTCGGGGAAAAACGGCCATGTGTGGGATTTTCCCTCTGCTGTGGTCTTATCTCCTGGGCTTTCCATGCCCTGGAGAGCAGCAGGGGGGGGTTGTGGGTCTCTCATGTGTCTGTGCCTGCAGATGTAGGTGGAGAAGGGGTTCTCTGTGAGAACAGAGGTCCCCAAAGCCCCTCCCCGAGCTGGAAGCCTCCTGATACACAACCCCCATGGGCACAGAGGGGGCAAAACGGGCCATAAATCCACCAGCTCTCCTCCAAACTCATGGAATGAGTGATTAAAGCCTTCCCTGGTGGTCTAAAGCACCTTGAGTGACAGCCTGGGACAGGAGGGATTTATGTGCTGGATTTCAGACGAGCTCAGGGGTTGCGCTGAACTTGGAGAGCCCCAGCGAGTGGAGCAGAGAAGAACTCAGCCAGGCAAGAAGCTGTTTTGCCTCTCTGGGAAAAAAAGGCTCCAGGAGGCTCCTCCAGCCTGATTTGAGCCCCAGCAAAACTCTCTGGAGCAATTTGGGCTGAGCTGTGGCTGCAAACGCTGCGGTTGGGAGGATTGTGTGTGCCAGGAGGAGGTTGGAGCCATAAGGAAAGCCCTGGCTCCGTAAGGAAACCTCTGGGATCCACAGGGATGCTGCTGATGTCTCTGTTCATTGGGCAAGGCCAGGGGAAGCCTGAGGAAAAATCAGCAATGAGAAAGGAGTGGGAAGTGTTGAGAGACAGCAGGAAGCTCTCCCTGCCATGGAAGAGAAGGGTTGTTTGAGGAGCCCTGAGGAATTTCCTACCCAGATCCCGACAACTTTGGGCCCAGCCAGCCCAGCAGATCTTCCAAATACGTCCTTCAAGGGATGCAGTGAAAAGGCCCTACAAACCTTCCCAGTTTGTTTGCTGCTGGACCCAGAAACTGTGCTGGGTTCATCAGAGAGGGGTGTGGGCTGCACAGGGACCCCCCTGCCCGCAAAAAAATCCCTGCTCTCCCAGGGTTTGCTGGCAGAAACTTGATTTCTGTCTTGAAGTGCCTGGGGATGATCTCCAGGTTCTCCTGCTAAGATTTTTTGCTGCTCATCACCAGACTGCTGGGGGAAATCTGCAACAATTGCCAGCTCCATCCAAAGGCATCTCTGTGCATATTCCCCAAATGCCACCTCTTTCTCCAGCTCTGTGAGTCTTCCAAGCCCATTGTCACCCACGAATCTCGTTCTTTACGCTCAAGAATTGCATTCCTGAAGTCATGCTTTAAAGGCAGGTGTTTCCAGCAGAGTTTTGTTTGCAGCCCGTTTTTAGGATGCTCTCAGGAGAGGAGCCGGCTAAGCATTCCTAAAGACATCCTTTCAGCTCTTGTGAAGCTTAAATACCAACTGGCTGCTCTCTTGCAATCTTACATATTAAAAAAGTGCTGAAAAAAACCCCACAAACAACTTGTTTCGAGTGTGGCTTCAATTAGTTTTAAAGAGGAACTTGCCATGAAACACAGCGTGGTGTTCCCCAGCTCAAGGGGAAGCACTCGTGAAAAGCAGAGAATTCAACACCAGAAGCGATTTTGGGCCAGCAGGTCTGAGGCTGCTTCGAGGAAATGCTGGATTTCTGAGCTCCCTCACCCTAAACTGGAGGTTCCTCAAGCAGAAGGGGAAACTTCGAATCATTATTAAAATAGGATTAATATGAACTTGAGTTCTTAGTGGCCCATAAACTGCCCTTCTTCCCAAGGGGTGATTTCTCCTCTCTTTTTCATCTGTTTTACCAGTGGGGAAAGGGTGAAAGAGGGAAGGGATTTCTTTTGGCTCTGCAACCCACCTGTGAGAGAACAAACTGTCCCCTGAGCCTCAGCCTGGTGGTTCCACGCTGTGTAACCCCTGGTTATGGGTGACCAAAGAGATCCCTGCAGCTTCCAGTGGGGAGACAAAACGGCACAGCTGGATTTGAGGGTGCAGGGGGGGTGTCAGAGCTTGGCCCAAGCACCCAGAAGGTTCCTCTCCTGAACTGCTGCTGGGTTTTCCACCACAGGCACCCCTTTGGAGGGATTCATTTCCCTGGGCACATTCCTTGGCACCACAATGAAAAGCCCTGTGGATTTATCAGCGTGGCCTTGGGAAGGCACTTCAGAGGAAAACACCATTTTTCCTCCCTTTTCGAGCATCTTACACTTTTATTCCTCTCAGAATCCACACGAGGCAAGGGTCAGACCCAGGATGGAGAAGAAACACCTTCCTCCTCCCTTGCAGGAGGCTTTCATCCCAAATGAGGGGCTGTAAATAACCCTCGTTCCACGGACAGCTCGGGGAGATAAAGTGACTCCCTGCTCACCACGCGGAGCGTTTGTAGCATTTATTTCCACCCCTCTCCCCCTCCGCACACACACAGAACCACCTTGGCATGACAAATCAGAGGCTGTAACTCTCAGGGAGGCAGGTTTTATGGGGGGCAATGCATTTTCCTGTCCCAGCTGTTCAGCAGGGTGTAGCTGTGCAGCCGATCCCAGGTTTGGGCAGAGCATTCCTTGCCAAGACTGGCCGCTATTTTTCAAATCCCTGACCTAAAACAGGCTGATTAAGAGGAGTCCTCCTTCCTTTGCTGCTGTGATTTCCCCCCCTCCACCGTGTGATTGTTTCCCAGTTGACTTTTGCACCAGTGGGGCTGTTTCTCCTGTCTCCCAATAGCTCCATATTTCCTTTCTGTTGTTCGTGGCCACGTCCCCCGTGGGGGAAGGTTCAGGGAGAAGCTCTGTGTCTCAGCCCTGTTGAGGTTCAGTGTTCTCAAAGCTGGATGTTAATGAAAGTCCCTTCCAACCCAGGCCATGCTGTGATGTCACGAAACCTGGAGAATAAACTCAATTTCTGCCGTGACCTGTAACTCTTTAAAGCCATTTCAAAGCCCAGACTGTGCAGGAGAGGACGATATGGGGGTAGATGAGCTGCAGGATCTGAGACACCCCCCAAATCCCAGGACATTCAGCCTTGGGTTGAGGTTAATCAGCTTCTGAGTGATCTGTGCTTCCCACACTGCAGTGTTTTATTTAAAATACACCCAGGTCCCACCGGCCCCGGGGCTCTGCAGTTGTCAGCACTGTTTCAGTAGGATTTATTGGCATGTTTGGCTCTCTCAGTATCCTCCTGCAATCCCTGCTGCTGATACTGGCATTTAACCAGCCAACACTGCTGTCTTGACATCATTTGAATGCTATCCTGTGGTTAACAGGTCACAGGGCAGCTGTTTTGCAGTACAAACACAGGCCTGGCCTCCACCCTGGGAGATCACACGTGCCAGTGGCTGAACAGCCCAGCCCAAAAGGCATCGATGTTTGCTCTGCTTTCCACGTCGCCCTCACCCTCCCTGGCTGGTGGAACTGGTGCCACTGACCCAGCCTGAGCTGGTTGTGGCGTGTCTTTGAGTCTCAGCAAGGCATAAGGACAAGAACAGAGGGATAAACAGGTCAAAGAACAAGGAAAATATTAAAAAATCCTTCTGGCGAGCTCGGGCTCTTCTGCCGGGCGACAGGGAGAGAGGAAACCGCCCAGAATTGCACTGTGGGGGGGGTTAGTTGGGTATTAGGGAAAAATTTCTTCCAGGGAAGGGTTGTCCAGCCCTGGCACAGCTGCCCAGGGCAGTGGTGGAGTCACCAGGCTTGGAATTGTTCAAAAAACTCGTGGATGTGGCACTCGAGGATGTGGTTTAGTGGTGACCGTGGTGGTGGTGCTGGCTGACGTGTGGGCTTGGTGACCTTAAAGCTGTTCTCCCACCTTGGCAATTCTGTGATTTATATTAAAAGGGTTTGGTTTTGGTTTTTTTGGCTCATGGGAGAGAAAGCATTAAAGACAAAGCCATTGCACCGAGTTCCAGAGGAGGTAACATTAACAAGGCTCCTTTCTGCTTTCCTTTTGGAGCACAGCACAAATACATCGTGGAGGGGAATCAGGTCTCTGGATTCTCCTGTGGTTTTGATTCACTCTCTGAATTGACTGGAGGATGCAGAGTGCAAGTAAGTGAAGGGCAGGCTGTGCACAGGCTGTAAATTGATGTGCTAGCACAGGTCTAGGTATGAATTCCCTCCTGGGCTGCAGGAGCAGGATAATATTCCCCACCAGCAGCCACCGAACAACTGAGCTACAGAACACCATCACATTTACCCCCACAGCCTGGGTGATTGGTGCTGAATTCAGAATCAGCCTCATCCTCTCCTTTTGTGTTTCATGACTGGGCTTATGTTCAGGTTATTTCTGCTGTGTGAGGGGAACTCCAGCTGGAAAAGAGAGGAGGAAGGGACAGGGGTTGGCCCTGGCCTGGGGACACGTGTAGGACATCAGCTGGGACTGAGCATAGAGGCCAAGGCAGATCGAGGCAAAGCGTTTCCAACAGGCACGGAAAAACGGTGCTGCACTTGCACATGGAGAAATTCTGGTCTCAGGGGGCAAAACTTGGATCTCTCACCCTTCCTGCTCCTCTGGCAGCACCCAGGTGACACTGTCCTGTCAGTGGCCATAAATCTTCAGCAATGACAAGCCCGGAGCAGTGAGAACAATTCCTGGGAGGGGCTGTTTGCCTGGGACTGGCTCATTATTGACCCAGCTGGGACAAACTGGTCAAAGCCAGAGGGGGTGGGAGGGAAATATAATTTTCAGTGGGAAAGTTAGAGAGCCCTTAAGGCATGTAAATTGCTTGTAACCACACAAGTGTGCCCCAGCAAAGCCAGCGGGGTGAAAACTGGGACAGGGGGTAGGGAAAAGCAGCCCTGTGCTGGGAATGACCCTGCTGGGGCAGGGAGGTGCCACCAGCTGAGCCACTGTGGCCCCTTCCAACCTGAGCCATCCCGTGAGACAGCTTAGACAGATGATCCTGATGCTCCCCACGCTCTGGGAGGGACCCAAAGCCCAAGAAGAGAGAAATCCCAGCAGAGGAATAACTGGGAATGGACAGAGGGGGAGGATGGACCAAGCATTTGGGGAGCTCTCGGCGGTGCTCACGAGTGATTTTTGGCCAGGGCTGTTCCATGGGAACGTGGAACACACCTCAGGTGTGTTCCTGCTGCCACCCCAGAGGTGACAGTGCCCGAGGGACCTTGAGCAGGGCTGGCAGCTGTCCCAGGCAATGAGTGCCCACCACATCCCATCATCCCATTAGGTGCTTTCGCTTCCAGGCCTTAGTTAATACAAGAGCAATTTATCTGTGCTTTCCTCTGTCCTTGCAAACACAGGGTCACCTGCCCCTGTTTAAAAGCAGGAGAGTGGAGATAAAGTCTATTAAGTCAAGGCCTTAAATCTAAAGAGAAGCCAAAGTGTGTCCCTGGCTGTCCCCTGAGAGGCCCCAACCTTTCAGCAGACATTAATTCGGTTGGAGGTTCTTTCATGGACTCGGCTCCAGGGATGTAAATTGTGCCTGGACATTGAATTTGTAGCTCTCCCTCCCCAGTAGCCCCCAGACAGGATCATCACTTCCCGTTCTTTATTGGTGTACAGCATCCTTCTCCTCTCCAAAGGCATTTTGTCCCAGCTGGAGACTGTGGCTCTGGGATCAGAGCAGTTTGTGGGCTCAGGGTGTTTGCTCCACATTCCAAGGTAATTTTCCCACAGCCCAACACCACAGCCCTTTAATTCCTGAACACAGTCCAGTCCTTGGCTTTGCATCCCACAAAAGGGGTGGGGAGATGCTTTAGCCCCAGTTTTAGGGTCATAACTGGAAAGATGACGCAGATGGCACACAACGAGCAAAGGAATCTGTCAGACTGGGGAAAAAAGGGCTGGGTGTTTCCAAGGCACAGACAACATCCCCAGTTTCCCCTGGAATAAAGGATTGCTGCATTTTCACCACTGTCCTGAGTGCAGAGCTGAGCAGCTCATTCCTGTCAGCTGGAAGAAAACAGAGGGAGGAAGACAAAAAAAAAGACAATGAACCACTACTGTAGTTAAAAAAAAAAAGGAAAAAAGACTGAGGAAAGAGTCTGCTGCCTTTGGTGTTGTGCCACATTAGCAACAGCCTCTGACAGGATCCAGGGAGGTAAGAGATAAAGATTGCAGGAGAAATGAAGCCCAGCCAAGACAGGCTACGATCATTAAGGGGATTTTAACCCAGCCTGGAGCTATCCACTGCAAAAGCCTTAAAACATAACCTGCCCACGACCTTGAGAATGATTCTTCCCTGTTAGAAAATAAAATTCAGAAGGGGAAAAAAAAAAAAAACACAAAAAACCAGAAAAGGAGGAAATGGGTAGAATAAGCACTGCATGCTTTAAATGCAGACATCACTGAGCACAGCCTACCTCAAGCTTTCTCATCACCTTCTTATGGAAAACCTTTTCTATTCCTCCACCTGGTCTGGATTTGGGAGCGTGGCTGGCAGGGGAGAAGGGCACCAGATGAAGCACCAAGGTGTGCAATCCTTGGCAGAGGCAGGAGGGGATGCAGGCCCAGGATTTAGGGGCTGTGCTGGGGATGCAGATCCATCCTCTGCGTTTCCTGCCAACACCTCAGAGCTAAAAATAGCCAGGATTCTTTCCCAGCTGGAGTGCAGGGAGAACCCAAGCCCGGGAGTGGGGCCACTGCAAAGTCTGGTGGGAAAGGCCCTCGTTTGGTGAGTTGTGCAAGACCAACCATGGACGGCAGAGCAGCATCAGCCGCTCTGGAGCACCACGGAGGGCAGAGCTGGCCCAGAGCCCCCAAGGGGGGTCCTGCCTGGAAGAGCTGAGAGGAGAAACTCAACCTCAGAGCATGGGAGGGCAGTGCCAGGCGTTTCAGCTGCCACCTCCCTCCCTTCTGGGTTGCCTGAGTGACACAAGGTGCCCATCCGGAGGGGCTGTGCCACGTGGGGTTGATTGCAGATAAAAATCTGGGCAGGGTGCCTGCAGTGTCACAGGTTTGGGAGCTTCACGGGGGCCACAGGTGATGCCACAGCCCTCTGGGGTCAGTGCTGGTGAGCACTCACTCGCTGTTCTCTGCAGAAAGAGCCTGACAAGGTGGTCAATCCCTCCCCTCCATCACCAGCCATGACCAGGTTTTGGGGCAGGGAAGTACCTGACAAGCCTTCCCAAAGAAAACTTGGCTGGGGAGGGCAGGGGGGTTCCTGTCACCATTGTCACTTTTCCCCCTGGGAAGTGAAGTGACTCTTCAGCCTGAGACCCATCTGACTTTCCATCATCCATCCTGAGCCCAGACTCTGCCCCAGCAATGGCAGCTCCTGCTCTTTTTGGGAGCCTTCCCACCTCTCCACAGCCAGCTCAACACCTGCATCGCTGACCCCCACCACAGGAGGATGACTCCGGGCTCTGGGCCCCTTTGGGAATCTTTCACCCTCTTTGGGACCTCTGCCACATGAGGACCAACGGGATGACATCAGCAGCCTGCCAGGAAGAACAGGAAGGCAATTTCCCATCCTCTGAAGTTAATGAGCTGTAGAAAAACACCTTTTCAGACTCGCTTTGATTGTCCTCCAACACCGATGATCCAGAGAACTCCTGCTGCTCTCCTCCTCTCTGACACCACCCCGAGCACAAGCACAGGCGGTGGGAACCTTTCAAAGGGTGTCCCAGTTGTCCTTTCCCAGACTTTTTAAAGTAACTCCCCCAGTGCAGGGTGGGACCTGCTGCCTCAGAGGTGGTGGGGGGACTCCACTCTGAGCTTTGCTGGCAGGACCTTCTCCTTGAAGTTTTTGCTTTGGATTGCACTTGTTCCTTCTCACTGAATCCTTAGGATTGTCCTCGTTGTAGCCCACACAAGAAGTGTGTGTGAAGTCAGAGCTTCACTGCCGTGTTCACTCGGGGCAAATAAATGACTGGGAATAAGTTTGATCCCTTTCAGTTTTCCCTCAGGACAGTTCCCTTCTCTCTGCTGGCGAGCAGTCTCCTCTCCCCCACGACCTTCACGAGCGGTGCAGTTGTGCTGAAATGCCCGTTTCCAGCCAGACTTGCTCTTTTTTTTTTTTTTAACAGGTCCAGGCAGAGCAGCTTTGGCTCCTGGCAGGAGCAGCCAAAACACCCCCTCAGCAAATGCCAGAGGCAGCAGGCAGCCAACCTCTCCACCTCCTCCGGGAGGTTCAGCTGCTGTGCAGCTTGAGGCCCCTCGGGGAGGTGCTGACTGAGGGGGTGAAGGGCAGGGTGTGGGCGATGCGTCTCCAGGAGGAGGGAAGTCGTGCTGTGTGTGACATTCCCTCCTCATCCCCCAGTCCATGACACGTCCCAAGGACAAGCCCTTGTCCTGGATTTGCCAGCCCAGAGCTCCAACAAGTGCAGCCTGAGCCTTTGGAGTGCTGTTTTCCCCGTGGAGGGCAAGGGGGAGGTGAGGTAGAAGAGATGCAAGGGAAAGCAAAGCTCTTTATGGTGAATGGAAAGGAGATCATGATCCTTTTAACTGTGGATAATCCCCCCTCTCCCCCCAAAACCAGGCAGAAGGGGCTGTTGGCATGGGAGGAGCAAGGATTCTGTCAGTGTCATGTGTTTCCTTTCTCCACAGCTGCCACTGGATGGGAGTAACATGAACCACCAAACCCCACAGCTAAGTGGTGTGGCCATGCAGGGAGGAGGAGGAGGAGGATTGAACCCGATACTTGGCACCACCCCAAGCTTGGACCAGCCATCCCAAAGAGGGATGTCACTCCCTGTGGGTATCTCCACCACAGGCCTTGCCCAGGAGGTGCCACCTACTCAGTCAGTGCCTGTAAGAAGAGGACAGTGGCTCAGGAGTGGCTGCAGGAGGAGGAGAGCACTCCCAGCACTGAACCCCTCGCGGTCCTGTGAAGAATCGGTTCACAGCCTGTGCTCTGAGGAGAGAACCTTAGACCCAATTTTTGGATTGCAGACAGCATTTGGATGTCACCTCTCCCCACTCCCTGAAATGGTTTTCCTCTCTGGGTTCAGAAACACCTGAGAAGGTGCAATGTCAGAAGCAAGGCCTCCTCCACCAGCTCGCAGAAGGCGCGGCCGCTGAAATCAGCCCCTCAAACCTTCTCAGACACAAATCTCAGCACCGCTTCATCTGGCCCACGTGGCCCTCGAGCAGCAGACCCTGCGACACCCCCGGGGTTCCTCATTTCCATGGCTGCGGTGGCATCTGTGGTCACCTCGGGGAGGGAGGGGTGATGATGCGGGTGTGCCTCGGGCACGGGGAGGAGCTGGTGCCCCCGGGGTGGGGGGGGAAAAATCTCCCGTGTGCCTTCCAGGTGGTGAGATCTGGCTGGTGGCTGCCAGGTGTGGCTGATACTTGCAGGTGCGTCTGGTGCTGGGCCAGGTTCTCCAAGGTCAGGCTGGTCCCCCTCCACCCTGCAGCACCGTCATTCCTGGCTGGGTTGCAGAATTAGCTGCTCAGGGTGGCCGGGTCTCCTCCTGAGAGCTGTCAGGGTAGAAGCTGCTCCCATTTCTGCTCAGGCTTTGGGCTGGGCTAAAAGGCAGCGATTTGGTTTCCCCTGGAACGTGGAATGTTTATCCAGGCCTTTTGCAAATCATCCTGGCGGTGGATGAACGCTGATGGCAGCTGCAGAGGACTTCACTGAAAATTCTCTCTCCTGGGAGCAGGTGCTTCTTCAGGACCAGAAGTTGTCCCTTCATGAGCCTTTGGGAATGTGCCTCCAACTGCCACATGCAGAACCTGAGGATCTGCGGGATCTCTGACACCAGGATGGGGGAAAGATGAGGATATTTGTCATTATCACCTGATGTTTTAGGAAGCTGCAGAAATCAGGAGCGTGGTTCTGCTCCCCCAAGATAACAGACTGGTTTGGGCTGGAAAGGACATTAAAGACCACCCGTTGCACCCCCGTGCCACGGGCAGGGACACCTTCCACCAGCCCAGGTTGCTCCAAGCCCCGTCCAACCTGGCCTTGGACACTTCCAGGG
>JAWMRA010000076.1:3925852-3970014 GCA_035584735.1 Pseudotriccus pelzelni | reverse complement strand
GGGGCAGCCACAGCTTCTCTGGGCAACCTGTGCCAGGGCCTGCCCACCCTCCCAGGGAAGGATTTCTTCCCAACATCCAATCCCCCCCGCCCTGCGTCATTTGGGACAGGGACCTGGATGGGGACAGTCATTCCCAGCCAGGCACAGCCAAACCCCCCTGCAGGGCGGGCAGCCCCTCATCCAGGGGGCTCTCAGCTCAGGGCACAGACCCGTCCTGTGCCCCCCAAAGCAGGCTGTGCGTGCCCACCCGGCTAGGGCAGCTGTGGGGACACGGCCACGCAGCCCTGGTGTTCCCAGGCAGGGCAGGGCAGGGCTCACCTGCAGCTCCTCGATCTTGGACAGGTAGTACTGCCGGAGTCCCGAGCCACCCTTCCCATCGTCCATCTCCATCTGGGAGAGAGCAAAGCTCAGTGGCACTGACCCCCAAACCCACCTGTATCCCTGCCAACCTCTGTGCTGCCCCCTCAGTCCCCAATTCCCTCCCTACAACCTCCCCAGGCTGGGTCCTGGGTGCTCTTTTCCCTTTTCCCCCTTCTCCTCCCCCTAGTCCCCTACTGCCCTTCTGGCTCACTCTTTTCCTCCCCTTATCCTCTACTGCCTGGTCCATCTTGGGTGCCCTTTTCCCTTCTGCTCCTTCCTTTGCTCCCCCAGTCCCCAACTCCCACTCCAGGCCAGGTCCTGGGTCCCCTTTTCCGTCTCCGTCATCCTCTGCTCCCAGTCCTCAATTCCACCCCCGGCCTGAATCCTGGGTCCCCTCTCCGTTCTCCTCATGCTCTGGTCCCCAATTCCCACCTTGCCACCCCCACTCGGATCCTCCTTTTCCCTCTCCCCCAGTCTCCAGCCCCTAGTCTTTTCCGAGTCCTCTTCTCCCTCCCCCATATCCTTCGACAGTCTGTTCCTTCCTGGGTCCCCTTTTTCTTCTCCTCATCCTCTGTCCTTTGGGTCCCGATTCCCTCCCTGACTCCCGGGTTGAGGGTCCCCCTTTCCCTCCCCACCGCCCTCTGGTCCCCGGTTCCCAGTTCTCCTCCGGTCTCTCCCGGGTCCCCTTTTTCCTCTTCTCCATCCTCTATCCCCGCGGTCCTCAGGTTCCCTCTCGACCCCCTCCACCTGGGGCCCGGATCCCTTTCCCTTCCACGCTCTTCCCTTCCCCAATCCCCAATTCCCCCCTACCCTGGTCCTGGGTCCCCCTTTTCCCTTCCCCTCCATCCTCTGCCCCCTGGTCCCCAATTCCCACCTTTGTCCCTCCTCGATCCTCCCCTTTCCTCTCCCCCACCCTCAGAATCCCGCCGTGCCCGCCCGACCCCGGTCCCGCACCCCTCCCGGGGGGACCGAGGTGAGACCCGCCGAGTCACGGCGCGGCCAGGCCCGGGGCACAGCGGGCCGCAGCAGAGCCGTGAGGCCGCACGGAGCGCCCCGAACCCCGTGCCCGTCCGCATTCCCGGTCCTGCCCGGCCCGGCCCCACCTGCTCGGGCCCGTCCAGCGCCATCTTCTCCGCCGGCATCGACCCCAACAAAGATGGCGCCCGCCGCCTTCCGCTGCCCGACCGCTGCGCGCCGGGCGCGATGGCGTCACTTCCTGTCCCCGACGCACCACAGGACTCACGCACTCCGCACCTCCGGGATGCGGGGCGCCGCCATCTTGGCGCGGTCAGAAGTGATTCCTCTGTATTGCAAGGCGCGGAGGGGCCGGCAAGAGTTGTGGACGCGCCTCCGAGGGGACACATTATCGTTCCACGAGTCTCCCGTTGTCTTTGCCCTTCTCCCGCCCTCAGCAGCGCGCCTGGCCGCGGCGGCGGGCGGGGGGCGGGGGGGGCGCCACTCTCAAGATGGCGGCTAGGAGGGGACCAACCGGAAGTGTGCGGTTGGCGCGGGGCACGCCGGGAAGGTGCGGTGGGCACGCGGCGGCTCCGGGATCGGGAGCGGGATCAGGAGCGGGATCAGGAGCGGGATCGTGTCGGTGTCCTGGCGCAGCAGCCTGGGCTGGCGGAGGGGGTACCGCGCTGCCAGGGCCGAGGGGATCCCGGGCTCGGGTGGACCGGAGGCTCACGGGGGGGAACCGCGGGCACCGGGGCTCGGGTGGGCCCGGTGGGGACACGGGGCAGGGGTGGGCACTGAGGGGACAATGAGGGAGCACTGAGGGGACACTCGCCTGGAGACCCCCGGCGTCCGCTCACCCCGCCCGTCCCCCCCGCAGGTCCGAGCCCGGCGCTGACAGCCCGGCCCCTCCGCCGCCGCCATGGGCAAGAAGAGCAAACTGGGCAAGAGCCGGCGGGACAAGTTCTACCATCTGGCCAAGGAGACGGGTGAGGGGCCTGCCCGGCGCTGGGGGCGGGGGGGTTGCAGCCCCCCATCAGCCCGGTAACCCCCCGTAACCCCCGGGTGCCCCCCCAGGGTTCCGCTCCCGCTCGTCCTTCAAGCTGCTCCAGCTCAATCGGAAGTTCCAGTTCCTGCAGAAGGCCCGGGCTCTGCTGGATTTGTGTGCGGCCCCTGGCGGGTGGTGAGTGGGGTCGGGGCTGTGTCCTGGTGCCACCAGCTGCCCGGGGACACTGTCACAGTGTCCTGTGTGTGCCCTGTGGCTGTGTCTCTGTTCTCGATCCCAAACCCCCGCAGCACAGTCCAGGGCTGGGGGCTCTCCTGGGTGATTTCATCTCTCTCTTCTCTTCCCAGGCTTCAGGTGGCTTCCAAATTCATGCCAGTGTCCAGCCTGATCATTGGTGAGTGGTGGGATCTGGCAGGAACGAGGGGCAGGGACATCCACCACCGCCCCTGGAAGTGACAGGGAAAGGATTGGGGATGCTGGGAGGAGGAGAGAGTGGGTGGGGGAGCCACGTGGGGTGGGCTGGAACCTGGTTTTGAGGAGCTGGGATGTCCTTCATCGCCCCAGGAGTGGATTTGGTCCCCATCAAGCCCATCCCCAACGTGGTGACGCTGCAGGAGGACATCACGACCGAGAAGTGCCGCCAGGTTTGTCCCTCCCCCGCGTGTCCCCTGCTGCCTTGGGGCTCAGGGTGGGGTTGTGGCCCACCCTACCTGCTCAGGTGGAGGTCCCAGGAGGGATTCTGAGTGTCCCTGTCCCCCAGGCCCTGCGCAAGGAGCTGCAGACGTGGAAGGTGGACGTGGTGCTGAACGATGGGGCGCCCAACGTGGGGGCCAGCTGGGTGCACGACGCCTACTCCCAAGGTGGGGCTGCTCTGGGGGCACCAGGGGGGCACCAGTGTGAGGTGGGGACAGTGGCTGCCCTTAGGGTCACAGGATGGTTTGGGTTGGAAGGGATATTAAAGACCGTCTACTTTCCACCCCCTGCTATGGGCAGGGACACCTCTCACTAGTCCAGGTTGCTCCAAGCCCCGTCCAACTTGCAGGGGTCCAGGGGCAGCCACAGCTTCTCTGGGCAGCCTATGCCAGGGCCTGCCCACCCTCCCAGGGAAGGTCACACCCTCACTCACTGTTCTCTCCTGCTCCAGCCAACCTGACCCTCATGGCCCTGAAACTGGCCTGTGAGTTCCTCTGCAAGGGCGGCTGGTTCATCACCAAGGTTTTCCGTTCCCGGGACTACCAGCCCCTCCTGTGGATCTTCCAGCAGTTCTTCCAGAAGGTCCAGGCCACCAAGCCCCAGGCCTCCCGCAACGAGTCTGCTGAGATCTTTGTGGTGTGCCAGGGTGAGCACCTGGGGGGACCTGCTGCTGGCTCTGATCCCTCCATCCCAGGAGGAAGGGCTCTGATGCCTCTGGTCCCTCCATCACAGGTTACCAGGCTCCAGACAAAATCGACAGCAAGTTCTTTGACCCCAAACATGCTTTCAAGGAGGTGGAGGTTCAGACCAAGTCTGTCAGTGAACTGGTCAGCAAGAAGAAACCAAAGGTATGAGCAGGGGCTAAACACACAAATGGGGTTGGGGCTGAAGAGATTGTAATGAGCAAAATTGATCAGGAAAATGAAAGACCTGGGGGTGCAAAGTGGTGGGAGAACCAGTTACGGGGAGGTTTTCAGCCCTAGGAGTTGCTGCAGCAATGGAGAAATGGACGTACAGGTTGTGAGAATGGGGATGGGTCAGTTAAATCCTAGAGTTAAATCATCAGTTAAACTCCCTACAAGAGGTGGCCACTGGGTTTGTGTCCCTGTGAGGTGTCCTTAGGACACTAAAGGTTGTGTCAGGTGGTCTCAGCTGGGCATGGAGCTGACACAAACCTCTGTCACTGTCAGCTCTCCGTGTCTGGGGTGGGACTGGGGGATGCTGTGGAGCTGCTGGGTTGGGGCTGGTGGACTCCTGTGGACTCACAGAATTGCTGAAGTTGGAAAACACCACTGAGGTCATCAAATCCAACCATTAGGCACGATCAGGTGGGCATTGCAGCCAGGCACGAGTTAGGTCACACCATCCATCCTTCAGGGCTGGTGGCAGCTGCTCGGTTGTGCCCTGCCCTGGCCCCCCCACAGCCCCTTTTCCCCCACAGGCAGAAGGTTATGCTGATGGGGACATGACCCTCTACCACCGGTTCACCCTCATGGACTTCCTCAAGGCTCCCAACCCCGTGGACTTCCTCTCCAAGGCCAATGAGGTGCGTGCCTGAAGCGAGGGGCACCTTGGAGCATACAGGGATGAAAAGAGGGAGCCAGGTGCCCCTGTGCTCGTGGAGGGGAGGTTATTTAACACCCTTTTCCCTGTGCCCTGCCCAGATCACGCTGGGGGACGGGGAGCTGGAGAACCACAGCTCCACCACGGAGGAGCTGCGCCAGTGCTGCAAGGACATCCGTGTGCTGGGGCGCAAGGAGCTCAGGTACTGGGAAGGACTGGGACAGGCAGACACACCAGCTGGGCCTGGAGGGCGAGTCTCTTAACAGTTTTCCCCCCTCCCAACAGAGCCCTGCTGAACTGGAGGACAAAGCTGCGTCGGTTTCTGGCCAAAAAGCTGAAGGAGCAGGCAAAGGAGCTGGATATCAAGTAGGAGCAAACAGCAGGGGTGGGATGGGTCTCTGCCCAGCACAGCTACTCTGAGCTCCTTCCTTTTGGCAGCCTGAGCTCTGGTGAGGAAGAGGAAGGCAGAGAGGAGGAGGAGAAGAAAGAGAAGAAGATGGTGCCAAAAGCTGCAGCTGATGAGGTAGAGAAGAAGGAGGAGGAGGAGGTGGAGCTGGCACTGGCAGAGATGAAGGCCAAGGAGCTGGCAGAGCTGAAGAGGTAAAAACATCTCAGGGAGGAGAGATGGGGGAGCACAGGGGGCTCCAGCCGTGGGTACAGAGGTGGGACTGTCAGAGTCTGTTCCTCTGATCGTGGGTGGTTTGTGGGTCTGGGGTCCTTGGGCTCGTCTGCTCCAAGCAGGTGAAGCTGTGGGTCCCCTTTGTGCCAGGGTGGGTGACCCTCCACAGGATGTGCCAGTGCTGCCAGGGGACATGTGGCACCATTGCGGCAGTGCATGAGCCCCTGGGGTGTTTGTGGCAGTGTGGCTTCATTTCTTTACCTCTCAGAAAGAAGAAGAAGATCCTGAAGGAGCAGCGGAAGCAGCGGGAGCGTGTGGAGCTGAAGATGGACCTGCCTGGCGTGTCCATCGCTGACGATGGTGACACCAGCATGTTCTCCCTGCGGAGCATCCACAGGACCCCGGTGCGTGGTGGGAGAGGCCGAGCTCCCCAGGGCCATCAGGGCTGGGACAATGCCTGACTGGTGCCTTCTCTGCCTTGTGCTGCAGCTGCTGGATGAGCTGTCCCGGGGGGACATGGCCTCAGCAGACACCCTCCTGGAGATGGGCCCTGGGGACGATGACATTTACATCTCAGATCACGAAGAAGGGGACGACGTGTCCCTGGCCAGCGACCTGGACCCGGAGGAGCTGCTGGAGATCGAAGCCCGGCAGCGCAAGCTGGAGCGGGAGAGGAGGGAACAGGGTGGGAAGAGGTGAGAATGGGAGAGGCCTCCCTGGAGCAGGAGCTGCCATTGGAGCAGCTGCAGGATCCAGCAGTGGGCATGCCCTGTGCTGGCTGGGGGCACTGATCCTGCTGCTCCTTGTCACAGAGCAAAATTTAAGCAGAAGGAAGAAGAAAAGGAAGAAGAGGAGGAAGAGGAGAATCCTCTGCTGGTGCCCCTGGAGGAGAAGTCAGTGCTGGAGGAGCGACAGACCAGCCTGTGGTTTGGGAAGGTGAGTCCCACTGGGACCGAAATGGTGGGGCAGCCTGGGGCCCAGCAGCTCCCCAGGGCTGCCCTGGGTCTGACCCGCTGCTCCACATCCCAGGACGCCTTTGCCGGCATCGAGGACGATGCAGATGAGGACCTGGAGCTGGGGCAGGCCCAGATGTTGGCTGAGAGACAGCGCGAGTCCCAGAGAGGTGAGGGGGGTTAAATCACTGGGGGGGGGCACAGAGGGACAGTCCCACAGCCCAGTCTGGGACTCTGGATCCAACCACAATAGCGATGCTGCCCTGAGGAGTTTCATGGAATGGTTTGTGTTGGAAGAACCTTAAAGGTCACCCAGTTCCAACCCCTACCATGGGCAGGGACACCTTCCACTGGGCCAGAGGCTGTTCCCAGCCTGTGTTACTAAGGATCTGTCATTAGTGCAGCATTAATGAACAGGATCTCTAGAGGAATAGTTTACAGTGGGTCTCCCTTGACCCTTTCTCACCCAGTGATTCTCGTTCCCAGACAAAGCAACAAAGAAAGGGCAGAAGAAGAAGCAGGTGCTCCAGGAGGAGGCTGCAGCCGAACCCCCACCAGCCACAGACACAGCACCTGACACTGGCGAAGCACAGGATGAGCAGAGCAGTGACGACGACAGCAGCAGTGACGAGGAGAGGTGAGAGCTGGGAGGGGGATCTGGATGTTCTCCCCTGCTCCAGAGTCCTGGTGAGCTGGGAGATGAGGACCCTAGCCCTGACCACGCTCCTCTCCACAGGCCACCAACAGCGGTGAGGAGCAAGCGGGGCCGTGTCGAGCCTTGTGGCTTTGAGGTGGTGCCCATTGAGAACCCAGGTGAGGGGGAGGCCCTGTGAGTCCCCCTGTAGGGCCAAGAGGCGGGGCCAGGCCCAGCTTTAACATGTCCATCCTGCAGTGAAAAGAGCCCGTGTCCTGGACGCAGAGGGCCTGGCCCTCGGCTCCGTCATCGCCACCTCCAGAAAGGCCCGGCGGGACCTCATCGACGACTCCTTCAACAGGTACCGGGAGCTGGGGGGGCTGCAGCGGCCGTTCTCCAGCAGGAGGTGGTAGGTGAGCTGAGGTGGGGACCCCTTGTCACCTGAGTGCCCCCCCAGGTACTCCTACAACGAGGAGGAGGGGGAGCTGCCCGAGTGGTTCACGGAGGAGGAGAAGCAGCACCGGCGCAAGCAGGTGCCCGTGGACCGGCAGACGGTGGAGGCCTATCGGCAGCGCTGGCGCGAGATCAACGCCCGCCCCATCAAGAAGGTGGCGGAGGCCAAGGCCCGCAAGAAGCGGCGGGTGAGTGGGGCTGTGGGGCCGAATCCCTCTCCCGGCTGCTCCCTCCCTCCTGCGACCGCCCTGTCCCTCACCCTCGCTGCCCCCACAGATGCTGAAGAAGATGGAGCAGATGAAGAAGAAGGCGGAGGCCGTGGTGGACACGGTGGACATCTCGGAGCGGGAGAAGGTGGCCCAGCTGCGGCGGTGAGTGGCCAAGCTGAGACTGCAGCTCCTTCCCGTGGTGCTGGGCTGGTTGGTGATGCCGTGTCCGTGCGGCCATGGCGTGGGGACAGCCCTGTGCGCCACCCAGCCAGGCTGCATCCAGGGGTGGCAGAACAAAGAGGGGTGCCCCAGCCTGGGCACAGAGCCCAGAGGGCGGGTGGGGCCTAATATTGGTTTTAGGGCCAAAAACCAAAGTGGTTTTTGGGCTGGGCACTGGGACTTGCTCTGACCTTTCACCCTTCTCCCACAGCATCTACAAGAAGGCCGGGATGGCCAAGGAGAAGCGACAGGTCACCTACCTGGTGGCTAAGAAGGGTGTAGGACGCCGTGTGCGCCGCCCCCCCGGCGTCAAGGGCCAGTTCAAGGTTGTCGACAGCCGCCTCAAGAAGGATGTGAGGGCTCAGAAACGCAAAGAGCAGAAGAAAAAGCGCCACAAGTGATGTGGGACCGGCTCCGTCCCTGACGAGGGACTTGGCTCAGGGCACAGGGCAGGGCTGGCTCCTGTCCTCCACCTCTGTCGCCGGCCCTGGGGACGCGGCTGGCACTTGGCCACACACTGCTCTTAGTCTGAGCTCGTGCCTTGATGTGACAGTGCCTCCTGCCCTCCCCTGGGGCACACAGGGTTTATTTGGCCTCAGCGCTGCCACATGGCCATGGCCACATTTCACCTGCTGGCTCTGCTGAGATTCACCCTGTGGAGATCACAGGAGCATCCACGCCAGCCCTGGCTGTCCCCAGACGGGTTGTGGCTCTGGGGGACATCCCTGGGCTGTATTTGTCACCGAGGTGGCAGGACAGTGGATGCAGAGCCCTGGGGCAGGGAGTGGTTGGTCTGCACAGAGTGGCTGCTTGGTGACAGCAGAATTAGCCCCTGGTCTGAGGCTGCCCCAGGCTGTGTCCT
Organism: Pseudotriccus pelzelni; assembly: GCA_035584735.1. Taxonomy (NCBI): domain Eukaryota; kingdom Metazoa; phylum Chordata; class Aves; order Passeriformes; family Tyrannidae; genus Pseudotriccus; species Pseudotriccus pelzelni. Next base: position 3,961,489 of record JAWMRA010000076.1, on the reverse strand, counting down.
GCACCTGGGGGAGGGGAGTGGCCCTTGCTGCCACTGTCATGTCCCTTTGTGTGCCATGGGACAGGCAGAGAGAGGACTGGTGGGTGGGTTCTTTGTATCTGCTCATGCTTTGAGAGCCCACTGCCCTCAGCCCACCTCACTGTACATCTGACAAAGATCTGAATAGCAGCTGACTCTCCTGACCTTCACTCTCCTGCCCCAACCCGCACAGGCACAGCAGCCACCCTGTCCCCTCTGTCCCCACACCTTGGAATGGCAGCCTCAAGTTGAGGAGAAGAAAGACCAAGAGAAAAGAAGTGCTGGAGTAAATGTCTTTATTTAGACCCAGGGCAGGGGCTGGGGGACAGCGGCTTCTCTCCTTCAGCAGCCACCTGACTCCCTCCCTCGTGCTGGGATTGCAGAGGTGTCCCCGGGTCCCTTCTGGGGACGGTGGCACTGTGTTAGAGCTGGGGAGGGGGCTGAGGTACCACTGTGGCTCCCAGACAGGGTGAGTGATGGGGGGGACCTGCCAAGCAAGTTCTGGCAGGAGGGAGAAGCTCTGGGTCCCATTCAGGTGCTGTGGGGATGGGAGAGGCCAGACCCCGGTACCCCAGAGCCCCCTCAGGGGGAGATGCACAGGGGTGTCCCTGTAAAGCCACTGCTTGGCTGCTCAGCTGAAGTCAAACCTGTGGAGGAGCTCGAGATGTCTGCCCGTGGGTCTGTGTTGGTCCTTGGCTGGGGATCCCTCAGATCCTGGGGGTGGGAGCTGTGGCTGAACCCAGAGGGGCAGTGCTGGGTGCTGGGAGCGTCTCTGGGCCATGTCCTGCCCTGTGCAGGGTGGCAGCAGAGACCACCAGCCATCCCAGTCCTCAGGAGCTGGGGTGAGCGAGGGATGGGCTGCCAGGCTCCAGGCTGTTCTAGTTTTCCTGCTCCTCTTCTAAATAGAAAATGGGGGTGCTGTGAGAGAAGAGCCTCCCTGGCCCCTGCCACGCTGATCCTCCAGCTGAACTCCAGCCCTTGGAGCTCAATGTCCCCTTCCCGGTGTGACCCCAAACCCACGCGTGGGCAGCTCCCCCAAAACTCTGGCGAGCAAGTCCCAGTGCAAGACCAGGAAGGGCTCTCCATTCCCCCAGGTCCCAGGGCTTGGCACAGGACCCTTCAGCGTTGGTAGGTCCCCATCAGGGTCCTGCAGGTGTGGTGACCCCCCATGCCCTGCCAGGCTCAGCCCCTACCTGAGCTGAAAGGTGCTGTGTAGGAAACATCCACACGGTCACCTGCAACGGGAAGGATGGTGACCAGGGAGCTCAGGGTGAGCTGCTGCCGTTAACGAGCCAAATTGGCTCATCAGTGTAAGCTGGAAGCTTAGCCAGACCCCCACGGAGCCACTGGGGCTGCAGAGGGTGGCAGTGGGGCCAGGGGACACATCCCTGCCAGGGCTCACCTGTCTCGTAGTAGTCATACAGTGTCACGGTGGCCGGCTGGAGGTTCTTCACTGGGAACTCCTGCTTGGCTTTGAAGGAGAAGGTCTCCTCCTCCTTCGTCAGCTGTGGAGATGGAGACATCCCAAGGGTGAGGTGCAGCCACCCATGATCGGGAAGCATGGGAGTCCTTGTCCCGTCCCCGTCTCACCTGGTCCAGGTAAATCGTCACCTGGTCAGGCTCCACCTCCACCTTCTTCACCAGGTTCTGCCTCTTCAGCTGGAAGGACACGACTCGGGATGGGTGAGAGCTGCTCCGTGGGTGCCTCAGCCAGGGCCAGCACCCCGAGCAGGTGCCCCTCTGTGTCAGGGTATCCCAGAGAGGGTCAGGGGGGCTCCTCACCTCCACCACGGAGCTCTTTTCGGGGCTGTAGCCAGACGGCAGCTTGGCCTCGATGACAACCATGTTGGTGGCAGGGCGTGTCCCGGTGTACCTGCAAGGGCAGGGCTGGGGTTGGGGTCTGCCCTCCTCCCTTGGCTGCTCCTGCCCCCCCACAAAGCCGGGGGGCACCCCCAGCCCGTACCGTGCCCAGAGGCGGAGACTGAAGCGTTCGCCGGGCAGGGGCTCCGCCGTCACACGGAGCTCGAACGCCCCCGGGCTCGGAGGGGGCGGCACGTTATAGCGCAGGGTCACCTGTGGGGACAGCGGAGGGTGAGCCCCGGCCGGGGCACACTGCGAGGGACGGCACCTCGGGCTGTACCGACCTGCACCAGGGCGCAGCCCTCCCCGCGGGCTCGCAGCCCGTACGCCCCCGGCAGCTCGCCCAGGGCCGCCCGCTGCAGCACCAGCCGGTTGCCGCGGTCCAGCGCGAAGTCCCGCACCGCGCCCGCGGGGGATGTCACCGTCACCGCCAGCCGGGAGCCCCCGCTGCTGCCGAATGTCAGGGCGGCGTATTTGGCCAGGGCTTGCAGGGCCACCACGGTGTCCTGCGCGGGGGGGACAGCGCCGGCTCAGGGGCGCGGAGCCCGGGCGGGGGGTGTCCCGGGGCGCAGGACCCCAGAGCCGGTACCTGCGTGGAGGCGAAGCCCCCGTAGGGGTTCTGCTGCTTGCAGAGCCAGCGGACGATCCTGGACGCGGTGGCCAGGTCGGCAGAGGACACCTGGGGCTGGGCCAGGTGGGCCAGGAGGGCGTAGGCCGTCATCTCCACCTCGGCCGGCGCGGCCGCGGCCCAGGAGGGCTCCGAGGCGGGCACGGCCTGGCCCTTCCTCTGCCAGTAGAGCTGCCCCTCTGGGAGAGAAGGGCTGGGAGCTCAGCCCCTGCGCCGGGCGCGGCTGGGTGAGCCGGGCAGAGGGTGGCACAGCCCGCGGGTGCCCCGGTACCTGCGCTGACGCTGTGCTGGGCCAGGCTCTGCAGCTGCGCCCGCTGCTGCTCCCTCAGCCCCGCCAGCCCGAAGACGTAGGCGAGCAGGGCCTGGGTGTAGGGGTCATCTGTGGCCGAAGCCTTCAGGCACTCCAGAGCTGAGCTCACCGTTGGGTCCTGCCATGGGAACAGTCAGGCTGTCAGAGACTGAAACAGTTAATGAGTTATGCATTCCAGGATCGCCCTGGTTGGGGGGGGTTGCAGGTTTGGAAGAGGCGGCTGTTGGCCCATCAAAGCCCATCCCCCTGCCAGACTTGAAAGGGGGGAAAAACCCTTTTCCTGGGCCCCTCACAGGAACTCTGGGCAGGCCCAGGAGGCATTGGAGGCTCGTGGCATGGCCCGGGACACTACCCACAGATAGAACTCATAACTTGAGTGTGTGGGCTTTGCTCCCCCACCTCCAATGGATCAAGGCCACCACTTCAACTCACAGACATGAAAGCTGCAACTACCAAGTTCCATCACTTGACCCAGTGGGTGGTGACTATATACATTTTTCCACTCTCATCTTTTCTTTCCCTTACTCTCCCTTACCCTTATCTTGTCTTTCCCTTTCTCCCCCTTATGCATTTCCCTAAAGGTTATCTTTATGCCATATTGCTATAGATGAGAGATATAGATGATGACACCCAAAATGGCAACATACCTGTTTACCTTTGAAACAAAATTGTTCTAAAATAAACCCCACATATACACGTTTTCAAACACTGATTATTCAGTGTTGTTTCGCTCTGATCTACCACAAGGGATTTATTAATAAGAACCTGGGTTACCCCCCCCCCCTTTTTACGGTGTCATAACACATGGCCAAGGGCATGGGAGTCACTCAGAGAACCCGGTTCTGCCCAGTGAGACCAGTTGTGCCCACATTGGGTTGAGAGGTGTCTTGGAACTGCTGGTTCCCCTGCCCCCAGCACCAACCCCTCCAGGGACATTGGGGTCACCCTCACCAGCGGTGGCAGCCCCAGCTCCAGCATCGCAGCCGTCACATAAGCCGACAGTGAGAGCTCATCCGAGACACCACCCTGCAAAGGGACAGAGGGACACGGGTCCGGCACAGGCAGCCCAGGGGCCAACCCGGCTCTGGCCCCATGTCCCCACGTCCCACCCCAGCCCTCTGCCCCACCTTCAGTGCGTTGTTGAAGAGCTTGCCCACGCTGTTGAAGCAGCCCGTGGGCCGCTGCTGCCCCTGCAGCCACCTCAGCGCATCCGTGATGTGCCGCTCCTCCACGGCCACGTAGGCTCGGGCTTGCCCAAAGGACTTGAGCACAAAGGCCGTCAGCCTGTGGGCCAGGGAGACACCAGAGGGGTGGGGAATCAGTGCCCTGGGGGCAGCAGGAGCCCTGGGACGCTGGTCCCTGCAGAGGTGCCCCTGCAGAGCCTGCCCCAGCGCCACGGGGCCCCTCACCAGGTGTTGCCCGTGCGGTCGCTCTTCCCGAAGGCGCTGTAAGAGCCGTCATCGTGTTTGTACTGCAGCTCCCGCTGGTACCCTGCGGGCAGGAGGTGGGGAAAGGCCTTTCCACGGTGGTCCTTCCATCCTAGGGTGTGCTGCAGCCCCAGGTGGAAGCGGGGAGGGGGAGATGGGACACCGGGGTGTGAGGGGACAGGAGGGCACTCACCGCGCTGCAGGAAGCCCTGAGCCTTGGCGCGGATGTCGGGGAGCAGCTGCCCGCTCTTCTCCAGGTACTGCTGGATGTAGATGTTGGGGGCAAAGCGGACCATGTTCTGCTCCCCACAGCCGTAGGGCATGGCCAGGAGGCTGTCCAGGTTCTGCATGGCGTTGCCCATGATGTCACCTGTCCCGGGGGACATGGGGAGCACCGTCACCAGCTGTGTCCCACTGCCATCAGCGCCCCATACCCCGTATCCCCTTCCACACACAGGCCACACAGAATATTCAGAGTTGGAAGGGGCTCACAAGGACCACTGAGCCCAACTTTTAAGCCCATACAGGGATTGAACACACAGCCTTGGTGTAATAATTAACATGCTCTAACCAGCTGAGGTCATCTCAGGTTCCCATCTCTTGCTTGGGCCTTGGAGCTCTGCACCAATTCCCCCTTCCCACAGCAGTCCCCAGGCCCCTGCAACCTGTCCCTTACCCAGCACAGTGACTTGGGCTCGCTGGGAGCCCTCCAGGATGTTTGCAGGAAGCTCCAGGGAGACTTCTTCAACATCTGTGGGGAGGGAGGGCCAGGACAGTGGGGATAGAGGTCCAAGACAGTGGGGATTCCCTGCTCATCCCACCCTGCCCCATGGCACTCTCACCCACCCCCTTCCTGCTCTGACCCTCCTCAGGCTCAAGACTGAGTTGCAGTGTCTCAGCCAGGAACCCGCAGGGACCCTGGTCCTTGGCTCCTCTGGGCTGGTGGCCTTTGTGACCAGTGGCCAAACATCCCTGTCCCACATCCCACAGCGCTGCCAGACAGCCCTGGCCAGTCCTACCTTCGTGGCAGAGCAGGGAGCTGTGTGCCTTCTCCACCAGGATCCCCCCAGGCTGTTAGGAAGCATCAGTCGGTCAGGAGAAGGGACCAGCCGTGTCCCTCCATCCCACAGGGTCACACCTGCAGCCTGGATTCGTGTCTGGGTGTGCTCCCAATGCTCCCCAGGGGCTGCTTGGACCCTGTCCCCAAACCCATCCCACTTCCCTCCTCCACAGCCCCTCTGACCTGCACCAGCAAGGACTTTATCACGGTGTCCACGTGCCCCTGCGCCGGCACCACGGGCAGCTCATTGCCACAGAGCTCCGTGGAGCTGAGGGCCTCGGTGCTGACGGTGATGTTCACCCTCCCTGCAGATGCAAGCGGGGCACTCAGTCCCCGTGGAGCCCCCCAGGCCTGACCACAGCCCCCTGAGGCTTTGTGTGGGGCTGGCTGCCTTGGGATTGGGGGTCAACACGTTGAGGAGCAGCACTGGGAGGCAACAGGGAGGGTGAAACTGGAGTGAGGGGGAGATTCCCAGGTGCCACAGCGTTTACTCCTGCCCTCCCTGACCACCCCACCCCCTGAGGGGCTCCCCAGGCAGCAGGGAGGGGCTGGTGCTCTGTACCCAGGCTGGTGGCTTTCACGCCCCAGCGGAAGGTCCTCGCTTCGTCGGCGCAGACACAGCCCCCGTACGTCTCCTCCGCGCCCGCCGACACCTCCAGCCCCGCCGACTCCGCCAGCGACACCCGGACCTGCCAGAGCACGGCCATGGCTCCATAAGCCCCCAGAGCCAGCCCCCAGAGCCAGGGCCCCCTCCCCTGCCCCGCTCACCCTCAGGCACTGCCGCAGGTAGTTGAAGACCGTGGCCACCAGGGTGAAGGCTTCGTGGCGCACCACGGCGTAGGGCAGCACCAGCTCCACAAAGAATGGCTTGAAGGCCGTCAGGGTTACGGCAGGGGACAGCCCCAGACCCTGTGGGGACATGCAGAACATCCCAGCTTTCCACTCGGTGATGGCATCGGGCACTGTCACCGTCACCTCGGCGGAGCCGCCCTCCCTGTGGGATGGAGAACATCGTGAGGCCACCCCACCACAGCCACCCCCTGCTGGTGTCACCCCCAGAGGGGCTGGTGCTCTCTCTGCGGGAGAAGGAGTCGTCCTGAGGTGCCCAACTTCCTTCTGTGCAGGAGGGGAGGTGGGGAGAGGACCAGCCCCTTGGGAACTGTGCTTGCTCACCCTACAGGGACCAGGTCCCACAGCCATGTCTCTGGGAAGTACGTCCGGGGTGCTGGTGGCTTCTTCTGGTTGTCAGTGCCTGGCATGGGCCTGCTCGCAAAATCTTGGATGCTCCAGGGATCTTCCAAGTAGTCTTGAGAAGACTTTAGTCTTCTCCAGACAAGGTCACCTGGAAAAGGGAGATCAGAAGTTAGTGGTCCCAGGTCTCTGTGTCTCAGCTGGACCCCCATGCCCAGCATGGGGGTGACCCAAATCCTTTTTCGATCCTCTTCAATCCCTTCGATGCTGAATGTATTCCCTGGATGGCTCCGAGTCCCCCAGAGGACATGGAAGCCAGGACTGGCCACCTGCTCCTTTCTCCCAGCAGGGCTCAGCCTAGGGCTGTGCTGACCTCTGGGGCCTTGGAGACCTGGCATCCCAAACAGGACGGGCCTTCGTGGGCAATCCTTCTTGGTCTTGGCATTGGTGAAGAGCTTCAGTTCTGCGTCCTGTGAAAAACAAAAGAGGTTTTCCATCTCCACAGCCAGCAGGAGGAATATCCCCATTCCAGCAGGAGGAATATCCCCATTCCAGCAGGAGGAATATCCCCATTCCAGCAGGAAGTACTCTACAGGGCTGCAGAAAATAAGTGGAGAAGGAGCCTGGGATTGGCAGGGAAGGGAAAGCCCTTTGCCACAAGTGTGTTTTTCACGGGGCATTTCTGGGCTTTCCCAGCACCTGAGCAAACCCCAGCATGGATGGAGAGGAACCAGAAGGCACAGGCGGGCAGGGGCTTTACCTGAAATAACTTGAAGGTGTCCATGTGGAAGGAAATGACATCAAAATACCAACAGGGTGGTGGTTCCCAAGTGCTGCGAGGGGATTTCAACTGTGGCAGTACTTTATAGATCTGTGAATAAACACATGTGTAAGATCAGCCATGCATCCCATCCACTCCCTGCGCAGCAGCAGGGCTGCCCAGGAGCCACCGTGGCACTGGGTGCCCACAGGGGAGGTCTAAGCCAGTGTCATCCCACACCACCACCCCCCAGCATCCCTGCGGCTGCAGAAGGACCGGGGGCAGTGCCACCACTCACGGCCTCTGCAGTGAGCTCAGCCTCGGGCTTCAAGAGCAGCACGCTGCGGTCCACGGCACGGACGGCACACAGGGACCCCGGGGCAGCCCCCAGCTCCAGCTGCAGCGCCGTGCCGGGCAGAGCCCTGTCCTCCGAAAAACCCATCTTCACCTGGAGAGGGACAGCGTGTCAGGGGCCAGGCAGGAGGGGCCTCACCCCCCCATGGAGGAGTGGGACCAGCCACGGATGGGGAGGTCTCTTCTAGACAAGGATCAGGATGGAGGGTTTGGGTTAAGAGGCCGTGACACTGTGATACACCTGGAGCAGGGGGGGGACCCCAGGGCGTGCAGCTACGGACAAGCTGTGGAGTGATCACTCATCTCCAGCAGCCTCCCCTCACCTCGTTGGGGAGGCACTTGGCCACCTCGAGCTCTATGCTGTCGGCCACCATCTCGCCGTTGGGCAGCACCACGTAGCACAGCGCCTTGGCCATGGGTGCCAGCTTCGCGCCGATGGGCAGCTCCAGGGAGAAGGAGCCTCTCAGCCCTGGGCCGGGGAAAAGCAGGGGAGATGTTACCCAGGGAGACTGTGGCTGCCCCATCCCTGGAAGTGTTTCAGGACAGGTAGGATGGGGTTCAGAGCAACCTGGGCTAGTGGAAGGCGTCCCTGCCCATGGCAGGGGGTGGGAATGGATAGGCTTTCCCTTCCAACCCAAACAGTTCCATGATTCTATGAGGACCAGGCACAGAGAGCAGAGCCCTGCACAGCCTGGCCATGCCAGAGGACATACCAGCCTCTGCAGACAGCTCTTTCCTAAGGACTGTGGCAATGGTCCCCTTGGCCAGGACCTGCAGAGGAGGAGGTAAGAGCAACAAAACCAGTGCTGAGTCTGGAACCAAAATGCCTTGATGGAGGGTGAGTCTGGACCCATGAGAGAGAGTTTTGGGATGACTTTTGACTTTTCCCGGTCTCCAGCTCCCCCAGCATCTCCCATGGGTGTGCAGGCCCAACAGGGCCAGAAGAGACCTCTGCTAACAAAGGTCTCTCAGTCCACCCAGGACAGATTGCTCACTGTCCTGTCCCCAGGGACATAACCATGAATGTGTGTGTAGACGTGACCCTTCACACACACCACAGCCCTGATTCCCGCTGCCCTTCCTTCCTGGGCCAGGGCTCACCAGGACAACCACATCCAGGCTCTCCAGCTCAGTCCCTAAGGCCTCCTTGCTGAAGATGAAGTCTGCCCAGAGCTGCTGGGGCTGCCAGCAGGGCAGGTCGCTCTCCAGCTGGCGGATCTCCAGGAAACTCCCACTCTCTGAGAAGAAGGGCTTGAGTCTCACGGTGGCACCAGTGTAGGAGCTTGTCGAGTCATTGTTCTGGGTGTGAGGTGTCCTGTCGACCTGACCCTGAGCGGTGGAGGTGGGAAGGAGGGAGGTGAAGCTGTCCAGCTGCCCGCGAGGTGTCGGTGACTCAGGCTCGGAGGGGTGCCCATCCCCACCCTGCTGCGGAGAGCAGCACAGGGACCCCAAGGGGCGGGAGAGGGGTCACTTACCTTCAGGGAGACACGGCCACTCCAGCCAGAGGTGTCCAGCTTGAAGGAGGCTCTCCCTGACCCGTCTGTTGTCATGGTGTGCGTCTGATCTTCTTTGCCCTCGATGCTGACAGAGAGCGCGAGCCGCCCCTGCGGCACCCCGGTGCCGTCAGCTCCCTTCAGCAGCATCTGCGCCGGGAGGGAAGGGGGCATGGCCCTGGTGGGGCTGTGGCCGTGGGGCAGGCGGGAGAGCAGGGCTGGGGGCAGCAGGGGTGCAGGTGAGCCCCGCGGGATGTGGGGACCGCCCCGTTACCGTCCCGCTGTAGGGGATGCCAGGCTTGTAGACTTCATTGGTGTCTTCAAAGGTGACAGTGAAGCTCTCAGGAGAAATCTCACAGCTCTTGCTGTTTTTCATCTCCAGCCCTGTGGAGAGGGAAGGGGGAGCTGAGGGTGTGGCAGGGACACAGGACACGGCCAGCCCTCCCAGCACTGTACAGAAAACAGCCCTGGGCATTTTGGCTTTCCCTCTGCAGCTTCGAGCACAGTTTGTACCTCCTGTGAGAGGAGCAGAACCCCTGTGCCAGGTCTCAGACCTAAACCCAGGGTGCAGCTGGCAGCAAACACTTCAGAAAAGGCTCTTCACCAAAGTGGGGCCGCTTTGGGGCTGGTGGGCACAGGGACAACCCCTGCTCTCCATTTTTCTCCAGCCAAGCCACTGACAGTCATTTGTGGTGTGACAAGGCAGTGAGTGAGGGATGAACTAGGAGGACAAAGCCACACTGGCTGAACCCACCGCTCTGCACTGCAAGGACTCACTCACTGCCTTGGGAATGCTGGTGGATCTTGGAAAGGCATTTTTCCTCCTGGCTTTTTCTCTGGTTGGAATTACAAGTCTTTCCAGGTTGACCTGTCTCTCATCCCCACCCAGACCTCATCCCTGCACAGGGGCACCCCTAAATCACAATGGTGCTTTTGGGTGCCCCCGCAGAAGGCCAATACCACCATGCCACAGGCATTTGGGAGCCAGTGGGGATGGACAACACCACCATCCCTACCTGTCCCATCCTCCACCAGCGATGCCCGGACTTCAAGTTGCTTCTTCTCCTTCAAGTGGGTAATGTTGAGGACAGACAACAAAACCTCTGTGGAAAAGCAGCCGTTCTTCTCAGTCTGAAGGGAGAGTCAACCCCATTAGCAGCATTCCTGGGAAGGAGGTGTCCCAGTGGCACCCACACTCCTGGCCATGCTCACCGGACCACTGATGTTGGTGCATCTCATCTCTCTAAAGAAGTGAAGCCAGGGCTGGTTGGTGTAGCACAAGCTGGCCTGGACCCTGCCCTGGACGGGCTTCCCATAGGTGTACCTGTTGGGTGGAGAGTGGCCAGGCTTTCCCTGGTGGACCACGTCGCTCTGGATCCCCCCATCCCCTCCCTTTTCCTGGCCCGACCCCATTCCCAGCTCACCGTCCGCAAATCTCCATCTGGAACTTCTGGTCCTTCTCCAGCACCACCTTGGGGAGACCAATGGTCACTTCAAACTTGGGCAGCACTGATGGGGAGGCAAAAGGAGAGAGGGTTGTCACTCCCAGGACAACGACAACGATGCCTGGGTGGCCGGGGGGCCAAGACACGCTGCACGTGAGCCAAGGGGGTGCCCCCATCCCCCAGTCCCCACGTACCATATTCCTCCACGCTGAAGGAGTGGGTCTTCCCCTCCACGTGGATGGTGTAGGTGCCCAGGGCTGGCTCAGCATCCAGGGGCAGGGACAAGTCCACGATTCCCTGCCGAGGGCTCACCTCCCGCCACTGCGCGATGCGATTCCCGCTGGGATCCTGTCACAGGGATCCATGGGCTCAGCATCCCAGGGAGCCCAGCACTCCACAGTCAAACAGCCCATGGCTGTGCTACGGGTCTGCTCTCCCAGCCACACTGCCCACACCTCCCAGGAGCCTCCCTCTGTCTCCCACACTGACCTCCAGGAACACCAGGGGCAGCTGAAAGGCAAAGAGAGGATGGTTAGAGGAGAAATCCAAAGCTTTCCTTGGGGTCTCCCCAGGGTGGGAACATCAGTGGAGCCATGCATGGAGTAGAGGGAGGGTTATTTGTGGCATGCTGTGAACTTCCCACCCTTCAATACGCCTTGGGATGGATTTTGAGCCTGTGGGCACTTCTGTCTGGGATCAACTGAGGGCACTGCCAGCATGGCATGGAGAGGTGACATCTCCTAGGGCCTGAGCAAGAGTCCAGCAGCCACTTAATCTCTTAACCCCCTGCACTTCCAGAGACCCCAGTGATTGCTCAGAGGTGCCACAAAATGAGCCTGCCTGTAATCCTGGTGTCTGATGGATATCAACAGCACGTTCCCTGCTTCCCACCTGCCATCCCTACATCCCTACCTAAATGTTTGCATGGGTACATTCCCGTATCACACGTGCAATCCTGCTTTCTCTTTCCTTATCCTGCTGAAGCCTGAACAGCACAGGGCATCCCTGCCCCCAGGCAGTGCAGCTACCTGGGCAGAGCAGGCTGGGGCAGGATTCCCAAGGGGAAAGGCGCTGGTTGCCTCCCACACCTCTCCCACGGGCCGGCTGGGAGGGTAGGAGGGCGGTGCAGAAGAGCCCGGTCACCTCCCCCCACCCCAACCCTCCTCTCACCTGCTGATTGCTGGGAATCAAGTCTTTATCCAAAGAGACGACTCGAAACTTCACTGGAGAAGGGAAACGGAGACGCAGAAGTGAGTTAATCCTCAGGGAGGGGGGTTCCCTGTGGGGAAGGTGGATGGAAATCCACCTCCCGCCCCAAGCCCTGCAGTGCCCCCCAAGCAGCACTGCCAGGGTGTCCTGGCATTGCCCTCTGTCAGTGCTGGGCATTCCAGTGCATCCCAGGATGAGCCCTCCTATTCCCATGCAGTGTAGGAGCAAGGCTGGGCCTCCTGCAGCCCTCTCCCAGCAGGTCCTTCAGCCCAGAGCAGGGTGGTCCATCCTGCCCCCCTCACCCTGCTGTCCAGGCTTGTAGACAGGTTTGTCTGTCACTATGAAGATCCCAGGGTCCAGGGTTTTCAGCTTCACCTCCTTCTTCTCAGACACATTCAGGGAATCTCCTTGGATTGAGACGTGCAGGTCTAGGTTTTCTTCCTTCCCACTGATGGGAGCTGGAGCCTGCAGGGGGAAACATCAGGCTGCAGGTGAGGATGAGCCATGGCCAGGGTGCTGTGCTCACTCTGGGTGACACTGAGCCCTCCTCACCCCCAGGGACACCTTCCCCGAGCCAGGGGCTGGGAAGAAACATCCCCCCAGCACCCTGCTCCAGTCTGCAGGCCTGCTGTTTTAGCCAGTGGCTAACTGAGCCTGGAGTAGTCCCGTCTGCATGAAGGATGAGACTGCCAAAAACTGAGGAAGTCACATCTGCCCCCAGCCCTGTGTGGGATCCCAGCCCCAGATCAGGAGAGCTGGTGGAAACTGCTCTGCAGCAACGAGGAGCCCAGGATATCCCCTCCCTGCTTAGGGCTGTTTTGGGGTGACACTCACAGGGAAGGTGATGTTCAGGTGCACCTGAGGCTGCTGCACCTCCCTCTTCAGCAGGGTGATGGGGTGGGTTCTGTGCACTCCCAGCAGCTCGATGGTCACCTGGAGGGGCTCGCTGAAGTTGCTGAGATGGACCCAGAGCAGGGCTGAGTAGGGGTGGTACATCACAGCTGGGGCCGTGACCACGTACCTCCTAGCAAGGAGAGGTGGTGACAAGAGGGGTGTGGGGGTGAGACACAGCCCAGCACAGACCCCGTGGAGACCTCGAAGAGCCCCTGGGTGCACAGGAACCTGTGCTGGGGTGCAGCACCACCTCCCCCAGCCTCCCCACTCTGCTTCTGGGCTCCCCTTGACTTCCCAGCTCGAAGCAAAGGGCACCTGCAATAACCCCCCCAGGGCCACGTCCTCGATGCTTATGGGCAGGGACAACCCCTCAGCCTGAGCATCCCCACGCTGGCCAACGATCCCCAACAAGGGATTAGCTCCCACCAGGAATTCCCGAGGAGCTGAGGCTAAAGCCGTCCCAGCAGGCACAGACAGACAGACAGACAGACACACAGGGGGCTTACAGCGCTGCAGATGCCCCGGCCGTGAGGTGCAGGATGAGGAAGAGGATGGGCAGGGCTGGAGACCTCATGTCTCCAGCTGGAAGTGGATGTCTAGGACGGTCACAGCCTCCTTCTGCAGGTCCTGGATCACTCTGGACCTGCGCCTGCCCCTCTGCAGGCTCTGAAATGGGAGCTTTGCTTCCCATCCAGTGAGCAAACAAGGACTGGCAGAGGGATCCACGGGCACCCGCAGACACAACTCAGGCAGTGTTTACCCACAGCTTGCTGGGTTCAAGGCTCTGCTGGATTTTTGCACTATTGGGAAAGGCTCCTATAACCTGCAGAAGTTCAAACCCCGGGGGCAGGACTCACCTGCACAGTGCTTTGCTTGGGAATGATGCCAGGGTGGAGTGGGAACAAACAGAACAAAAATGGGCAGCACATCATGATGACATTGTACGAGTTTGTGGTGATTTCTCAGAAAGGGCAAGTTTACAGGTATTTCAAACTTAACCAAACAGTAGCTGTTTGGGCTGATCACACATCTGAGACTGCACTTTTGCCCAGTTTCCTCTGGTTTCATCAAACGTGGGCAGAGGAACAGGACAGTGTTGGGTTGTGGTGCTGACTCCGACTGCTCTCCTTCCTCCTTGCACCACCCTTGGGAGCTGGACACCAACCAGGGCAGGGGCTGAGCTGCCTCCTTCTGTCCTAGTGGGAATTCCAGAAAGCTGAGGCAGCTCCACAACAGCCGTGTGGTGTTCTGAGCACATCCCCTGCTCTGCAGGGTTTCCTCCCTGCTTTGCAGTTCCCTTCCTTTTGGGGATATGGAGAGAGGCAGAGCTATGGGAATCATGGAATGGTTTGGGTTGGAACGGAACTTAAAGCTCATCTTATTCCACCCCCTGCCTTGGGCAGGGACACCTTCCATGAGACCAGGTTGCTCCAAGCCTTGTCCAGCATGACCTTGGACACTTCCAGGGATGGGGCAGCCACAGCTTTTCTTGACAAAACGTGCCATCGACTCCCCAGGAAGCCATGGATGGGGCTGACCTCTTCCCGTGGGATCTCAGATGACCATGGCTGCTGTCCCCATGCCTGCCCTGCTCAGGTATGGCTGGATACAGCCCTCTGCCCTCCTCCCTGCCCTTTGGAGCAGCCCCACACAGTGTTGGTGTCCAGAGGAGGCTGGACCTGCCACCCCCAAGGGCACAAGTTGGGAGCATGGCCCCGAGTCCATCCACTCTCCGGGATGTGGCCGTGGGTCAGTGCCCTGACAGGCATCCCGGGGGTGGTTCCACATGACAAGGAGCTCGTGGCTCCCCCAGCACTGCCAAGGCCACCCCTGACCCTATTGCCACATCCACACGATTTGTAAATCCCTCCAGGGATGGGGACTCCACCACTGCCCTGGGCAGCTGTGCCAGGGCTGGACCACCAAAGCAGCAGGGCAGGGTCACTGCAGACCCCACGTTTGGAGGGACAGGGGAAACAAAGTGCTCCCACAGTCCCTGTGCTGAAGTTTCTTTTTCTCCCCAAGCTTTCACTTTTCACTGACAGTGGAAAAGCCAGCAAGGTCTCTGCCTGGGAGAGCCCAGAGAAGCTGTGGCTGCCCCTGGATCCCTGGAAGTGTCCAAGGCCACATTGGACGGGGTTTGGAGCAACCTGGGCTAGCGGAAGGTGTCCCTGCCCATGGCAAAGGATGGGACTGGATGGGCTTTAAGGTCCCTTCCAACCCAAACCAGTCTGTGTTCCTATTACTGCATAACCCCTAAACCCAAACCTTGCTGGGTTCAAGGTTCTGGCCAGCCAAACCATACCCAAGGTGGTGGGTGTGTGGTGGGACTACCAAGTCAGTTCAGACCTAACAGACTAAGCTGGATGCTGGGAACCATGGCAGGCAGGCAGGAAGGGATTAAAGGGGTTTTCTAGGACGTGAGATGCTTCATGTGCACACTGCCCTTGACCATCTCCGTGTGACAGTTCCTAGTCTGGTGAGTTGTTGTTCCTGGGAAGCCCCTTTCCTGTTGCTGATGTTTTGGTCTCTATCTGGGCAGACAATTGCCACAGATTTGCAGGATTTCCTCCATAGTGAGCCAGCTGCTCCCAAGAGCAGGAATGATGCCAATTCTCAGTGCTGTGTCCTTGCTTGCCCGTGGCTCGCAGGTTTTAGCTGAAGATGGGAGGTGAAGCTTTGCCCACCCTGCTCCCCGCATGGGGGACAGCCCCTCCCCACTGTAGTTGTCCCTGCCCTGCTGCAGCCCTGGGGTGGCTGGGACAGGAACTGCTCAGCTGGGAAGGAGCCAAAAGATGTCCAAATCCCTGCCTGACTGCGAGGAACCAGCCAGGGGAGTTGGCAGCTGGTGGATGGGTCTGGCTATGCCATGGTCTGGAAGTCTCCTGATCCAGGTGGACACAATCCAGGATCCTCTGGGTATTTGGGCTTTTAACAGATGCTCTTCCTGTGCACTTACTAAGGCAGGGAGAGCTCTACCTCAGGGTCAGATCTAGTCCACCTCAGTGTCACTCTCACCCTGCCCTGTGCTCCTCACACCATCCAGCACCACACTCCGTGGAAAAGCTATGGTGTCCACAGGGATGCTCCATGTGCAGGGTTGCAGGTCCTAAGGAGAAGGATTCCCCCTCCCCATGCTCCCCTCAGCCCCTCAGACACAGGCAGGACACGAGCACACACAGCACCAGCTACAGACTGTTTAATCTTGAACCCTTGGCTCACAACTCAGCGTCGAGAATGCTCTTCCCACGTGAAAACATCCCCTGGACCTCGTGTCCCCCCAGGCCACAGGCTGCACTCTGGGCTCCTCCCCAGAGCTGGCTGTATCCCCACAGCATTTTAGGAGCCTCTGGGAGCAGAACCCAGCACGCCCTTGGGGGAAGTCAGGGGTGGAAAATGGCACTGTAAGCCCCCAGTGCTGCCTGGAGCATCCCCCCCACGCCCAACATGCAGGCAGGAGCCATCCAGGGGGACGGACACAGCTCCAGGTTTGGGGGACACAGGGGATGCACAGCCACAACGAGGGGTTTCGGGGGGCACCTTGCTCTGTTTTTGGGGAGCTGCCTGGTCCCCGTCCCGTACTGCTCTGCTCCCCTTGCACCAGGGCACCGTCCTGCCGGGGCGGTGGCAGGGCTGGTGGACACATCCTCAGGGGACAAGGGGACAGCACGGCCCAGCCTGTGGCTGTGCCACCTCCCTCGTGTCCCCGAGGGACTCACTCCTTCTGCCTAGTAAGTGGTCCCA
The DNA here is from genome assembly GCA_035584735.1 of Pseudotriccus pelzelni. Taxonomy (NCBI): domain Eukaryota; kingdom Metazoa; phylum Chordata; class Aves; order Passeriformes; family Tyrannidae; genus Pseudotriccus; species Pseudotriccus pelzelni. The sequence goes on along the minus strand of JAWMRA010000076.1, from coordinate 3,945,096 downwards.
GTTGAGTCCTCCTCGCACTGGGGGCTGTCCCTGCCCTGGTCCCTGCAGGAGTTTGGGGACATCTCGGCGAGGGCATCAGCCATGGCCCGGCGCACGGCCCCGGTCAGCGCGGGGACATCCTGCGGGCTCAGACCCCGCGTCTCCACCTTGGGCAGGATTCGGATGGTGCATGTGCCTGGGAGGGAAGGGAAAGGCCAGGAATGTTGGTAAAGGAATCACCAGGAACCACCCTCACCATCAGCTGCCTCCCCCACCCCATCTCAGCGCCCCACAAAGAGACCCCCCACGTGCCTCCTTGCCACTGCCAGCCCTGCCTTCTGGCAGTGGGGAATTCTTGTCCATCACTTACCAGAGGTGAACTTCTTCTCCTTGGAGCTGAAGAAGTCCCAGTATGGGGAGATGACAATGGGGAAGATGGGAACCTATAGGACACAAAGGGTCAGGGGTACCTTTCGTACAGACCCCCTCCCCAGGTGGGACTGCAGCTCCTCAGCAGGTCCCTGTTCCACCCTGGGTCCTGCAGAGCACAGTGACTGTCCCAGGGGACCAAAAAGGCCTCCATTCTCCTGTCCCAAGGTGCACTCCCACCCCGCTCCATCCAGGGTGAGCAGAAGGGGCGGATCGTGGAATCGTTTAGGTTGGAAAAGACCTCCAAGACCGCCGAGTCCAAGCCTTGACTGAACATAAGGATGCCCTCACCTGAGCCTGCACAGCCAGGTGGAAAGCCCCACGCTTGAAGGGCAGCATGGATTTGTTCTGGTTCCTGGTGCCTTCGGGGAAAACCCACACTCGGAGCTGCACAGGACAGGGAGAGAGGTGAGAATGGACCTCAACCAGGGCACCTGGGGTCTTCTACAGCAATCCTCCACTCACCCCCTTTACCCCCGTGGGTTTTTTCCCCTCTGATCGCCCCCCTGCTGCCAGCCCCCTCTCCCCTCACGTTTTCACGCCACATGGTCCTGGCTGTCTGGGAAATGACATCGATGGCAGCTTCTCTTCTGTGGCGGTCGATGAAGATGATGCCGCTGAGCCAACAGGCCCAGCCCACAGTGCCCATGTACAGCAGCTCCTTCTTGGCGATGGGCACACAGCGCTCAGGAATGACCTCCACCATGCCTGGAGGAGGGAGAGCCGTTAAAAGTACCCTCCCAACCACCCTTAATTATTTGCGGTGGGAAAAAAATCAGCTTGGAAAATTTATTTGCTGCTTGGAAGTTCAGCTCCCAGGTTGGACAAAGCAGCTGAATGCATTTTACCAGGAACATATTTTGCAGCGCAGCCACCCTGTCCCTGAGGGGTGAATACTGCAGAGAGGAACCCTCCAGAGGGGACCAATGAGATCAGTACACAGACAGATTATTTAGTCATTTATGCCCTAATATAGCACCAGGTCAGATATTTTTTTTTTTTAAACTTGACTTAAATGACTTCAAGTCGTGCCCAACGGCTTCCAGAACCCCCCAGCCCCGTGGCTGTGGTGACCTGGCATCACACCCTGTTGTCCCAGCCCTCTCTCTGCAGCACACCCCTGTCCCACCAGCTTTTCTGGCCTAAGCCCACCACACTTCCCTGCACAAACCCTGGTGCTGACCCCATTGGGACCCTCCAAAGGGAGCCTGGACCTCCCCCTGGACCACCCCAAAGGCTGCCCATGCCGTGATGGGCACCCCCCCTATCCCCTGCACATACCCAGGAGGTCAAGGGAAGCTTGGTGGTTGCAAACTATCACGTAGGGCTCCTTGAGGTCCAGGTGCTCCATGCCCCACACCTGCATCTTGATGCCACAGAAGCGTTTGAGGGGCAGGATCGCAGCACGCAGGAGCCTAAGGCAGAGAGCACGTGTGGGGAGAAGATCTGCACAGGCCCCAGGGAGCAAGAGGGGACCAGCCTGGGCTTGCTCTGCTGGTCTGGGGGATCTCTGCTCAGCCTCAGGCATGCTTTGCTTTTCCCAGCAAAATTTATAACTCGTAACTAACCCTCTACCCACCCCCAAGGGGAGGTCTCGGTGTCTCAGTAGCAGAGTCTGCCCTGGAGGGTCTGAGGAAGGATAGGGACCAGCACAAGCTGATGGGAGAGGAAAAACAGGGGGTTTGGTGTCCAGAGATGATGGGAAAGCAAAAAGAGAAGAGAAAAGGAGGAGGGGAGGGAGAGGGAGAGGGAAAGGGGATGTGATCACATCCCATTGAGGACAGCTGCCTCTGGCCAGGTGAGCTTCACTTGGAGGCTTCCCCAGGAGGTGCCCAGCTGGATCTGTGTGGGGCTGGAAACCCAGACCCCAGGACTGCAGATACCCAAAGCCAGAGGAGCTGGACCACAACCAAGAGGTGCTGAGATGCAGATGGATGAGCACTGGATGGAGAGGGACGTGCAGAGGGACAGTCTTGAGACAGAGGTGTGAATGACTCCAGGGCAGCACTGCAGGGACCAAGATTTGTGATGCAGGTGGAGCAGGAGAGAGCAGGGGAGAGCAAACCAGCCCAGAAACATTCCTTAGAGGAAATCACAAATAGCTTCACCGGACCTGCACTGCCGGGAAGAGGTTTCATTTGTGTGGCGTCACACAGTGATGTCACATCCAAGAGAGGGCTGGACAGGAAGGGTAAGATTGGGATGGCAGTGAAAGGTGATGCTCAGTATGAGAATAATGAGTGGAATGGAGGGAGGAGGGAGCAACAGGGATTGCAGCACCACAATGGAGGTAAAAAGCTGGGCACTGTCCAGTCCACAGCACGAAGAGTACCTGTGCTGGGGTCCACGTATCTGGCAGTGACTGGTCCCAGGGATCCCACAGGGAACAGGGAAAGGGCTCAGCACCAGGTAGGGAGGACAAGGCTGGGAGGAGAGAGTAGACGTGGGCAAAGAGGAAGAGGGAGGCACGATGCTTAGAGGGTCCGTTGAATCAGAAGACCCTCTCTCCCCCCCACCCCTGCAGGCTCAGAGATCCCTGTGTTTGCAGAGAAGCAGTGCCCCAAAGCCAGGACTAATGACAGGAATGCGCTCCCAGCCGGAGGCTTCGGGATTTGGAGGAGAGGGAGCTGGGCGTGCTGCCCCGGCGGAGTTTGGCTGCGAGGTGTCGGTGGGACAAGATAAGGCACCGTGAGTCACCTCCGCCTCACTCGGGTATTCGCACTGAGCCGGAAGCGTTGGCACCGGGGCTGGAGCAGCCCGGGCTGGTGTGTGTGTCTCTCTGTGCGTGAGCACAGCATTCCTGCACAGAAAGGACCAGGCAGAGAGGCTGCACAACACGCTGATACACATCAGACCTTTGGCCACACTCCTGCCGACGGTCACAATCCATCAGCGCAGATCCGTGATGGCTCGAGCTCAGCGAATACCTCAAGCTCGGGTATTTTTCACCCTGACATAATTATATCCCTTCTGGTATGTTATCGTGCCCAGGAATCCAGCAATGGGATTGCAACACCCTTAAACGCAACCAGACCTTCGTCTCGTGTTGCACAGCGATGTTATCTCGGCTGCTACCACCCCCTGAGCACAGTGACAGCACCAGGGCACGACTCATCGGGGCATGGCTGTGTCACACCTGACAGCTGATGGCACCGAGACACCCCAAAACCACGGAATCATGGAATGGTTTGGGCTGGAAGGAGCCTTAAAAACCAGCCAGTGCCACTCCCTGCCACGGGCAGGGACACCTTCCACCAGCCCAGGTTGCTCCAAGCCCCATCCAACCTGGCCTTGGACACTTCCAGGGATCCGAGGCAGCCACAGCTGCTCTGGGCAACCTGTGCCAGGGCCTCACCAGCCTTTGCCAAAGCATCGTCCCTGAGGCTGCCACAGGGCAAGACCTGGCTGCAACACCAGGGAGACAGCGCTGGCTGTGCGTTTGCACCCTGGTAACGACAGTAACTCCAGTCTCTGCCAACCCCCCATCACCCACCCAACCGATGACCCCAGTGTCACCATCAAAAATGATCTGATCTACTCTCCTTCTTGCCCCAGGGACCTCAAGTCCCGACCCAGCTGGCCACCTCCATTGTGGTGTAACCCTCCCTGGGCATGGCCAGCACCTCTTCACCACACCACAAGATGCAGATACACCTTCGCTGCCACACAGACGTGACCACAGCCCTGGCCATGGCCCCAGGGCCCAACCTCCAGCTGGAACACAGCTCTGGGTACAGCCAGGGCAGGAGACAGTGTGTCCACAAAACCACAGGAGCTCCTCCACCTGAGCCAAGCCCAGCCATCTCCACACCATCTCCGCCCTCCCAAGGCCGTACTCACTTCATGTTCTCCACGGAGCGTCCCCGAAGAGCCGCGAAGGGGGACAGGAGGGTGGCCATGGCCACGATCCAGCAGTTGAAAAAGGCCACCTTGCAGAAGTAGTGGAAGGTGGTGTTGTACCTGTACAGCAGCAGCCCTGCCAAGGGCAGGAGGAGCAGCAGCCCGTGGAGCAGGACCACCTCCATCGTGCTGTCCCTGGCCAGAGGGTGCTGGGGAGCTCAGCCCTTGTCCCCGGGAGGAGGGCGAGTGGCGCCGGGGATGCTGAGGAGCGTGGCAGGTGAATGAGGTGTCTCGGTGTGTGGGTGTTTGGGGCTGGTCCGGGGGAAGAGACTGTGTGTATCTCACCCTGCTCACAGGCCTGGGGATGGAGCGGCTCCGATGGGACTCGGGGTACCCCTCCGAGGGTGGAGAGTGGAGTGAGTCAGCGCCGGGCCCCTGAGTCACCCACGGAGTCACAGCTGGGGAAGTGCCCTCCCGGGCTACTGAGAGCCATTGCAGTGACTCCAAGTTGATGCAATCGGGTCTGTCACCCACAACAGCATCCACGTTCCGGGAATCTCTCCTGTCCAGCCCTGGCAAAGGGGGTCTCAGCTGGTCAGGACAAGCAAAGAGCTGGTCCCGGTCCACGCCCATCACCCCAGCGAGGCCTGTCACAGTTACCTGCTGGCACCATGGCTGATCCCCAAACCTCACCCTGCAGAGTATCAGATTATTGGAAGATACCTCCCCAACTGGGACAACATCAGGCATGTGGTACCAGTGCTTCCCACCTCCCTTCTTCCCCCAGTTTGGGAAGAAGAGCCCCGATGCCCTTTCCCTCCCATCTGCCACCACTGTCCCAGCAAAGACTCAGAGGGTGAGCTCTGCCACCCCCCGCTCCCACCCCAGGCTGGAGGAGGTGCCAGCCCTTGCCCAGAGGAGGTGCCAGCCCTCGCCCCAGTTGGCAGCCGGGGGCTGCATTGCATTAGGTGTTTTCACAGGTACAATTAGCACCACAGGGCTGTAATTAGCCTCTCCTTCTACTCTCTTGCCCTCGCACTGGGCACACAGGATCCAGGCCAGCTCTAGCTCTGGGCTGCCCTGTGGAAACTCCAGTCTTGCTTTTAGAAATCAAGTCCTTGTCACTGCTCAGATAACTGTGGCCTGGTCTCAGCCACCAGCAGCATCTCCCAGCCTGGTGGGTCCATGGCCCAAATCATAGAAACATAAAATCACAGAACCACAGGATGGTTTGGGTTGGAAGAAACTTTAAAAGTCATCTCATTCCACCCCTCTGCCATGGCCAGGGACACCTTCCACCAGCCCAGGGTGCTCCAAGCCCCATCCAACCTGGCCTTGGACACTTCCAGGGATGGGGAAAAGAGGGACATCCATGTGTTGCTGCTGAGACCCAGCACTTTGACTCTGACCCTCAGGTTAGGGGCCTGTGAGCAGAGAGCTCCTCTGGTGCCCTCCCATAACAACCCCAGTATCATCTCTGGGGCCAACACTCCCATTATACCACACTGGGAATGGGCATCACATCCCCTGGGACAAACCCAGCAGTCCTGCCCTTCATCTGGCACAAGCTGCCTTCAGCAAAACCATTCTGCATCTCTGTTCCCCTCTGCGCCCACAGCTGCTCTCTCCACCCACACCTTCTCCCTGTCCCCACTGCTGTGGGTGCCAGCGATGCCTCGGGGCTCTGGCCATGGGATGCTCCCCATGCTGGCAACTGGAGAGTGCCCCAGTTTGACCAGTGACCCAGAGAGGGCTCAGGGGTTACGTCCACCACGGGTGTTGCAATCCCCATTGCTTCACCCTCCCATTCCTCTCATTATTCTCGTATTAAATCTAAGATTGGGTCGTGTCTTGAGCCCACCCTTCCTGTCCACCCCATTCCAGGTGACTCCTCGCCTCCTTCTTCCCTTTTTGTCTCTATGTGGAAACCTCCGGGCACCAGCCTGGTCTCCCACCGAACTCAGCTTGGCTTTTGGATGTCTCCTTCCCCTCCTGCTCTGTCCAGCTAGAGGCAGGGAATATCTTCCAGCACCCAAAACACATCTCTCCCCACTTCCTCCAGCTTCCTGGTGACCAGAGGGGACACTGAACCCTGGGAAACTCCACGATCTCCCCTTTTCAGGCTCCCCCACCACGAGTGAGCTGCAGGGCAGATCCAACTCCCCCTGCACTCACAAGATATTCTGAATTGGAATATGATTCACAAGGATCATCGAGTCCAACTTTTAACCCTGCACGGGACATTCCCAAGAGTCACACCAGGAACATCCCACTCTGCTTCCCATCTCCAACCCTCAGTACCCCCCCCACATCAGCACCCACATCAGGCACTGATTTATCCCCCCACCGGGTACAGGAGGCTCTGCACGCCCCTCACCCTCCCGCCCCGAGGGAGCCCTGCATTCAGGCACAAAGCCATCAGCCCATGTAATTACAGATGCTTAATTAGTGACAGCAGGGCGCTTTCTTAACAAAGCAAATTAATTACAGGCAATGTGCTGCCTTGAGACCCGAAGGGACTAATGAAGGCTGGGACCACCTGGGCTGGGAACATCTCCCCTCTCCCCACCCACCAGGACACAGCACAGCCCGTGCCACCGAGTCCTCGTGGGTGCAGAGATTGGGATCAGGATGTCACCCGGGGTTGGGTGACGGGCTCGAGGTGGCTCAGGGAGAGGAAACCACCTCGGACTGATGGGTATCCTGAAGCACCCATCCAGGATCTTCCGGGATCACGGGCTGGGATGTGCAAGAGAAACCACCTTGGGAAGCACGGAGCTCACAGCCTCTCCTCCAGCATGCTGTAGTACTCTGTGGAGAAAGGGAGGAGCTGGAGGATGTGCAAGGAACGTCCCGCCCTGGGATTGGAGGGATATAGGGAGCAAGGAAGGCTCAGCCTGGCTGATCAAAGCCAGGGAAGATGTTCCTTGCTGAGGGACATGGGGAGAATGTGTCCTTACCTGATGCTGGTGGGACATTGGGTCCTACGGTCCCCGTGGCGCTGGGGGGTGGAGGAGGGGGCACCGCCCTGCTGGAGGGGAGCAAGGACAAGTGAATGTTGGATTGATGTTCCCCCTCGTGTCCCAGCGTGGGCTGGAAGGCCTGTTACACCAGGGAGCAGGTGGCAGAGAGCCCCCCCTCGTTACTCACACCTCATCCCCAGGTAACGAGCCTAGGTACCGCACAGGCACCGGACCCCGACCCCGCTCTGCCTCCAGCCACGGCGGGAACAGGACAGGACCTGGGTAGGGGAGGTAGTGATGGTGGAAAACCACAGCCTCCTCCTCCTCCTCCTCCTCGGTCTGCAAAGGCCTCGCCAGCGCCTGTGGGGAGGAACAAAAGGCAGGGCCGTGCCAGGCCCCTCGTGTCCCTGCATCCCTGCTCCCGAGGCACCAGCCAGGCAGTTCCCATGGAGCCACGCCTGGCCGCTCCCAGGGTCCAGCTGGGTGGGCTCGGCCCCACACAAAGCCCCACGGTCAGCCAGCGTGGGAACCCGGCTGCTGGGGACACGGGGGGGTGGCAGCCCCACAGACGGGACCTCAAAACGCTGATGGGAAGAGCCCTTTTGATCCAGCCACAGCAGGGTCCAGTCGGGGCCAGCACTGCACTGGTGGGCACTGGGAGGGCTGGGAGGGGGGTGGATGCCTAGAGGTGCCAGCTGGCAGCGAGCACAGCAGCTGCCCAGAGCCCAACTCCCACCCCTGCCCAGAAAGCACCATTGTTTCCCCGCAAGGAGATGAAATGTTTCACATGATTTTGGTTCGAGGGGGACTTTAAAATGACAGCCCTTGCAGAGCCATCCTGCCTGCTGAGCACACAGGGAGGGTCCTGGCTCTTCCCAGCTGGGCTAAACCACCTCCCAGCAGGCTGGATGTGATCTGTGCCAGCGGAGCTGGGGGTCAAACCAGCACAGAGAGCTCCAAAACCACAGGGGGGCTGCAGAGCCTGCACTGAGCTGGGCTGAGACCACCCAGCTTTGCACCCGGAGGAGTCCCGTGCTGTGCCAGGGTGGGACATGGTCACTCTGCTCTCCTGAGCAGCCCTGCAAAGGTCCCTCTGCCCATCCAGCACCCCTGGCCCCTACCTGGGCAGTGGCTGGGGATGGGCCAAAGCCGAAGGACGTCAGTGCCGACACAGCCAGGCTGTTCATCACCACCTGGTGCATTTGGGAGTTTTGAATCATCATCAACTCCATCAAATCTGCCAGGATGTGGAGGGTTCTGCGTCAGAGAGGGATCAGAGCAAGGGCAGGAGAAGCACAGCCATGGGATGAGTGCCTGGGACGGGGCAGCACCGAGGCTCATCCTTGTTCCCAAGCAGCGGGAGCAAAGCCAGACTTCCCCCGCCCCAATTTGGAAGGCCCACGCGGCATTTAAAAATTCTTTTGCTTGGATGAAGCTTTAAAATAGCCATATTTCAGCTTTTTCTTCTTTGCAAATGTGATTAAACATCTGGTCTGGCTTGCTGGAGGCTGCTCACAGGGGGTGATTAGTGGTGCTGGAGGCACCAGACTTTCCACCCATTGGGAGCAGAACTGCTCCGGCTCTGGCAGTGTTCCACGGCTTGGCAAAGCCTCTGCCTTGGCACCAGCTGGCAGGGCCAGTGTCCTTGGGGTGGCAGAGCACAGGAGCACACCAAGGTCAGCTCTGCTTTGTGCCATGTCACGCACAGGATGCTCAGAAGGAGGCAGGAGCTGGGGCTGGACCATGGGGGATCTCCATTCCTGGGAGCTGGGTCTGGGAGAAGAGCAGGTTGGGGATGTTTGGGGCCTCCTCAGCCCCTGCCTGGCTCCACACCAGGATCTGGGACCCAGAGCAGACGTGCATGTGCAGATCAGCATCGCAGTCCCCTTGGCTGAGTGTCCCCTCAGCTGAGGTCAGTCTGCCTGCAGAGGACACACACAGTCTGGGTCTGCATCCCCAGTAAAACATCCCCACTTGATGCAGGTGTGAAATTCCCCTGGAAAATACCTGTAAACCTGCCAGAGGGGCTCCCCCTGAGATCCTGCTGGCTTTGTGCATGAGACCTGCCCGGAGAAGTTGTGGCTGCCCCATCCCTGGAAGTTTGGACAGGGCTTGGAGCAACCTGATCTAGTGGAAGGTGTCCCTGCCCACGGCAGGGGGCTGGAACTGGATGAGCTTTAAGGTCCCTTCCAACCCAAACCATTCTGGAATTCCACAATTCTGTGACCTGTGAGCCCCTGTTAGCTGGAGCCTGGGTAAAAAGAAGGGTTTGGGCATCCCTGTGCCCCACATGCCAGATCCCCAAATGCTTCAGAACTGCAGGGATGGGCTCCCAGGCACCCATGAGGCGAGTGGCCCTTCAGCAAGGAGCATCCCAGCCCAGCCTGGGAGGTGGCCAGAGCTGGAGCTGGGAGGAAGGAGTGGGCCAGCAGCCAGGCATTGAACCAGGGGGGAAGGACATGAAGTTCTGGCAGCTCTGACTGGATCCCACCCATGCCCACAGCTCTGAGGGGCTGGGGCTTTGTTTTCTTTCCACACCAATTTTCAGCATTATTTTTCTTCCGCGGATTTTTAAAGACAATTCAACGTTCCTCCTGCCCACAAGGAGTGTCCCAGCTTGTTCCCGTTTGGTCCCATCTCACATGGCCGTGGAGCCCGTGTCACCCTGACTTTGCTGATGCCACCCGTGCCCTCATGAAATGGGGCTTTGGACAAAAAAAAGCAGGTTTAAAACAATTAAAATTCAACAAAACAAATTAAAAACAAACAAACAACAAAACTCCCAAACCAACAAAAGCAAACAAACAAAAACCCAAACACCCAAAAATGTTCCCGGGGAGCACCCTGGTGTGGCCAAAGCCTGCCCAGACTTCAAGTTTGCTTAAAGCTCCCAAAATCCCACCCCATGAGGCCAAGCAGCCGTCCAAGGGTGGCGTGGCTGTTCCCGAGAGGCCACAGAAGGTGTGGGGATGGCCCCCCTGCCTGCCCTGCATCAGGAAAAGGCTGGAAAAGGAGAAGAGGATGAAGCTGAGCTGGGGTTAGCGCTGACCTCCACGACCTCTTCCATCACGCACCTCCCCGGACGGGCGGGGGTCCCCCGGGGGGGGCCAGGACAGCCCCGGGCCCTGGAAGCTGCTGGAGGATCATCACGGGCTGCGGGGACACCGGCACGGCTCCAGGGGGACATCGCAGGGGCCGGAGCTGAAAGGGAGGAGGGGAAGGAAAACCCCAGGAATGTCTGCTCCGGGTTTAATGTAGTGTCCTGTCAGTGGGGCGGCCGCGGAGGAGAAGGGACAGGGGCTGGTGGCAGGGAGCGGGGAGGAAGCCGGTGGGAGCGTCGGAGGAGAGGGGGGGGCTTCCTCTGACCCTGCTCACCTGGCGTCCCCCCACCTCGTTCCATTTCCCCCCTCCTATCCCATAAATCCAGAGGCAGAAGTGCTCCCTGGGGCTTACCCTGTGCGGGATGAGGTAGGTCCCTGCTGGGGGTTCCCCCGGGGCCCCGTGAGGGTCTCCTGCTGCCCCCACTTCCATGGCTCAGGCGACGAGGGGAGCGGGATCTGCAGCAGGAGCCGGGATCGTTGCTACGGCTGCCCGGGAGAAACAAACCCTGCCCGCAGGCTTGGCCGGGCAAGGAATGTCCCCGGGCTGGTTTTCCCTGCAGTGTATCCCTTTCCAGCGCTGGCAAAAGCACCCGGAGGGGCCGGGAGGCACCTGCAGCGTGTCCCCGTGGGGCTGGGCCACGACCCCTGAACCTGGGGGAGCCCTGGGATGTGACAGCAAACCTGGCGAGGTGTTTCTGCAGGGAATGTTGGGAGGTGGGTCTGGCTGAGTCTGGGGTAAGTTTGGATATCAGAATGGCGTTGGCTCCTCCAGGACATGCAGTGCCTGCTGTCTGGTGGAGACACCCCTGCTTTGTCTGTCTCTGTTGGTGGATCCTTCCAACCCATGGGAAGTCCCCTCAGAAACATCCCCCTGTGCACAACCAAGGCACAGCGGTCCAGGACAGTCCCCAGGATGTCCATGGCACAGTTCCAGGTGCCCTGGGTCTGTCTCCCAACCTTCTGGACCACTTCCCCGGGGATGCAATGACCAACCAGCACATCCCCGCCATGGAAATCCCAGCAAGGCTCAGCGTGAGCACAAACCAGTGGCACCGGAGCGTGGCTTCAGTTGGCTGCTCTCGCCTGCCAGGAGTCCCTCCCAGGATGCTGCCAGGGGGGATTTGTGTCCAGCAGACCACAAACAGCTCACATTTTCCATTTATCTCCCCCTTGCAGAGAGCTTTGCATGTCCAGACTCATCCCAGGGAAACGCTGTGGCTGGGAATGGTGAGTCTGCGCGAAATACTTAATCCCCAGCAAACCCTTTGCAGTGAAAAACCACTTTCTCCCCTCTAAGAGTCCAACTGATCCCAACCCTGCTGGCCTCAGGTATCTCTCCCCCACCTCCAGCAGCTGCATTTCCCTGGCTGCCCCTCTGGGTGATTATTTCCATGGATATTGCATCCAAAATCTGCCCTGCACCAGTAGCGCAGATCTGGGAACTTTTCCCGGGAAGTCAGCCTGCAGCCAGCCCTGCTCAGCAAGCAGGGACAGATTTCTCCAAAAACTCTTGTTCTGCCCCAGAATGGCACCGAGACCCCCCCCAAGTGCCAGGGGAGGAGCTCTCCAAGGGCCTCAGCCCCCAGCTCTTGGCTCCACTTGGGCTATTTTCTGCTTGATTAGATTTTTCTCTGTGTTCTTCATTTTTCCAAACCCCTCTGGATTGTTTTTCTGCCTTTTGTTCTAACTCCCAAATTCCAATTATTTGCACATTTAATTACTGTGCTGATTCCTCCCCGTTTCTGGCAGGGCCTGATGAGCAGAGCCCGGCTGTCAGTCCTGCTCGTGTCTTGTGGGAGGGATCCAAGCACCAGGACCAGGGGTGAGGGGTCCAAGGAAGCCTTGGGGGGGACGTGAGGGGGGACAGGGGACCTGCTTGGAATGTCCTCAGCCCTCCCATGGCAGCCTGAGCCCCTCTGGAAGTGTTATGAGCTGCCCTCCTGCATGGGAGAGGAGAAGGAGAAGGAAAGAGAGAGAGGAAGAGAAGAAGGGAGGAAGGAAGAAAGGAAGGAGAAAGAGAAAAAGAGAGAGAGAAACAGAAAGAGAGGAAAAAAAAGAGAAAAAGAGAAAAAGAAAGGAAAAAAATAGGAAAGGAAGAAAGAAACAGAAAGAGAGGAAGAAAGCAAAAAGAAAGAGAGGAAGAAAAGAAAAAAGAGAAAGGAAGAAAGAAAGAGAGGAAGAAATGAAGAAAGAGAAAGAGAGGAAGAAAGAAAAAGGAAAAAAAGAAAAGAAAGAAAAAGAAAGAGAAGAAAGGAAAGAAAGAAAAGAAAAGAAGGAAGGATGAGCAGGAGCATCAACAGCTAGATGGATGCTGAGTGCCATGATAGGCACTGGCCAGGAAAGCAGAGTCTGGGCACAGGGAAATGCAAGTGTCGAGGCCTGTGGGCTGGGGACAAAGGCAGCTGTGGCTGTGCTGTCCCCAGGACACTGCCCAGAGTCACCTTTTATAGGCAGAAATGATCCTCCAGCTGGAGGTACCACCTCTTCTCACCAAGGAGGGGGGTGAGGACCCTCATCAGCCAACTCACCTGCACCGGGGAGAGGTGACAGCCCAGGATCGGTTTATATTCCTCACCTTGGAGTGCTTGGTGGAGGGCACATCAGCCATCCACGTGTGCATCATAGGAAACCAGGGCCCAGGAGGGATCAGAGGATTTTACAGGACCCCCTGTCCCCAGTAAGAGCCACCTTGCCAACCCCAACCCCCAGGATGACACTTCTGCCACGAGGCACCCTGAGGATGCTCAGCAGATGATTTTGCTGGCAGCCCTCCCTTTGGAAACTCTCGAGCCCTTCTCTTCCTGCAACTCTGGGATTTCTTGTTCTGGAAACCCTCCCTTAAATCTCAAACCCAAAGCTGGGATCTGCCCTGGTTAGGCAGAGCTTGAGTTCCATCACAAGCTTTGCTCTGGACCAGGAATTTTGCCTTTCAGGACCAAGGCAGTGGCCTTGAAACAAGGGTCAGGCCCCTGGGGACCAGGAGGGACAGAGACCCTCTGCCAGCCCCTTGGCCATGAATGTCTGCACCGTGGAGGTGCTGCAGCAGGCACCTGGAGCAGGGACAGCGGGATCCAGCCCCTCAGTGCTCTCTCTGCACGGATCTCTGCTTGCAGTGCAAGCAGGAAACACTCAGCATGGACAAACTTTGGCAAATTAGCCAAGCAGGGGCAGCCAGGGCACGAGGGCCAGTCGTCAGAGCGGGATCACCAGGGTGGTGATGCATCGAGCTGGGGTTGGCTGTGCTCTGATATGGCCCGGCAGCAATGACACCCTGAGCTGCCCTCAATACCTGGGGGAGGGCACTGAGCTGACAACACATCCCTTGTGCCACTTCCCTTCCCTGGAAACAAACTGGAGCCAGAGAGATTCCCCAAATGAGGAAACACCGCCAGGAGTCAGCGGCCTTGCCTAAGAGTCGTGGAAGATGAAGTAAACACCGCTGAGGCAACACATCCCCCCTGTAATCCCTGCTGGCTCTAGAGGGGGATCAAAAACCAGTCCAAAAACCAGTTTGCCATTACACACCAGGACAAGCCCCGGATGTGGAGTGGCGGTTTGGCAGCTGCTGTCCCCTTGTGCTGTCCCCCATCACACTGTCACACACTGCCACTTGGGCACACATCTCTGGGAGATGCTCTGTGGGTCCAGGGCTGTGAGAGAGTTTAAGCTTCTCATTTTGAAAGATAACTATAAAAAAATACCACTTTCATTTTCCCAGAGGTCTCATGCTGCTGGTGCTTTGAAGACCCATCTTCCCTGACCCATCGTCCAGTCACTGTGGTCTCCTCTTCCTCCAGATCACCCCTCACAGACCCTTTCCTTCCACAGAGCCCAAAACCAGGGATGAGGTTGTCGGTGCAGGGTGGGGACACCCCACTTTGCTGTAAGGTGGGATGGTGGCAACACGAGTAGCAATTTCCAGCCCTTGGTAAATGAGCATTTGTCACTTGCAAAGAAAGATTCCTGTCAGTGACTTCCTTTGCTTTGGAAACGGCTGAGTCATCCCTAATTACCGACACACCAGCAGCGATCCCAGCGCTGGAGGAGGATTAATGGGAGCACCCGTGGCTGAAGGGCAGCCTCCGGGGAGATTCCCTGGGGATTTGGCAGGGACACAGTCGCTGCTGTGTGCCACCCACGGCCCTCCATGGCTGTGCTGTCACACCGAAGCTGTGTGCCCCAGGCAAATCCTGCCATCGTGTCCCCTCCGGCCGCTCACCACCATCCCCACCGCTGTCACATGGGTGGATACGAACACCCTGTATGGGACCACCGTGTGCTGGTCCAGTTGGGGATCCCAGAGGGGGCTGGAGGGTCCTGGGCTGGCCAGGATTTGCAATCAAGTGAGTTTGTCCTTCTTTAGTTTCCACTCGCTGCTGCAAAAGGGAACAACGAGCCTAAAACCGGCAGGGCTGGGCAGGTCACCCCGCACCAGGAAGGAGGTCAGGCCACCATCATCTGTCCCGGCTCATCCTCGCTGGAGGAAGGGCAGGAGCAGCTCAGGAAGGTGTGGGTGGTTGGGCATCACCTGAGGGATCCCCACGGCTCTCCATTGGCCAAGTGCTACCCGGGGAAGGGAAGAGCAACGCACATCCCACGGGGAGCTTTTGCCGACCTTCCCCACCCGCCCTTCCCGCCACGGGGACCGGACCTGCCACCTCCAAAACCGGGGACAAACCCTCCAGTCCATTTGCCACCAGGTGGCACCAGATTAACTGGCCTTGTGGGGACACGTCGGGCATCTCCCCAAAAACCAGACCCCATCCCCCATCACTCAGTGCCCAAGCCCGTGGGGCGATGCCAGCTGGGGCATTTTTAGGTTATTTGCAGCAGGGCTTGTTTAATTTGGTTCCAGGCACCCTCCCACGTGTTTATATGCTTCGGAAAAGCAAATGATTACGTTTGGGTGTTTACATTTTAATGGAACCATTAGATGTTAATGAGCCTGGCCGGGCCTCGGCAGCCCTTTTGTGTCAACATAACGGCGGGCTCAGCCTTTGCAGCCAGAGCAGTGCGGGCCACTCCTAATTACGGCAAACGAGGCCTTTGAAATGTTAAGGGCCTCGTTCTTTAATCTGCGCTTTTTTTTTTTTTAAGGGTAATTTAATTTACATAGCGAGTCTTGTCGAGGTCTTTGAACGGCAGAGCAACAGCAACGTTCGCGCGTTGGCTTCGTGGCTCCCGGTGGCAGGAGCAGTTAATGGGACCTGCTGCCTCGTTAAGAAACGGTAATGATGTTGCATTGCTAAAATTAGCGGCAGAAGTGGTTCTCCCTCCTCCCACCCCCGGCACAAAGTCCAGTGAAGCCCCCCCAGCCCTCTGCCCTTCAGCACTGAGGCCCAAGGGGCATGTTCAGTCCCTTCTTTCAGTGTCGGTGAGGAGGATTTTGGGTGGTCTAGGGGTGCAAGGCTGTGGCTCTTTAATACCAAGGGATTAACTCCTGAGTTTCCTCCTCACTCCTTCACCTCTCCTGCCCTCTCTGCTTTGTCAGTAGAATCATTCAAATGGTGATGTTTGAGTCAAAATTCCCCTTGCTGGAAGGGCTGGGGCTTTTTAGCAGGGAGAATTACATATATGTATATATTTTTCATACATGAAATATATTTATTACATATATTTATATATTTCATATAGATTTTAATATTTTTTTAATAGAAGGACAAGAGCCCAGGTGATGGTTGGGGGGCCATATCTGGCCCCCAGGGCAGCTGGGAGGGGTGCAGGGAAGGAGCACTGGGTGTTTTGGGGAGGAATTTAGGGGTGTTCCAAGGGAGGAGAGACAGGAGTTGAGCGAGCAGGCAGGGTGGGGACAGGGATGGGCAGCACTGCCTGTCACTGGGACCAGCAGAGCCTCCTGCCACCCTGGGAGAGGGCTTGAAGGAGCACCACTGCCCCCACACCATGTGCACAGATGTGTCCAGGCAGGCACACGTGTGTCAGGGCGTGTGCTTGTACACGTGTGTGCACAACCCCAGGTCACAACGTCTCCTCTGGGGTCTCCACCTTCCTCTAGTCCCAGGCTTGGAGCTGCCCCTGGGTGCAGCGTGACACTTTGGGGTGCCCCCTGCACCCCATCCCGGCTGCACCCCCACTTCCCACAGCTTTCAGCCGGCAGTTTTCCAGCCCTGCAGCATCCCAGGAGCGGGTCAGAGGGGTCCACGTGCCTGCCGTGCATCCCCCTGGGCCCAGCTGGGAGCAGGTAAGGGGGTGCCTGGGGGCCCAGCAGTGGCCAGGCTGGGCAGTGTCGGGGGGTCCCTCCCGAGCTGCTCCTCTGTCCCACCCTCTGCGTGGGGAGGGGGAGCGGAGGGTGGAGCCTTCCGATGCAGGAGCTGTGACATTCAGGCTCGCAGATAAACGCAGCCCATCGGCACTCGGGGACAGCCAGAGCCGGGGGGGGGCATGGGCACTGGGTCAGGGCCACGGGGGTGTGACCAAGGACCTGCTGCAGGAAAGGGTCCTGGAGGCAGATGAGAGCAGGACACGGGTGGGAAGGAGCAGCGAAGAGGGGGTGAGGGGAGGAGGGTGCCGGGTCACCCCTGGGAGGTGCCGGGGTCCCCCACCCTCGGGGCCATGCAGGAGGAGCTGGGCTGAGCCCAGCCCCTCGGGGTCTGAGCCGGGACACCCGTTGGTTCCAGCCATGGGGGTCCCATGGCAGCCCCCCCTGAGGCTGCTGGTCCTGCTGCTCGTCGTCCCGGTGCTTCAGGTGAGTGTCCCTGGGGATGGTGGGGCCGCGGGGGCACAGGGTGGGCGGTGGGCACGGCGGCTCCCCCCGGGACAGCCACCCGAGGGGCGGGCAGCGCTGAGAACAGAGTGCTGCCCTCCTGGCCAGGGTGGGATCTTCCCATCCCGTCCCTCCGGCCCCGGGTGATGCCCTGCGAGCTTCTGGCACCCCCCACCCACTCGGGGGCTTTCGCAGCAGCTCCTGAGGGGGGGATGTGCTGACCCGGCTGATCCTGGGACCCCCCCATGGCTGGGACAGCGCTCAGGGACCAGCCAGGACGCAGCTCCCGCGGGATTCAGCTCCAGGGGCTGCCTCGGGGACAGACCCTCCATCCCCACGTGGGTTCGGTAGGGACTTTGCTCACATTGTCCTACACCCCTCGAGGAGCCCCAGACCCCGAGGGCCCGGGGGAGCACCCAGAGGGGCAAAGGTTGGGATGGCTGGAGGGTGCAGGGGACAGGGATCATCTGTGGGTCATCAGGGATCATCCCAAGCCAGGGGCAGAGCCATGGGAATGTCATCACCGAACCCCCATGGGACTGGGGGGACACGGGGTGGTTGTGCTGCTGGAGGGATGCACGGTGAATAACCCTCCCCTAGAGGAGGGAAACAGGGGGAAAGGAAGGGAAAAAGGGAATGGAAAAAGAAAGAGGGAAAAAATGAAACAGGAAAAAAGAAAGTAAACGGGGAAGGGAAGGGAAGGGAAGGGAAGGGAAGGGAAGGGAAGGGAAGGGAAGGGAAGGGAAGGGAAGGACACATGCTTAGGAATGGGCACAGATGCATGGGAATGGACACACATGTATGAGAATGGGCACAGGTACTTGGGAATGGACGTGTAAAATTCATGGCTTGCTCTCAGTTCAGCCTCAATCTCCCGGCTCTCCAGCTGGAATCAAAGGAGGCAAATCCCAAAAGCAGAGATTCCCAGGCAATCCAATCCCTGGACAAAGAGCCACTATATCCCTTGCATTAGTGGGATCTGTAGGGTCAGGACATACTCCTTGATGCTTCCTCATTTTTTGTAGTGAAGCAGCTTTAAGGAAAGTCTGCCTGTTTTCTGGCATCTCCCAAAGAGCTGGAGAACAGGAGAAGGGCGAACTCTGACAGCGGTTGCTGATGCTTCCAATTAAAACACACCAGCCTGAACATGAGCAAACCCTGGGGAAGGATTATCCGTGCCCAAAGAGGTGGTTTTTGTAGATCTCTAATTACATGGTTTTCTTGCTGAGGTTTGGAATGTGCTGGCCTTGGCCCTGCCAGTGCGGCCGAGCTCTCCATCCATAACCTCGGGCTCTCCATCCATAACCTCGGGCTCTCCATCCATAACCTCGGGCTCTCCATCCATAAACTCGAGCTCTCCATCCATAAACTCAGCTCCACGTGGATCTGCTGTTGCGCTCATGTCCTGAGGCATCACAAACTCTCAGAGGGAATTGGGAATAATTGGAGTGGCTCTTCGTGGTGGTTGCAAGGCAAACAGCAGAAAGGGAAGGAAATGTCAGGCTCCAGAGGGACGGTTCCATAGGTCAGCTCTCCCGGGGCAGCTGCTGCAGAAATAGGGAATTTTGTCTGGGACGTGCCTGTTAGCGCCCAACTTCCCACTGATCCAGTGGAAGGTGTCCCTGCCCATGGGGAGGAACTGGGTGGTCTTTGAGGTCCCTTCCAACCAAAACCATTCTGTTATTCAATGATTCTACTGCCTTTCCCCTTCCCAAGGTGCGAGGGACACATCCCGACTGTTCCATCGTCCTCTATTTCCAAAAGCAAGAAGCGGAATGTCTGGAGATTATCAGGAGTGAGAGCCAAGCACCAGGAACCCCTGGGCAGGAAGGTGAGTGTGAGCATCTCCCTCAGATATCTCCGGGATCAAATTATCTTCAGGAAAGTGGAAAGCAGCGCCAAGGGAAAGGGTAAGGAAAATTCCTTTGAGAGCCCTAAAAATGCTTCTGCAGGGAGAGAAGGAGGCTGAGACTGCAGTCAGTGTGGCAATCAGGTGGGCTGAGGGACACAAACAACTGCAGGGACTCCATCCTGACAGATTTATAGAATCATGAAATGCTTTGAGTTGGAAGGGATTTGAAAGAACATCCGCCCCCTGCCATGGGCAGGGACACCTTCCACCAGCCCAGGTTGTTCCAAGCCTCATCCAGCCTGGCCTTGGACACTTCCAGGGATCCAGGGGCAGCCACAGCTTCTCTGGGCAACCTGTGC
>JAWMRA010000076.1:3874087-3899755 GCA_035584735.1 Pseudotriccus pelzelni | reverse complement strand
TTTAGGCCCTGCAAGGGGCTCTCAGCTCTCCCTGGAGCCTTCTCTGCTCCAGGTGAACCCCCCCAGCTCTCCCAGCCTGGCTCCGGGGCCTCCTCTGGACTCGCTCCAGCAGCTCCACAATCCCTCTTATGCTGGGGGCCCCCAGAATTGGGTGCAGAATCCCCCCCTCACCTGCTGCCCACACTGCTGGGGATCAGCCCAAGGACACAATTGACTTTTTGGGCTGCAAGTCTCCTCCTGGGCCAGTGGGGATGTGCAGCAGGGAGTGTGGATGGTGCTTGTGGCAGCACTTGGGACACGTGTCCCCAGGAGCCCATGGCTGGGCTGTGACTCATCCCCAAACCTCTCAGGGCCAGCTGGTCCCCGTTGCTCCATCCTGCCCCACCCCGGGGTGTCCCCACGGGGATAAATAAACGGGATGCAGGGGGTTGGGTCATCCTGTGTGCTTCAGCCTGGGGGTGCTGGCGGGGGTGCAAGTGGTGCCTCCCAGGGGGTTCTGGGCTGCAGGTAGCAAAGGAGGGGGTGCTGCAGGATTGTGCTTTGCTTGTGCTGTGATGGGTTTGGACTGTGTGTGGGTCTGGTTTCCTGAGCTGCTGGGTGCTGGCTCATCTCCCCTGGTGCTAACACAACTCCCAGAGTGTGGGCCAGCCCTGGGCTCACTTGGCACCATCTGTCCCCCGCTCATTTCCTTTGTCACACGAGCCCCTTGTTCCTCACTAATCCCTGCTCCAGGGTCCCCGTGCCGGGCACTGGGAGCACTTGGCTGAACATCACCTGGCTCTGCTGGTTCTTGCTGAGTGAAGCTGATTTACACCTGCTCGTGGCCATTCTGGTTGTTTCCTCACTTGGATTTATGTCCCCCATGGTCTCTCTGGTGTTTTCACAGTGTGTCCCGTTATGAGTCTGAATCTTGCAGGGCAGGTTTACAGCTAAATTTAACTTATACCTCCTTGAGCTGTGTTTGAATGCTGCAGAGGGTCGCGGGTCCCACTGCTGTCTCCCAGGTTCTGGGTATCCGTAGGGCTGAGATCTCCCAGGAGCAACTTGTCTTCACTTGAAACACCCCCACTTTGTACCTGCTCTTATTAACCCAGCCCTGAGTATGGTGGGAAACAACTGCATCGCTCTGGACTGATTGCCCAGGAGACTCCAGGCTTGCAGATGCTCTCCCAGAGCAGAGGGAGGAGCAGAGCCCCAGGGCCAGCGTGACCCCAGCCAGTCTTGGTCCCCCACTGCCTTGTGTCCATATGCAACAGCCAAGAACATCCCTCCCCCTCCTCCTCAGCCCACGGGGGGTTATTTTACTGTGCAGGGATGAAGGGCCAGCTCTGGGTGAGGTGACTGTCCCAGCAGTCTCAGACAGGACCCTGCCAGCCTCCCATCTGTGCTGGTTAAACAGAGCCAATTCCGCAGCACCTCTGGTACCTCCCAAACCACCCCTGTTATTTTGGAGGCTGATTCATTTACGTGTTGCCTCAGAGCACCAAAAATATCAGAGGAAACTGAATTTCTTTCCAAGTCAAGGCCAGGCACTTCTGAGCAAGAAGCTGCTCCCATTTGCCTGCTGGTACTTGCTGATGCTGAACTGAGGGCTGAGATGCTCATCCGTGGTGTGCCATAGGAAGCGTGTCCAAAAGCTGCTGCTCACGTGTGTCACAGCATGAAAAGGAGTTATCCAGCTCAGCTGTGCTGCCAAAATTTAAGAAGGCAATAAAGGGCAGATCAGAGCTTTATGACTGATTTCCCAGCAGGATGGATAATCATGGGCAGGAGTCTGCCTTTAATTCAGAACCCTCAGAGGTGCCAGGTCTTGGAGAGCTGGGGCAGAGCCCCGTGGGCCCAGGGGGTGATTCGTGCCCAGGGCAGCACCTGTCGCTGGGCCTGAACTGCTTTTACCTATCAGAGTTAGATCTGGGTTATTTATAGCAGCTGCTACCGATGTGCCAGGATGTGCCAGGCAGGGAGCAGGGGGCTGCTCACCCCAGCCCCATGGCCAGGGAGGATGAGACACCTCAGGATGAGACACCTCACGTGGGGTGGTGGGACCGGGCTGTCTGCCCTACACTGTGTCCCACCCCCTCTGGTGTGGGAACTGGGGGAGACAGAGGGGCTGGGCTGAGCCCCTCACACAGCCTGTGTTCAGCTCTTGGCTCCTCTTTTTGGAAGCAACAGTCGACCAGAGGTGCTGGTGGCTGCAGGGCTGTGGGGTGTGGGAGCTGGGCACGGGCTTAAGTCCTGCGTTTGATCCCTGGAGTCATCCCACTGTCTCCATGTGGACACAAAAGGGTCAGAGCAGGACCAGGTGCTGCAAGAGACTCCAAAAAGCCACGAAGCATTTTCATACTCAGGGCAACGTCCCCTTTGAGGCCTCCCAGTATAGCCTTGTGGGGTGGTGCCCACCCCCAGCATCTCCCTCCATGGCCCTGCTGGCACCTTCCCATCCTTTCTGTTCCCCTTCGCAGATCCGCGGTGCTGGCTCTGCCTCTCTTCTTGCCCCCGCCTTGCTCCCTGCTCTCCAGCACCCGAGGACAGAGCCTTCCCTGTCCCTCTGACCTCTCAGCACCCACGCCTCTCTCTGCTCCATCAGCCGCCGGGTCGGGCCGGCGCGGCACGGTGCCTTCATCCCGGCGAGAGCAAGAGCAGACGCGGGCAGGAGCAAAGCCGGTGCTGCTCCCTCCAGCTCCCCTCCTGCTCCCTCTCCTGCCGGCGGAGGAATGAGCAGAGTCATGGGGCTGCAGAAACCCGAGCCCGGCGCTGATCGCTGGTGGCAGCTGGAGGCACAGCCACCTCCGCCGCGCCGCGGGCCGGGCACAGCGAGGGGACACGGCGGGGCTGCGGCTGGGAGGCTCCAGCAAAAGCGCGGACCCCGCAGCACCCCGTGCACTGAAGGGCTGGACAGCAGCTAGGCATCCCCTAGCGCAGGGTTTTCCTAACAGCTCCGCTAAAGCCTGTTCCCGGGGAAACTGAGGCTGCCTAGCGCAACAAGCTCCCGTGAGCCCTCAGAGCTGCCAGGAGGTGAGGTGGGAAGGACCCCCACGGGTGCTGTGGGTCCTGCTTGAGCCTGTCTGAATGATGCTCGAGGGAGTCAGACTCAGTGATCCCAAGGGGTCCCTTCCAACTGGAGGTCCTCTGTGATTCCATGCACCGCTGCATCCCTGGTGGGACTTGGGGTGACAGAGCCAGACACGGCCCCAATTTCTGCCTTGAGCTTTGAGGCCACTGGTATTGAGGAGCAAGTTTCTAGAGCTGCTCAAGTGGAGCATGAAATGGGTGTAAATCCAGAATAATTCCACGAGGAGCAGTAGTGGTGGGACCTGCTGCCCCACTGTCCAGGCGCCATCCCATCCCCTCACACGTGGGGGCAAAAATTCTCTCCTTGCTGGCTTTGATGAGGTCCCACCCTTGGGTCCAGCAGGAGTGGGGTGAGATGGGCTGTGCCCTTCTAGGGTAGCTGCTCTGGGCTCTGTTTTGCATCAAGTTTGGGCCACAGGCTGGGTTGGAGCTGGACTCCACTTTGTAGTGCTGTGACTCAGTTCATGCTAATAAATAGCCTTGTACAGCAGTGGCAAAAGCCTCCCTAAAAGAGAATCACAGAATCCTTCAGGTTGGAAAACCCCTCTGAGATCATCAAGTCCAACCATTCCCCAGCACTGCCAAGGCCACCACTAACCCATGTCCTCAAGTGTCACATCTACATATACATCCCCCAAGGATGGGGAATCCAGCTCTGCCCTGGGCAGCTCTGCCAGGGCTGGACAACACTTTCTTGTAGAGAAATTTTCCCAATATCCAACCTAAACCTCTCCTGGCACAGCTTGAGGCCATTTTCTCTCATCCTGTCCCTGTTCCCTGGGAGCAGAGTCCGCACCCCTCCAGCTCCCCCCTCCTGTCAGGGAGTTGCAGAGCCAGAAGGTCCCCCCTGAGCCTCCTTTTCTCCAGGCTGAGCCCCTTCTACTCCCTTGTGGTCCAGACCACAGATTTAAATACAAAAATTGATTCTCTGTCCACTTGATTTTGTTTTTAAAAGTTGCCCTTTCTGAAAGGCAGCAGGTTGCTGCCATCCCTGCAGCAGCTGCATTTTCAATGAGCATCAGAGCCATGGTGCCAAAATTCAATTCACCAGTGACAGCAAGGGACTGGGGTGGTTTCTGAAATGCAGTTACACTGCTCTGCTCAAAATCAATACCTCCCTGTGCCACTGCTTTATCCCCTGGCTTTACCATCACCACGGGAACGCTGTGATACCATTACGCACCCAGAGTCTCTTTTCCCATCAGGGCTATAAATGTCCAGTTCTCCCTAATCCCAAAGGCCTGAGGGTTTGCAGCTCTCAGCACAGCAGAGCTGGGGCTCTGAGGAGTATTGATCCTAAAGCTTTTTGGAGTCAGGTGCTCTGCAGCATCCCGGAAAGTTTTGGTTGGCCAGTGGGATGCATGTTTTGGGGACGGTGAGGCACGGAGGTCCAGTGATCCCAGTAACCCTGCAAAGCAAGATGGAACATTAAGGAATATTGGGCTCATCTCCAGCACAAGCTGGTGGTTATGGGTCAATAGCAAGGCAAATCAAGGCCAACCAAAGTACAGGGGCTCAAAGCAAGAACTGTGTTTGTTGTTCTGCTGCAGAGAAGCCATCCTCAGCTGTCCTAAACCACCCACCCTATTCCCATCTGGGGATTCATCCTGATCCCTGTAACATTAGAAAGTGCCATTACTGCTTCGCTTTTTTGGCCCGAGATAAGACTTTAACCCCTGCAGGTTCCTTGTGTTCCCCAGGGCTGGGTGCTGTGACATGGCTGTGACCCTGCAGGACCCGGATCCTCTGGCTGAGGAGCCTCTTCCTTTGGGCCCCACATGTCCCTTGCACAGGGAGCAGCAGGAGAGCTGTTGATGCCCTGCCAAGGGGAGGCAGCTGGAGCGGTGCCGCTGCTGCCGAAGGTGTTTTGTTTTGTTGAACAGCCACGTTCGAGGTTGTGAAATTTCGTGTCTAACACATCCAGCTGGTGCCATGGACACCAACTGCTCGGCTCATATGGTGCTCAGCTTCACAGGGCCTTCTGATCAGAGGTGGGATGGGGGTCTGGGAGGAGAACTAGCTCACCTGGTGCTCTAACTAACCCTAACCTCAGCCGGGTGAGGGAGGGGATTGTCCCACCCTGCTCTGCACTGGGATGGCCTCACGTGCAATACTGGGGCAGTTTTGGGCACTTGGTGTGTTCAGGTGGAGAACAGGAGACCGAGGGGAGACCTCAGTGCAGCCACAACTTCTTCAGGAGGGGCAGAGGAGGGGCAGGCACTGAGCTCTGTGGGGATCAGGGACAGGACCCAGGGAATAGCTGGAGCTGTGTCAGGGCAGGCTCAGGTTGGATCTCAGGGAAAGGTTCTTCCACCAGAGGGTGGTTGGCACTGACCAGGCTCCCCAGGGCAGTGGGCACAGCCCCAAGGCTGCCAGAGCTCCAGGAGGGTTTGGATGATCCTCTGGAGCACAGGCTGTGACTCTTGGGGATGGTCCTGTGCAGGGCTGAGGGTTGGACTCCACGATCCCTATGGGTCCCTCCCAGCTCAGCACATCCTGTGATTTGGGGTGCTCTGCCCGCGAGTGATCCCCACGCAATAACCCAGCGTTCCTACAGACAAACCCCTTTGCCACAAACCTGCCGTCACCTGAGCAGGAACGCCCCAAACCTCCCCGCTCTCCCCTCAGGCTGGGCGCGGGCGGCCCGGAAGCAGAATGCGAGGATGGCCAGCCTGCCCTTCATCCCGGGCCCCGAGAACCTCCGCCCCTTCACCCCGGCCTCGCTGGCCGCCATCGAGCAGCGCATGGCCGAGGCCGAGGCGCTCCGGATAAAGAGGCAGCAGGTGGAGATGCCCGAGGAGGAGGAGGTCAAGCCCAGCAGCGACCTGGAAGCCGGCAAGAACCTGCCCCTCATCTACGGCGACCCACCCCCGGAGCTCATCGGGACCCCGCTGGAGGACCTGGACCCTTTCTACAAGGACAAGAAGGTGAGGGGCAAAGCTTAGCCCATGGGTGGACTTGGTGTTAGATGTAAGTCCCCAAAAAAAAGGCCAAAGGAGGGACCTTCTCTCCCTTTCACCACGCCCCAGGGTCTCCTCTTTATGATCCACAGCTGCAGACTGTGGTTCCTCCTCCCTGTTCCTTGGGAAAGCCCCAAGCCTCTGGAGGTGCAAACATGCACAGAGGTCTCTCCTCTAACAGCAGCACTTGGTCTGTGGGTGTATCATGGGTGTGCAGAAGGGTTAACCCATCTCCTTCCCCTCTTTTCTCCACAGACATTCATCGTCCTCAACAAAGGGAAGTCCATCTTCCGCTTCTCGGCCACCCCCGCCCTCTACATGCTGGGCCCCTTCCACCCCATCCGCAGAGGAGCCATCAAAGTGCTCATCCATTCATATCCTTGATCTCTGGGATGCTGCTCTGCTGGTCAAACTCCTGGTGCTCAGAGTGCACACAGACCTGGGAGAGGACTGAGAGAAGGGTTTTGTGATGGTGTGGTGAGGAGACGTCTTGGGCTGCCCCCCCGGCATGGCCAGGACCCACTGACCAGCCAAGGTGTTCTTCAGGAGTTGGGGATTGAAGGCTTTGGGTACCTTGGTGGCACCAAGAGCTTGGTCTTGGTTGGAGAAGGGAGGAATCTGGTTGAAGAAGGGAAGAAATTTAAGTGGTGGAGCTTCCTAGGAAGGGATTGAAGGTGTTTGAGGTCTGGAGAGACTTGGAAAGGAAGGGAAATGTTTACAGGTCAGGGGATCCTGTCCCACCTGAGAAGTGGGTGAGTTGGAGAGCTCAAAGGATTATTTGGGAGAGGGAAGGCAGAGGAATCGAGATGCTGCAGTGCAGGGCAGGAGACAGCTTGGGCAGTGCTGAGGCTTGTGGTGTGAGACACACAGGGATGGAAAGGCAGGAAAGGACCCCAAGAGCAAGAGGGGCACTGGGATGGGTGGGAAGTGGTCCCAGCAGAGCTCTGGTGGCAGCAGGGATTGGTGGCCAGAAATAGGGTAGAAAAAGAGTGGGTGTTTGTAGGAGAGGGATCAGAGAGGCAGGGAAAGCTGTGTCCTGGGGTGATGGAGAGGAAGGAGCACAGGGGGGCGAGAAGGGAGGCAGAGCCAGCACTGTGGATCTGGGAAGGGGAGCAGAAAGGAAGGGAAGAGGCCAGGATCACACATGGGAGCAGAGGGTCTAAGGGAAAAGTGCAGGCACAGGAGGAGCAGGTCAGGGTGAGGGAGCAGGTCAGGTGGGAGCCAGGACAAAGAGGAGCAGGGATGCTTGGCTTCATAACCATGGGAGGAGGATGATCCAGGCAACAGCCACAGCATTTCTCCTTGACCAGGTTTTAAATTGTTCAGCATGTTCATCATGATCACTATTTTAACCAACTGCGTGTTTATGACCATGAGCAACCCCCCGGCGTGGTCCAAGAATGTGGAGTAAGTCCCTGTGACCTCCCCCGGCCATGGGGGCCACCTCAGGAGGGACAGGACCAAGGCTGAGAGAGGGGGGTGTTGAGTTCCCAGCATCCTTCAGAGCAGGAGGAGTGTCACTGGAAAATGCTGGTGACCCTGTAGATCTCAGCAGGAATCTATGTTAGGCATTGCAAAGAGTGTTTCAGAGCTACCCAAAACCTGGTGGGGACCCCATGACACGAGTCCCCTGCAGAGCAGGTTGGGTTGGGTCATTAGTGACATTCTGGAGAGGGTGAGCAGATCCACCTGTCCAAGGATCACCTGTCCCAGGTGAGAGGGGGACATCCAGCATTTCCTGCTGTGGTTCTGCACAGTCAGGTCTCAGCGGGGCTTTACAGAGAGCATGGTGGTGCTGGAACATCAGCAGGGATCAGAAGTGTTGTAGAATAGTCCCCAAAGGAATGGGTACCTCAAGATGTCCCAACTTACCTCATGACATGAGGTGAAAAACTCCCCCAGTGCTGGAGCACCCCAGAAACCCAGCAGCCCCCCAGCCTCCGCTCCCCAGGGTGGTCCCATTGTCAGGGGTGGACAAAACCTCATCCTGAGCTGGCCCTTGGACCTAGGGGAGCATTCCCCTAGTAACTGCTCCCGTTCCAGATACGCCTTCACTGGGATATACACCTTTGAGTCCCTCATCAAGATCCTGTCGAGGGGATTCTGCATCGACGACTTCACATTCCTGCGCGACCCGTGGAACTGGCTGGACTTCATGGTCATCTCCATGGCGTGAGTTTGGTGGGAGCGGGGTGTGACAGGAGGTGTGGACACTGCTGAGTGCCTGGCAGAGACCCTGAAGCCATTTCCCTCTTCTGTCCTGCAGCTACATCACCGAGTTTGTGGACTTGGGGAACATCTCTGCTCTCAGGACCTTCCGCGTCCTCCGCGCCTTGAAAACCATCACCGTCATACCAGGTGGGACTTAAGGAAGGGCTCTCCCTTCTGTGTCCTCCTCTGAGCTCAGATATTCCCACCTTTCACAGCAGTTCCTTGTTCTTTTGACAGCTCTAAGAGAAAACAGAGGAAATAAGGTATTTCATACCTACAGTTTTCCACGAAATTCAGCTTTTGGGTTGTTTGGCAGGGAAAAGCCCCCGATGAGCCAGACATCATTTTTAGGGCTCCTTGGAGATGCATTAAGGGGATTTGTGTTCACAGTGGGTTTATGGGCTCGATAAGCCAAATAGCTCGATTCTTGGAGCCATGAACTCAGTTTTGTCCCCACTGCTGAGTTTGCTTGGATTGAGGTATTTAATGGGTATTAGTGCAAGAGCCACTGGGTGAGTGTTTAATATTACCCCAAACCTCCTGCCTGTGGTGTGAGGAGCACATCATCAATTATCTCTGATGGCTGTTCCCCAAATCTGATACCACCCTGCTTTGGTACCACCTGATGCAAGCCCACAGAAAGGATCACTCAGACCCCTGGAGGAAGCACGAGACTGAACTGAAACTGATAATCCCTTTGGTGAATAAGTTCTTGTGTCCCTGCAGCCTCTAGATCTTCAGGGTTCACATTTGAACATTTTTTGCCTTCATCAAACAGGCTAAAAATTGCATTTAGCAAAATGTAAACTGCTTCTTTTTTCGGGAATGACATCCCCCAGGGGCCCTGCAGAAATAGCAGCTGCAAAAATAAGCTGGTATGAGAATGGCTGACCTTGGCCACTTCCCAGTTCAGACAAACCCTTGGAGAACAGGGTTTTACCTAAATAGTTTGGGGAGCAAGGAGCTGGCAGGATGAGAGGGCTGAAAATCATGGCTTTGGAGAATTGCCTCCACATGGGAAAGCTCTGTGCTCAGTGGTGCTTTTAAGATCAGTGTTGGGATGTCCCAGCATCACCCATCACCCCAAGCAGACCTTGGATGATGGGAACAAAATCCTCCACGGCAAAAGCCCACCGAGGATCTGTGGATGAGCCTCCTCTGTGCAGGAAACAGCTTGGGATGTTGGGAGGGGGAGATGAGCTAATCCAGATGCTTAATGCAGATGTCACTTTGTCACTTTCACTTGGACACACTGGGGATTCTCCAGCTGGAAGGATCAGGATGGAAGGTCTGGCTGGGCTCCTGACCACCCATGGGACAGCAGCACATGTGGTGTTGGACCACAGAGGCTTTCCTGGAGCTGAGAGAGGTGCTCAGCATCATCCAGCTGGGCCAGCAGGAGCTTTTCCATGTGCCACTGTAGTGGTTCAGGCCAAAAAAAGGCCAGACTGTGACATTTGGGGGAAACAGGAAGTCCAAAGGAATTGACAGGCTGGGGTGAGCTTTGGCTCATGATATCCCAAGGTTGGGATGGGGAGGCTTGGCCAGCACTGGTGCAAGAGAGAGAGTTTTGGGGGAAGGGTTTTTTTACTGCTCAGCAATCTGTGGGGACAGACGGACAGCTGGGATGTGACATGGGACACAGAGCTGGGGGTCTGAGCGGGTGGGAGGGGAACTTGGTGACACCACACCCCCCCACCAGACCCAGCAGCTCTGGGGAACGCCACAGCCCCTTCCCCCGCAATTAGCAAACGAGCAATTAGCTCAGCGGTGATACAACTTCTCCTCAGGGCTGAAGACGATCGTTGGGGCTCTGATCCAGTCCGTGAAGAAGCTCTCTGATGTCATGATCCTCACGGTGTTCTGCCTGAGCGTGTTCGCCCTGATCGGCCTCCAGCTCTTCATGGGGAACCTCCGGCAGAAGTGCGTGCGGTGGCCCCCCCCCAACGCCACCTTCCTGGGGGACTTGGAGCTGGGCAATGACACGTTGGTCAACTCAACATTTTACGACTTCATGGATGACTTCGCCGGCAACTTCACCGGCAACTTCACCGGCAACTTCACCAGCAACAGCACCTTTGATTTCGAGGCCTACATCAGTGATGAAGGTGAGTAAATGCTCATGCAGCCCCTTCTCTCCACACCCATCACCCTGGTTTGCTCCTCTGTTTCCCTGTGCCAGAACAAGATGGTTTGCTCACACGAATCTTCCTGCCAAGGTGCTTTGCAGGGAGATGTGGCCGGTGGGTGAAACAGATTGTGCACGCACACAGGAGGCACAGATGGGATCCAATCCACCTTGGCAGGGAAAATGTGGTCCTCCTGGACAAGCTAGACTCCTCCAGAAACATTTCACCATTGGATAAACCAGTGTCTCCTTCTCTCACTGGCTAGTGAGGGCACAATCTCCCGTTGGGAGAACAAACCCTGAAGGAACAGATGAAACTTCAGGTGGAAATACAGAGGGAAGGACGCAGGAATGACATTCCTCACCCACTTTCACTGCTGCATCATAGCTGGGTCCTTCCCCAGGTACTACAGTGTCCCATCAGTGTTGCAACACCACAACAGTCACAGGAGGTGAAGGAGGGAGAGGTGGGACCAGCACAGCTCCTCAGACAGTCCTCCAAAGCTGCCACTTTCCTATCCTTTCTTTGAAAATTCTATCCCAAAGTGTGGGGTTTTTTTGTTTTTTTCTTTGGTTTCGAGTTCTTAAACTCCATGAAAACGTAGAAATCTCAGAAAATCCTCCTGGCAGAGCTGCCTGGTGGTGGGATGTTCCGTAGGCACATTCCACATCTCGCTTGGATCTGCACTGGAGTTCTAAGGAGGAGCTTTAAGGAGCTCTGGTCTGTGAGCAGGGTGAGCTTCTCCACCAGGGAGGGGGTGGGAGCAGCAGGAGGAAGACAAAAGCCATGGAGCAGTAGCAGTTTCCCAAGGTTTTTCTGGGATTCCTGCAGCCCCCTGTGCTCAGTGTTCCCTGGGAATGCCCTGCTTTTCCCAGCAAAACAAGCTAGCCCTGATCCTTTGACCACATGTTAACCCACTTTCCCAGGAATCCTGACCCTGGCCAGATCCAGAGCTGCTCATGGGCTTGGGATTCCTCTGACTGGGTCGATGAAACACTGCCATGAACCAGCACCAACACAAAGAGTAAAGTCAGAAGAGCTACCCCAATGCCCGATGCTGGGATTCAGTGACATTCCCTGGGATTCAAGGAATTTCCCTGACAGCAAGCTGCTACCAAGAGTTTGAAAATCAGTATCTGTGTTTATTTACGTATTTATTTATTGTTATGTCTTGCTCTTTCCCCCACCTCCAAAGCCAATTTCTACTTCCTGGAGGGAGCCCTTGACGCCCTGCTCTGCGGGAACAGCAGCGATGCTGGGTGAGTGCTGTCCCTGCTGGGGGCTGAAGGCCCCTCTGGATCCCTGGGATGGGATGAGGGAGGTGGTGCAGCCAGAGTGGGATAGGACAGCGTTGGGGCTGGGAATGTTGTTCTGCAGGCAAACAGTCTGGGAATCCCAATGGATCAGCTGGGGGGGGTTGTGGTATTGGTCTGGGCATCCCAATGGTATCAGTTTGAAGGGGGATATCTGTTGGAGCATCCCAATGGTGTCAGCTTGAGCAGATATGGATCCAGGCATCCTGACTGTATCAGCTTGGGTGGGGTATCAGTCTAAGCATCCCAGCTGTATCAGCTTGGGTGGGTATCAGTTGCAACATCCTCCTGGTATCACTTTGGGGGAGTATCAGTCTGGTCATCCTGACTGTGTCAGCTTGGGGGGAGTTGGTCCAGGTACCGTGATGGTATCAGCTTTGGGGAAGGTGGTATCAGTCCAGGCATCCAAACTGTATCAGCCTGGTGGGAAGGGTCCCCCCAGTGCATCTCCACATCTCCAGGGCTGGAGGGTCTGGCTGTGGGTGCCAGAAGGGGCAGTTTGGGGGGCTCACACCGGCTGCCCCCACGGCTCCTTTGGCAGGAAGTGCCCCGAAGGGTACCAGTGCATGAAGGCAGGGAGGAACCCCAACTACGGCTACACCAGCTACGACACCTTCAGCTGGGCTTTCCTGGCCCTCTTCCGTCTCATGACACAGGACTTCTGGGAGAACCTCTTCCAGCTGGTAGGCACCACATTTCTATCCTTGTGCAAGAGCCTCTCTTGTTTCGGTGCTGCCCGATAAGGTCACTGACTGGAAATTTGTGGGTCCTTGTCTTGTGGTTTATGGATCCAGCCAGGATCAGCAGATGTGGTGCATGTTCCCATCCAGTTCCCTGGCCTGAGTGTGCAGTTTGCTTTGCAGGGCAAAGCCTGGGTGTCCTGCAGTGGTGCTGTCAGCTCTGTCATAGAAATCAGGGATTTATAAGGGTGTTTATTGCAGCTCTGGCTTGAGCTGAGGGAGAGGGTGAGGAGGACAAGACTTGTCACTCATCCCCTCATTGAGTCATCCTCTAGGGAGACACCACAAAACCTGGGTCTGGAGGCTGTTCAGGTAAAAGGAATCCTATGCCTAAGGCTACCCATGTCCTCTGGAAAGGATTATACCCAGATCCAGAGCAAGAAAAGGACCACCTTGTCCCAAGGGTGAGACCTGAGAAGTTGGGAGCTGAGGGACATCAGCTCCTCATAGCAAGGCTGTGGCTGCTTCCCACAATTCCTAACCCAGTGCCACGGGTCGCAGGAAGGTCCACTGGGCAACGACCAGCCCTTGGGGAAGACGGGAGCACAGTATTTTCCTCCTCCCACAGATGGGAGGCTGTCCCAGTGCGGGACATTTTCCCTTGGAAGCATTTCCAGAGCCATACCGTGACAGCCCTGCCTCCTCTTTCCCCCAGACGCTGCGGGCAGCAGGGAAAACCTACATGATCTTCTTCGTGGTGGTCATATTTCTTGGTTCCTTCTACCTCATCAACCTCATCCTGGCAGTGGTGGCCATGGCTTACGCCGAACAGAACGACGCCACGCTGCTGGAGGAGCAGCAGAAGGAGGAGGAATTTCAGCAGCTCCTGGAGCAGCTGAAGAAGCAACAAGAGGAGCAGGAAAAGATGGTTGGTGGGAAGTGCGGAGGCCGAAACCTCGGGAATGGGGGAGGAAAAGGGAGGCAGCAACAAGTGTGGTGGTGCATCAGTTTATGTGAAATCCAAGCAATAAGGCCTGTTCGGTTGATAGGAAGGGAAGATGATGAGTAACTATTTTGTGGGTCACAGAAGAATCAAAAAGTTGAGATACAGTCCTGTGGTGTGAAAAAACACGGCTGAAAATATTTAAGTTCCACCATCCAAATCGCAGGATGGGGAGCACTGGGAGGCAGCAGAGAGGAGCGGCAGAGAGGGGCGGCGTTGCTTGAGAGGAGGAGGTGAGAGACAAGGCATAAATGTCACCGGAACTAACAATGAATCTCCCTGGAGCGCATCAGGAGCCTGGCAGGGAGCTCGGGAACAGTGCCATCAGGGTGCAGAGGTGGTGCCCGAGGAAGATGGGGCAGCTGCAGCAAAGCTAAATGTGCGTGCAAACCATTTGCTTTGGCCTGGAGACAGCAGAAAAGGGCTTGAGAGACCCTGAGTCTCACTGGGGAAGTTCTGGTGCCCTCGTGGGAGCCAAAGAAACCTGGTATGGTGGAAGGTGTCTCTGCTCCTTGCAGGAAGGTTGGAAATGGATGCTCTTTGAGGTCCCTTCTTCAAAGCATTCTGGGATTCCATAAATACCAGGTTAGAAGGGTCCTCCAGGGTCATCTGTTTCAACCTTTCTTGGCAAAAGCACGATCTGGACAAGAGACATTTGATCTATTGTGATCCCAGGGTGTTACCTTAGCCCCTTTTTGGTCCTCAGGTGTGTTTTTTCAGCACAATGTGCCTGTAAAAACATGGCCCAAAGCCTCTGTGGTGTCTGGTACTGCAGCCCAGCCATTTTCCGTCTCCAATCATCATTTTGATCTGTGTCAGCAACATCCACAGGAGCCATCCCTACAAATCTGTTAGTTTGGGCAAAACACCAGCTCCCTTGCATGGAGAGAGACACAAAACAATGTTTGACTGTCTCTAGGGCTTATCTGTGCTGAGGCACAACATCCTCTGAGGAAGTGGCTTGTTTTTATCTGGCTGCTCCTGTTTGCAGGATGGGGCTGAGCAAGCCCTGCCCGAGGGACTCCAGGTCAGGCTGAGCAAATTGACCAGGAGTTGGCCAGAGGTTTTATTAAGGGATGTTTTTCCTTTCTAGTCACGTAAACCATTTAAAAAGACAGAGAGAATAAGGCTGAGTGTGAGGGCAAAGCACCTACGAGAAGTGGGGGCTCGAATCTATTTAACAGGCCGTGACTGAGCGTGGAAACTGTGTTGGAATCTCAGTGATGTGCAGGGAGAATAGAGGTGTTCCCAATCCTCTGTGGCATCCTTAGGGTGTAGCAAACTTCAGATGTTAATAGCATTGTCAGAAAGAAAAAGGGGAACAAAAATAAAAATAAATAATTCCACGTGCAATAATAAAACACTCGGGGGGAAAAAGTAATTAAATTTTGATCCAGACATTCACAAATTCAGTGCAAGTCCAAAAATATTGGGGATCACACTTCAGAATTATCTTTGAAGATTTCTCTGCTTTCCCATTTGGAATAAAATCAAGTTGCGAAGGCTAATTTTTCCTGCCAGACGGAACTGAGAAGGTTTGCATAGTTTTGTCCTTATGAATTATTCCTCTTGACCAATTTCAAACAGATTTAATTCGTCTGTGCAGAGAGCCCAGTGCAAGGGAAAGGGAAAGACTTGGAACTGCTGGTGAGCTACTGCAAAGAGGTGTGGAATTCCAGAATGGTTTGGGTTGGAAGGGACCTTAAAGCCCATCCAGTGCCACCCCCTGCCATGGGCAGGAACACCTTCCACTGGCCCAGGTTGCTCCAAGCCCCTGGGCCTTGGACACTTGGCCTTGGACACTTCCAGGGATGGAAGGGGGTTTTCCCAAGGCCTCCGCAGCCTGGTGCCCACTGTGGGATGGCCCCATGGGCTGTGGCCAGGGGGTGATGGGGCTGTGGGTTGTTGTGCAGTTGCAGGACCGGCGGTCCAGCAGCGATTCCCTGCCCAGCAGTGTGGCCGAGAAGGAGCTGAAGGAGCACGACTCGGACGTCAACAGTGACCAGGACAGGGCGAAGGACTGCAACGGGCAGGTGATCCCCAAGATCACACTGCAGAGATCCGACACGGTGATTGATGTACGTGCTTGCCTCTGCCTCTGCCATCCCCTCAGGGTGCCCACCCTGGCAAACCCCCCTGGAGGGACGGGCTTGTGCCCGGGTCATTGCGGGTTGGGTCCTACGAGCCTCCAGTCCACCTGGGGTTCCCACCTTGCACTCTAAGGTCCCTCCACCCCATGCCCTTTTTTCTGCCTGCTGTCCTTTAGTGCATTAAACAGCTCTGCATCTGTCCCTCCTCTCCTTCTAGTTCAACCCAACTTCTGAGCCGGAGAAACAGGACCTCAACCACCTCACTGTGGGCAACCAAGATGGGCCAGGACTGGAGAAGAGGGTGGGAAGTGCCATCAGTGTCATCTCCAACGCTGTAGAAGGTATATTTCCCCCGGCCTGGGTGAAGGCTGGGGTGTGTTGGTGGGTTTGGGTTGGTGACAGTGGCTGTCCCAAATCCCCAGCCCCATGCCAGGGATGACTCTGGGCCTGGGGTCTCCATACAGGGTCAGGGTTCTGCAGTGATGCCCAAGCAAGGCTTTTCATCCTAGCTCACTCTGATGATGCCTGGAGGCAATAATCCAGTATCTCACACAAATTAGGGATTGCAGTTGATTCGAGAAGTCTCCAGAGCCAATTTCCCAGGAGCTGCTGTCTCAGCTTCAGCAAAAAATACCATAAACTCACCAACAGCAGGCTCTGTCCAACCTGAGAATGGGCACAAAACCCTCTGGCCACCCCAGAGGAGTTCTCTTGGATGTCCCTCCAATCTCGGTGTGGCAGGGACACCTCAAATCCTGCCCAGGGGCTGAGAGCAGGATTGGACCAACAGTTCCGTGACTGATCTGCCTTTCCATCCCTCTCCAGTTTGGAGGGTAAAGTCTGCACCATCCCTGGGCATGGGAGGGCTCCTCCTTTTGGGAGCCTCCATATTAAAGTCATAGGTGGTTTAGGGCTTGGTCAGGCCCTCAGGAGAAGTCACTTCTAGAGGGCCAGCACTTGCCCACGAGGGTGAGGACAGGGTAATCCTGCACTGATGTCATTATCCTTTCCTCCTGTCCTCAGAGCTGGAGGAAGCTCACCAGAAGTGCCCGCCCTGGTGGTACAAATTCGCCCACACGTTCCTGGTCTGGAATTGCTGTTCTCCGTGGGTGAAGCTGAAGGAGTTTGTCAAGCTGGTGGTGATGGACCCCTTCGTGGACCTGGGCATCACCATCTGCATCGTGCTCAACACGCTCTTCATGGCCATGGAGCATTACCCCATGACAGAGGAGTTTGAGAACGTGCTGTCTGTGGGCAACCTGGTAGGCAGCTCTGGGCAATCCAGCCTTCCCAGTCCTCACCTCAGCACAGCAGCCCCATCTCCCACCCTGTGGGCAGATCCCTCCCCCCCTTCTGCTGCTGTTGTGGTATCCAGAGTGGATTCCTGCCTGAAAACACATCCCTGAGAAAGCACTGCAGGGGTCTGACCAACAGCATCCCTGTTCAGGGCTGGGCTCCAGGATGGCCCAGATCAAGGGAATTGATGTGGGGGTGGGATCCATCATTCCCTGCTCTCCTCCTGCTGCAGCCTCTGCCTGCCTTGGTGCATCTCCAGTGTGGCTGTGGCCTTGCAGAGCTCTTCTGGGCTATCCTCTACATCACAACCCAGGGTCAGGCATGAGCTGCTGCCAGCCCTGGCTGACACCACGCTGTCCCCATGGCCACGGGGCAGAGAGGGGGCATTCCAGGCTGTGGGAGCAAACAGGTCCCCACTGAGCAGGAAGAAACAATGCTGGCAGCACTAAAAATAATAATAATAACAATAATCAGGGCTTTTCCCAGTGAAATCACTGCAAATCTGAGCTGTCCTGATTTCATAGGTGTTTTTAACACCCAGCTGTGGCTGCTCCGAGCTCAGGCCAAATGGCTTTGAGCTGGATGGAATCTGCTGGTGGGACAAGACCAGGAGGCCTCCGGTAGTAATGGGAAATGTATTAAGGGGTGGGAGAGCTCCCATCTCTTCTCCTCTCACCTTGCCCTGCTCCAACACTTGCTGAGACCTCTCTGAGCACAGGTCCTGGAGTGACAGATGCCAGTGGCTGTGCCCAGGCGGGCAGGATGCCGGGAAGCACATTTCTGCTTTGTCTCTGATTTCAGTCAGGAAATACAAGGGGATTAATGGGCTGGTGCTCAAGGCACAGCCACGCTGCAGGATGGCTCCAGCCCTTCCTTTGGGCCAGCAGCTTTTCTGGCTGGGGATGATTTGCTGGGAAAGGGCCAGGTAGGGAGGGGAGCAGGAGAAGTAGCTCCCACTGAGATGTGGTTTCCCCCCCAGATTTCCTGTCTGTGCCAGAATTAAAGCTGCAGTGCTGCTGCCTGCCTCATGCAGGCTGGAAAGGACAAGAGCAGGGATCAGCTGGCAGGAGCAGAACAGGGGGTGTTTGTGGGCTGGCATTCAAAGGGCATGCAGGGACCATCCCCTGGGATACTGGAGCAGGAGCAGAACAGAGGATGTTTGTGGGCTGGCACGCAAGGGGCATGTGAGGACCATCCCCTGGGATGCTGGAGCAGAAGCTGGGATGTTGCAGCCTCTCCTCCCTGCCCAGTGGAGGCACAGACCTGTGTGTCCCAACACTATCCACAGCCAGGCCAAATCTGTCCCCGGACCCCTCTGCACGTGCTGTGTCATGGAATTGCATCAAGGATGGGAATTGTCACATGGCTGAGCCCTCTCTGGAGTAACGTGATAATTCACAGAGCTGTTGTAGTCCCAGGGAAGGAGTAATGTGTAAAATCTAGATCAGCTGTCACAAGGCTCAGGGAGGGACAGGGGCAGTAGCAGCCCAGTTCCCAGTGCTGGGTGTCTGTGATTCACCAGTTATTCAAAAGGGGTCCCTTTGCCAGTGAAACTTCTATTTTTAATTTCCAAGTGTTAACTCACACCTCTGTGCTCCTCCAGAAGAAATCAGTCACCAGTACTCCCAGTCTGGCTTTACCAGCCACACTGGGCAGCAGCTGGGAAGTTTGTTCCCAACTGGGACTGGACCTAAAGGGGCGAAATTCTTTGGGAATACACCAAAAAAAGAACAGTGCTGCAAATCCCTCCTCCCCCAACAAGGCTCTGCTCTGGTTTACAACCGAAATGACAGGGTGCTGCTTCCCACAGGTCTTCACAGGGATCTTCACGGCCGAGATGGTCCTGAAGCTCATCGCTCTGGATCCCTACGAGTACTTCCAGCAGGGCTGGAACATCTTTGACAGCTTCATCGTCACCCTGAGCCTGGTGGAGCTGGGCTTGGCCAACGTGCAAGGGCTCTCCGTGCTCCGCTCCTTCCGCCTGGTAGGTGCTGGGGAGGACCCTCAGTGCCTGGGGGCTGTGGGTGTGATCGGCACCAGGGTGGAGATGGCTCGTTCAGCACCCTTTATAGCGGTCACCAGCTAAATATTTAGGAGAGTCAGAGTCCGTGTGCTCTTCCCAGGGTGTTTGGGCCCCCCCCCGCCTTAATAAAACAGCCACGCGGAGGTGCGATAGCAGTGTCGCAGCCTCGCTGACAGCCCGTGGCAGCAGCAGCCCCGGCCAAACCCGTGCCCCCCCCGAGCCAAACCAACACCTCCCCTCCTTGCTCCCCCACAGCTGAGGGTCTTCAAGCTCGCCAAGTCCTGGCCCACCCTCAACATGCTCATCAAGATCATCGGCAACTCCGTGGGGGCCCTGGGGAACCTCACGCTGGTGCTGGCCATCATCGTCTTCATCTTCGCCGTGGTGGGGATGCAGCTCTTTGGGAAGAGCTACATCGAGTGCGTGTGCAAGATCTCCGTGGACTGCACCCTGCCCCGCTGGCACATGAACGACTTCTTCCACTCCTTCCTCATCGTCTTCCGCATCCTCTGCGGGGAGTGGATCGAGACCATGTGGGACTGCATGGAGGTGGCCGGCCAGACCATGTGCCTCATCGTCTTCATGATGGTCATGGTCATCGGGAACCTCGTGGTGAGTCTTAGAACCGGGGTGGAAGGTGGGGGCCAAGGGCAGAGCGTGTGGGGCGGTTGGGACGGAGTCACAGAATCAGAATCAGTTGGGCTGGAAAAGACCTCTGAGGTCATTGAGTCCAACCCATGACCCAATCACTTTGTCAACCAGACCTCTTCTTAAACACCTCCAGGGTCGGTGACTCCACCACCCCCCTGGGCAGCCCATCCCAATCCCATTCACTCTTTCTGTGTAGAACTTCTTCCTACTGTCCAACCTAAACCTCCCCTGGCACAGCTTGAGCCTGTCCAGCTGAGCTCATCTGCAGGGCTGGTTGGAGCTGGATGGGAGCTCTGGAACAGGGCTCCACCTCCCTCCCATGGGCCTGGTGGGACGTGCTGTGTCTCAGCCCTGTGTGAAATGGGGTGAGAAGTGATTTCTGAGGGACCTTCAGCTGAAACCAGATCAGGGACTGAAGGGGAAACTGAGGCATGGAAAACAACAACAGGCTTTAGGCAGAGGCAGGAGCAACTCTGGGACAAAAGAGAGCTCAGCTCCAAGCTGCCTTTCTTCTCCACTTGGCTTTTCAGGCTTTCCTCCCTGTTTCCCACTCCCCTGCAATGAGGGATGGAGGCAGAGCTCTATCCAGCACATCCCAAGGCTGGCCCTTTGCTTTTGGCAGCAGCCCCCCCTGCCCAAGGCTCTTGCAGATTCCCAACGTTCCCAGTCCTCACCTCAGCCCAGGAGGTGATACACAGCCCCTCTGCACCTCCTTCCGTGGGTCCTGGTCCTCATCACCCCCTCCCTGCCCACCTCCCTCCCCACTAATCCGAGCTGCTCACTGCCTGTCCTGCAGGTTTGCAAGTTCCAGGAGAGCATG
Source organism: Pseudotriccus pelzelni (assembly GCA_035584735.1). Lineage (NCBI taxonomy): Eukaryota > Metazoa > Chordata > Aves > Passeriformes > Tyrannidae > Pseudotriccus > Pseudotriccus pelzelni. The sequence goes on along the minus strand of JAWMRA010000076.1, from coordinate 3,879,507 downwards.
AAATCCTTTCTAAACTTGGTAACCCTCTCGCTGGCAGCTCTGAATCTTGTTTTCCAGCCCACGTGGGCCCTGCTCTCCCTTCTTGAGGAGCAGGGCAGGGGAGGGGAGGGAAGCGGCCGCCTGCCCGAATCGCTCCCGTTACTTGCCGGGGGTTGTGTAAGCCTTTTGGAATTTGCTTTGAAAAACTATCTGCCCGGGGAGCTGCTGACGCCTGCGTCCCCAGGGCGGCTGGCAAAGCCCTGCAGAGGGGTGAAAGGAGCCCCAGGGAGAAACACAGAGCACGCCATGGCTTGGGTCAGGGACTGGGCAGCCTGAAGTGTCCCGCTTCCAGGGCAGAAAGTTGGGATTCAGGTGCTGCTTGGTTTCCCTGGCTCATGAAAGGTATTTGAGGCTTTGAACTGGTCCCCAGAGCAGGACAGAGCTTGCCCCAGGGTGTCCTGGGGGTCTGTGGGTAGCGCTGGGCAGACGAAGCAGCCTGTGCACCCCTTGAGCTGTCCATCACCCACCATTCAGCCACGGTTTGTGATGCCACCTTCGGAGGGGAACCCATTCATTTAGATTGTAACGCTGAGTGAGGCTGAAAATCACCCATAAACAGCTGGAGTCTCTCCAGAACCATCTGCAGGGAGCGCAGGAGACTGGGAATCACAGCTGGGCCTCTGGAAACGCTTCCTCTTCTGGAACTTGTTTTTGTAATAGGACAGCCCATACAGCCCTCCAAGACACTCTCCTGGAAAAGACAAGGGGGCAGCAGGATTTTCAGCTGGTGGGGCCAGCACCCACAGGTGCAGGGGTTCCCCTCCCTGAGCTGCACCCCAGCCCTGGCAGCTCCTGCCACACTCTGTGCTGCTGCACGCGCTCCGTTTACAGCAAAGCAGAGAAACACGGAGCACAAACACGTAGAGAGCCGGCTCTGCCCTCGTCACCCCCTCTGCCAGGCTCTCCTGGCCGTGTCTCAGGTATTTCCAAGTCTTGGAGCCTGTCCCAAGTATCCCAGAGCCTCCCAAGTACCCCAAGTGCAGGGAGGTGTGTGTTTCTCTCCGCTTCCCCTGCGGGAGAAATAAGGTGATGGGTTGTCGTCCTTTACTGGTAATGACACTTCGAGCATTTCCTTTGGGGTTATTAAGGGAAAAGGGAGGAAGTCAGTCGGGTGACAAGGTAAGGGACTCCTGTCCAACAAAGCCAGAGCCAGCTATTAGCTGTAATTGGTACTTAACATAAGCATTAAACTGATAGGCCCGGGGGGATTTATTTAAAGACAAGTTTTAAGGCATGTGGTATGAGCCATGTGAAAGCAGCAGTGACCTTGGATAGCAGCTAATTCCCGGCTCAGATACGCTGCTGGCACAACAGGGCACAAACATCAACAGCTGTGGGCTGGGCCCATCTCTGCTCTGTGCCTGGCTGGGTGCAGGGGTGCCTGTCCCACTCCTCTTCTCATGAGCTGCTCCAGATTTCTGGCGTGCAAGCAAGTCAGACTGTGCCAGGGGAGGCTGTGGAGGGGTCCAGTCACGTTTTGGGCATGGTGAAGTAGGTGAGATCTAGAGGGAGCAGAAGAGCCCATGTTTGGAGCTGTGTAGAGCATTTGCATCCCATGAGCTGACTCGTGCTGAGATGAAATGCCACTTTCCATGGAGCAGAGCAGTTTCTGGGAGACAAGGATGAGGTGTGGGGGGCTCAGGCTCCTCTGTGGCACCAGGGTGTGGGAGACCCTCAGGAACATGCTGGGCATCTGAACTACCAGGAAAAAGGAGAGGAAGAGTTGCAGTTGGTAGGACAAGAGGCAGGAGATTCTCTCCCTGGGGAGAGAAATAACATAACCATAGAATCAGAGAATCCCACAATGGTTTGGGTTGGAAGGGAACTTAAAGATCTTCCCATTCCAACCCCCTGCCATGGGCAGGGACACCTTCCATTAGATCAGGTCACCCCAAGCCCCGTCCAACCTGGCCTTGGACACTTCCAGGGATGGGGCATCCCCAACAGAGCTGAGCTGCATCCCTGTGGGTGGTGGGGAGTCCCACATGGGGACCAGCCAGGCCAAGAGCTCCCAGAGACCAAAGGGAGGCACGTGGTGATGGACCCACAGGAAAACTGGCTGGAGAGGGGCTGAAGCCATGGTTGGTATCACTTAGAAATGGACCAGCAGGACCCAGGCAGCTGGGGGTGATGCCGAGGGCATCAGAGCCCAGGGGGGAGTGAGGAGGAGCATGTCCATGTCCTCCAGGAGGTGAGCTTGGCACCTCCGCAGTCCCCAGAGCTGGGTGGTTCCTCCACAGCCACGGGTGGTCCCCGTGGAACTGAGGTTGGTGCTGGATGTCAAGCCCGGTGTTTTTGGGTTTTGTGTGTGTGTGTCCCCAGGTGCTGAACCTGTTCTTGGCTTTGCTGCTGAGCTCCTTCAGCGCCGACAGCCTGGCGGCGTCGGACGACGATGGCGAGATGAACAACCTGCAGATCGCCATCGGCAGGATCACCCGCGGCATCGACTTCGCCAAGGCCTCGCTCCTCACGCTGCTCCGGCGGCTCTGGAAGGGCAAGAAGGTGGCCCCAGAGGAAGAGCAGGAGCCCAACAAGAGGGAGAACTCGGTGCTGAACCACGTGGACGTCACCCAGGAGAGCAAGTCGGGCTACCTGGACGGGATCACTGGCAAAGAGCACATTTTCATGGATGAGCTGGATCACATGAATTTCATTAACAACCCCAACCTGACGGTGCAAGTGCCCATCGCCTCAGAAGAGTCTGACCTCTACGAGGAGACCAGCACCCAGTCTGAAACCGAGGACACCACCAAGGTGAGGAAGGCAGGTGGAAAGGTTTCACCCAGAAGCAGGTATTGCCCCGTTCTTGATCTGCTGCTTAAAGAATGATGCTTCTTTGAGTTACTTTTTGCTTTTCCACAGTGTGTGGCCAGGAGCCAAACTTGGGGTTTCCCAACCTGGCATTTCCCAGTGTAAGCTGGAGCTGGGGGGTCGGGTCCAAGCAGAGGTTTGGCCTGTTTGGGGCCAGAGGGGCCCTCACACCCCAGGGATGGTGCAGGGGTCAGAGCGCTCAGTTTGGGGTTAGAGGAATCTGATGCCAGGAAATCTGCTGATGGCACTATCATTGGATCCACTGCTAATGCCTCCAAAAGCATCATCAGGGGAGGCATGAAACCAGATGGAGGAGCTTAGCAGGAGTGAACATGAAGCGATGCAGGTTGGATCCAAAGCTGATGAGACAGCTGAGGTCAGCACTGAGGGGTGGGGGGAGCTGCCAGGGTTCATGGGGCACCGATCACCTCACTGGGAGAGTAGCAGGGGGTCATTAAGACAAGAAACTCAGGAGCAGTGGACACAGAAAGGAGGGTGATGGTCTGGTGGAAAATTACCGGTCACACCGAGGTCCTGGGGAAACGTGGGGAGGCTGTGATGGAGAGGAGCTGATGCATCAATCTGGAAAGAGGTTTCACAGGACTAAAAGAGCAGTTCTGTCGGGAGTTTGTCATGGCTGTCGATGGCAAACGTGTCTGCCCAGGAGCTGAGGGGCCTGTGGGAAGCTCTGTCCCAACTAGTCCTGTTGTGTGGCAGGGTAGAAGGCAGCATGGTGCTGCTGAGCACCTGGATGTGGCTGCACAGGGAGCCCAGGGAGGGCTGGAGAACGAACCAGAGTTCCCAAAACCCTGGAGCCACTCACCTTCCTCCATCTGCAGGATCCTCACAGCTCAGCGCAGTGACAGTGGCTCTGCAAAAAGAGGAGACTGTCCTGATTCTTTGTTTTTAGCTGGGAAAACAGTGTTTTCAGCAGTTGGGGCTGCAGGAGGGGACAGAAGGAAAGGTGGTGGCTGGCTCTGACCCACTGTGACCGTGCTGCTGAGCTGTACTCAGAGGAGACATAACATCCCTGGAGCACCTCGGTCAAGGCAATGGGCAAGGAGGGGTTGCTGCTGTCACTCCCCTTATTGCTGCCAGCAGGAGGGCTGAGTTGGCATTTTGCCCCTCAGTTTTTCCTACTACAACTGCAGTTCCATGGCACTAATGCCCTGTACACCCAGCCCATGCCAGAGCACGCTGGGCGTGCGGTCACACCACACAGAGGTGATGCTAATGCCAACCTGGCCACCACAGGGGGACAGACCCAGCCTGGGCTGTGGCATCCCCAGGGACCTCAGTTCCCTGCCACCATGATGTGCTTCCTGGCAGCTGGAGAAAAACTTCAGCGTGCAGCTATCCCTAAACCCGGGTTTAGGGAGTGGGTTTGGCTGATGGCACCCGCTCCAACAACCTGCAGAGAGACCCTGAGAGCCACCCCTGGCTGCTCAGCACATGCAGGGGAGAAACAGCATCTCTCAACAACTAAATACCAGTTCAGACCACCATTGCTGCTGGGTTTGGGGGCTTCATCCAGTCAAAGAGATGTGCAACCAAGGGGGTGCCTTAACAACCTGGTCCCCACCCAAACAGGCAGAGTGGGCAAAGGTACTTCCCATGGAATTACCAAATGGCTTGGGTTGGCAAGAGGCTGAAAGGCCACCCAGTCCCACCTCCTGCCATGGGCAGGGACACCTTCCACCAGCCCAGGTTGCTCCAAGCCCCGTCTAACCTGGCCTTGGGCACTTCCAGGGATCCAGGGGCAGCCACAGCTTCTCTGGGCAACCTGTGCCAGGGCCTGCCCACCTGCCTAGGGCAGGATTTTCCCCTAATATCCAACCTAAATCTGCCCGCCGTCAGCTTAAACCCACTATGAATGGATCAGGCCTTTCCCTGGGAAGATCGCAAGTGGATATATCTGTACAGCTCCATGGCTGTAACTTTGTTTTTTGGCAGTCTGGCATGAGAAAATACTCTGAAGTTTTAACAGCCAAACTGACAGAGCAGCACCTGGATATTGTTCTGTGTCTTCCACTTAAAGCCATCCTTTGTCTTGAGTATTTTTGTTTCTGTATTCCCTCTCACCCCCTCCATGCCTCCATTCTGTTTGTTTGATTAGTTGGGTGTTTGTTTTCCCCCCCCCCCCGCAGGTTTTGTTGATGAGTGGATAGTGTGAATTACAGATCATGCCCAGTGCATATTTATGGCTGTCTCTGGCCTGCCCTGCTCTCGGTGCTCAGGATGTGGCAGTGCTGACGTCTTTAATCAGAGCTATTACACACTTGAAAAGCTCGGTGCACTCAAGCGGTCACCTCAAGCTTCGGGGGTTTCTGTGCCACAAGTCAGCTCCCAGTGACTGTGCTTCCACTTGAAATCATGCCATCATCCTCCTGCCCTCCAGCCTTTGCTAAGAGGGATCATAAATTACAGAGGGCTTTGGGTTGGGAGGGACCTGAAAGCCCATCCAGTGCCACCCCCTGCCACGGGCAGGGACACTGTCATGGGTTTGCCTAGGGGACAATTTTTACCACACCCCCCACAAATTGCTTTAAGGTGAGAGAAGTTTATGCAGA
>JAWMRA010000076.1:3841471-3866271 GCA_035584735.1 Pseudotriccus pelzelni | reverse complement strand
GTGTCCAAGGCCAGGTTGGACGGGGCTTGGAGCAACCTGGGCTAGTGGAAGGTGTCCCTGCCCGTGGCAGGGAGTGGGACTGGATGAGTTTTAATGTTCCTTCCAACCCCAGCCATTCTGGGATTCTGTGGTTCTACCAAAAAAGTAAAGTACATCAAGTTGCCCTTGTACAGTCAGGGTTCAATTAACCTCAGGGGTTTTTCTTCAGGTATTTCTCCTCGTTTGAAATCCTGCACCACAAGCGCTGAAGACAACTGGAGTGACTCTAAAACCTGTCCCCAGTCACAGCACTGGTGGCACTCGTAGTCAGCATCAACCATTAATCAAGGGAAATGTCACAGAATCATGGAATCATAGAATAATTTGGGCTGCAAGGGAACTTAAAGACCATTTAGCTCCAAACCTCTGTCACGGGCAGGGGCACCTTCCACTAGATCAGGTTGCTCAAAGCTCCCTTCAGCCTGGACTTTTTTTCCTGGTTAGAAAATCATCCCCACTCACCTCCAGTGTGTCCAGAGCATTGCCAGGACTGACATATTTATTTGCAATGTTTGCAATCAAAAGACTTGCCACGTTTTTCCCGAGGGGGAGCTCCTGCAGTGGAAGCGCTGTGAGACAGGGGGATGATTCACAGCTTTATTGAGGCGCCGTTGTTTTCACAGTCAGCTCTGCAAGCAATATATCATCCCTGCCTGGGATGGGGCGATGGCCTCCACTCACACAGAGCGTCTCCACTCCCCTCTTGCCGTGTTTTCCCTGCCAAACGCCAGCCTGGAGCTGGGAGTGGGAAGGAACGAAGCAGGAGGGTTGGAGCGTTGTGCTCATGTTCCGCTCACAGCCCGTCTGTCTGCCCGGACTGACTGTTCCATCCTGTTATCTCAGCACTGACACAGTCCAGGCCGCCTGCAGGAACCTATGCCCCTCTTCCAGAGATAATAAGGACCAGACCAGCTGGGAGGAGGAGAAAAGCTGCTGTCCACCCCTCCTGCCCTCGGGTGCCTGATGGGGAGCACACAGACCATGGGCACCACTCCGGGTGGTGAGAGGTGCCATGTCACTGCTTCTAACCCTTTTAATTTCTGCTTCAGCAGCAGTGCTTACACCTAAACCTTACCAGGGCTTCACCCAAGCTCACATTCCCATGATTTCAGCTCTGCAGGTGAGCAAAGGTCTGCTGTTAAAGGTCTGCTGTTAAAGGGGTGATACTTGCTGGTCAAGGTTGTCATAGAATGAATCATGGGATGGTTTGGGTTGGAAGGGACCTTAAAACTCATTCAGTTCCACTCCCATGTGTCCATAAATGAACATCTTTGCTCACCAGAAACAACTTCTTTAATCTACAGGACACAATCAATAATTGATACGGATCCCTGAAAGCCCTATAACACAACTCTGGCATTTCACAAAGGCAAAGGCCACAAGGAGAATTAAAATGTGCTGTAGGGTTTACTGCCCATCACCCAATCCTCTGTAAAGTCATTGAATCATGGAATCATAGAATGGTTTGGCTTGGAGAGACCTTACAGCCCATCTAATCCCACCCCCTGCCATGGGCAGGGACACCTTCCACCAGCCCAGGTTGCTCCAAGCCCCATCCAACCTGGCCTTGGACATTCCAGGGATAGGACAGCCACAACATCCCCCCTTGTTGAGGTGCAGAGCCTCAAAAAGAGCAGCCAGTTGAGTCCCTGTGCCACCCATGTCACTGTCACCTGCATCCCAGCTGCAGCCTGGCCCCCACAGCGGGTTCCCACCCCACCCAGATACAGCTGGGGCTGAGTCCACTCCTCCTGGCTTCAGTTTCGGGGTCCAAAATCCCCACTCAGCCTGGAGGGCTCATCCTTCACACTGCTGTGGGCTGATGCTCTGCATATCCCCTCCAGCTGGGAGAGCTTATCCCACCCTGGAGAAAGTGCCTATCTTGCCTTGAGCAATAAATGGATTATGAAAACAAAGCAGCCAGCATTTAACCTCTGGGTTAAATGGGTTATTAAAAAAAAAAACCAACAGCTGTTCCGAAGAGTGTCATGCAAAGGCTGTTTCTACCATGATCCATCCCCAAAAGTGTCAGAAAATGTGGACACACACTGCCATGAGCCAATGCAGCAGGAAGGGCTTCCTGCTGTTCTCTAACAAACCTTGGAGGGGGGAACTGGGTCATCCCACACACCCACGGGCCTGGTCTTAATGTTTTCATTGCCTTTTTTTAGCACCAGAAACAGCCACTCTGCTCACCCCAGTGGCAGCTGCTGGTGCTCAGCTTCCAGAGCCCTCTGAAAACAGCTCAGGTTCCTGCCTCCCAGAGCACCTGGGGGCAAAGCTGGTTTGGGAGGAAATCCACCCTGTCCTGCCAAGAGCTTCCTTCGAAGTGGGGGAAGCCGGTGGGGACAGCTTGACATGTCTCCAGCCAAAGGCAGTGCAGGATTAAGGGATGCCCCTTGAGATGAGTGTTGCCCAAGGCTGCCAGGCTGAGCCACCCCCACTTTTTCCTTTCCCCTCTTGGCTGTGCTTCAGCCCTCGGAATGCTGACTATTGGGAAGGAACTCGCTTTTGCTCATCACTGTATCTGCACCTGGGCATCCTTTCCTATTCCCCAGGCCATGGGATCAGGGGTCAGCATTTCCTTGTCCCCCCAGATGGTGTCACATGGGTGTCCCTTCCTGTGGTTGCTCCCACGGGTACCACCCAACCCACAGGGCCCGAAGCTGTGGAGCAGCCACCCCACAGCTCTGTCTGAACACCACGACCCCTTGTCCGTGGTTTTGGGAACACACTTTTGGGACAGGATTAATCTCACATTTCCTCTCTCTCCTGGACAGATTGAAGAGCAGCCGCAGTATGAGGTCAACCTCTACATGTACATCTACTTTGTCATCTTCATCATCTTCGGCGCCTTCTTCACCCTCAACCTCTTCATCGGTGTCATCATCGACAATTTCAACCAGCAGAAGAAAAAGATGAGTATTTTCTGGGTCCTGCAGTGCTGTTCCTGTCTGGGGTGCTGGTCCAGGATGGAGGGGACCAGCACGATGGTGGGGTGAGGGGACTAAAGCCAGCAGGGCTCAGATGGATGCCAAGACTCATATCCATTAGTGGCACTGGACAAAGGGCACACAAGGCTTTGTGTCCTGGTCATAGCATTTACACCGGGCTTAATTTATGGGTGCAGAGGGTGGAGGCAAATGGAAACTGCATTTTTCTTTCTTCCTGTGCTGTCATTTTTATTTTCTTTTCCCACCCTGGGGCCATTTCTCATTAATTTTTCTCTGCGTCAAGTTGAGATTCGGGTTCTGCTTTCAAGGAAGTAGCACAGGACTAACACCTCAGGGGTGCTGGAGAGGGGAAGGAGGAGGAGGGAGGGCAGGACTGAGCACCTTGCTGGTGCTGAGTGAGGTCTGCAGCACATGGAGCACTGAGCCAGTGCAGAGAGCAGTGCCTGGCAGGAGCTTGGCTGGGGACACTTGGTGGGCAGGGACGTGGTCAGAGATGTTTGGTGGTGAGAGGTAAATTCTGGAGACTAACAGCAGCGATTCCCTCTATACTTTGGAGGCAAAGACATCTTCATGACAGAAGAGCAGAAGAAATACTACAATGCCATGAAGAAGCTCGGCTCCAAGAAACCCCAGAAGCCCATCCCCAGGCCATCGGTATGTTGGGTTAATCCCCCTGGAGTGGAGCATGCAGGGAGCACTTCAATCCACCAGCTGTCCCAAAGGGAATGTGAAGGATCTGGGAAAGATCACTTGCAGGGCAAGGAGCCACATCCTGGCTCCCTGTTGCTACTTTTCAGACGGGACCTCACTAAGAGCTGGGGCTTCAGAAGAGGTTGACATCAGGCCACCTCCTTTGGGCCTGCCCTTCAGCCCTGGCTTTGCTGGCAAGGGCACTGAGGGAATGCCTTTTGCAGGGATTTGGGTTTTCTCCTAGCTCAGCTCCCAGTTGCTCTGTAGAAGAGACCTGGGCCTGGGGAAAGCTCAGCTTTCAACCCCCCTGGAAGAGACACTGGTCCAGCCAATGCATTCACAGCTGAAATCTGCGTTTGGGTTTGGTAGCCTTGCACAGCTGAGGCCTTTTCCATGTGTTTATTTGTGCCCTATTAACTGTGGATATAACTGGAAAGTGACTGTTCCCCGTGCCCACAGCTCCTGATCATAGTGTTACCAATGGGCTCCATCCTGTCAGGTGCTGGGTATCCTACCCCCATAACTCCTCGGGCTGTGAGACCTGTACTGGCCCAAGGTTTTAAGGGCTCTTTTAAATATGGTTCCTTCTTCTCTTTCTCTTGTGTCTTTTATTTTGTGTGTGTCTCTCCTGTGTTCCCACATCACCTCTGGCGCTCCATCATCACCCACGTGGCCCCTACGGCAGAACAAGTTCCAAGGGAAGGTGTTTGACTTTGTTACCAGGCAAGTGTTCGACATAACCATCATGATCCTGATTTGTCTCAACATGGTGACCATGATGGTGGAAACAGATGATCAAAGCGAGCTCAAAACATCTGTGCTCTACAAGATAAACCTGGTCTTCATCGTCATCTTCACCGGGGAGTGCGTGCTCAAGATGTTCGCCCTGCGTTACTACTTCTTCACTGTTGGCTGGAACATCTTTGACTTTGTGGTGGTCATCCTCTCCATCTTAGGTGAGTCCTGCTGGTCCCTCCAGTTCCTCAGGGATCCCACTGAACAGAGAAGAGTGGAAATGGCCTCACCAATCCACAGCCACTGCGTTGCTACTGGTCCTCTCTTTACACCCACGCTTTGAGCAGGGCCAAGTCAGCAGGACCCCAAGACAAGAGGGATGTGAGGCCACTCCATGCCACCAGCTGAGTGAGGGGCTAGGGATGTCTCTCACTCCTCCTTGCTGTTATTCCCCCTTGTCTTCACGCTGCTGAAGTGGAGCAGCCAGTGTTTAACCCCTGTGTCAACCCTGTGCTCAGAGTTTATTGTTTTGTATGTTCCCTCTGTCCCCAGAGGAGCAGAGTGTCGTCTGCCACTGGGGGTGGCCTCATCTCCCTGTGTCTGCCCAGCTCTGGCACGTGATGGTGGCTGCAGAGCAGGGCAGACTGACCTCCCCTTCATCCCTTCCCAGGTATCGTCCTCTCCGACATCATAGAGAAGTACTTCGTGTCACCCACGCTCTTCAGGGTCATCAGACTGGCAAGGATCGGCCGTGTGCTCCGGCTGATCCGAGGGGCAAAAGGCATCCGGACTCTCCTCTTTGCTCTGATGATGTCCCTGCCTGCCCTGTTCAACATCGGCCTCCTGCTTTTCCTCGTCATGTTCATCTACTCCATCTTCGGGATGTCCAACTTTGCCTACGTGAAGAAGGAGTCGGGGATCGATGACATCTTCAACTTTGAAACCTTTGGGAACAGCATCATCTGCCTCTTCCAGATCACCACGTCAGCCGGGTGGGATGGGCTCCTCAACCCAATCCTCAACAGTGGCCCCCCGGACTGCGACCCTGAGCTGGAAAACCCTGGAAGCTCGGTGAAAGGGAACTGTGGGAACCCCTCCATCGGCATCTTCTTCTTCTGCAGCTACATCATCATTTCCTTTCTCATCGTGGTGAACATGTACATCGCCATCATCCTGGAGAACTTCAACGTGGCCACGGAGGAGAGCAGCGAGCCCCTCTGCGAGGATGACTTTGAGATGTTTTATGAAACTTGGGAGAAGTTCGACCCGGACGCCACCCAATTCATTGCCTACAGCACCTTGTCTGACTTTGTAGACACCTTACAGGAGCCCCTGAAAATCCCCAAGCCAAACAAGATCAAACTGATCACCATGGATCTCCCGATGGTTGCCGGGGACAAAATCCACTGCCTGGACATCCTCTTTGCCCTGACTAAGGAAGTGCTGGGAGACTCGGGAGAGATGGATGCCTTGAAGGCCAGCATGGAGGAGAAGTTCATGGCTGCAAACCCCTCGAAGGTTTCCTACGAGCCCATCACCACCACTCTGAAAAGGAAACACGAGGAAGTGTGTGCCACCAAAATCCAGAGGGCCTTCCGGAGGTACCTCCTGAGGCGCTCGGTGAAACAGGCGTCCTACATGTACAGGCAGAGCAAGGACGAGGACGCCCTGAGCGAGGACGCGCCCGAGAAGGAGGGTCTGATCGCCACCAAAATGCAGGAGATCTATGGGAACAGTGGGACACAGGTGGAGACGACCCCTGCCATTGGCCTCGAGCCCATTCCCAGCTCAGAGACGCGAGACGCTCCCGAGGAAGCAAAAGTTTGGGATAAGGAGCGCGTGGTGAAGGAGTCGCTGGTGTAACAGAAGGAGCCTCTACCTCTGGCCCAGCCTGAAGAGACTTCATTTGTATCTCCTGTCCAAGAGTTCTTCCATGCACAGATCACTAGATCTTAGATATTGAGCTAATTTCAGATGTTTCAAGCAGCCACCTTTCAAAGCAGGATCTCCTCCTGGGTTTTCCAGCTCACTGCACTTGCAAAGAGTTTAATTATTTTTCTTACGAGAACTGAATGTGAAATCTGTTGTTGGTGAAAGAGAAACATGTTAGTTTGGAAATGATCTCATCACGGTAACGATGTTTTTCAGACATTAACAGAAGAGTAAGTACATTTAAGGTAATTATTTATTAATGTTATTTCACAATTAAGAGATTTTCTTGTATATTATGCTTCCACAGTGCAGCCAAGCAACCAGTGAAAGAAGAGCCAAGTGAAATAACATTAAGAATAATTACAGAAAACAACAGGTTTTGTGAACAAAAATCTCCAAAGTCTTAAAGTAGCACCTTTCTTTTGAACCTTTGAATAAGCTTGATGATTATTTTTTTGTTACCTACAGAGGAAGTGCAATTATGTCTTAAAAATTGGTTTGCATAGCCAAAACAAAGCATCTGCAGAAATGTTCTCAGGGTTAAATATCAGGTTTTCAAGGTCTCTGAATATGTATTGAAACCATAAATCATTCAGGGCTCTGTGATACGAATGTAAACACTATTTATAGTCATGTTTTTTCTCTGTTTTCCTGTTCCATCCAGATTTTGTGGCAGGAAAGCAATGGGCAAAGGTAGGGTTTGGAAAACCTCCTCCAAGAATCCCTAGTCTCTGTGACAAAACCTTCAAAGGTTTTTTCTAGCCCCGTTGCAAGAGGAAATGTCCTGTTGGAGTGCTCTTGGCTGGCGTTCCCAATGTCCTCTTCGTTAGTGTTAATTATGGAAATGGACCCCCAGGGATCGGAGCAGGTGTTTGAATGATCCTTTCCATGAGCTGCTTCAATGGGGTCCCTTAAATCCCACACGAGGCCCGGGGGATTCAATGCAACTACCAGGGTGTGAATCCCAAAATCCTCAAACAGAGATTCCTTCCCTTGGCTGGGGCTCCAGAGAGCATCCTGTGGAACGTGCTGGGGCCCCTGTAGAGCTGGAGGGGTCATTCAGGGTCCTCACCAGGAAATCTCTGGGCAGAGGAGTGTTTTGCCATGGGAAAAGGGGTTTTTGCTGCTCTTGAAACAGGTGGGCAAAAGGAAAGAAAACCAAGAAAAATGGCACTGGCACAGGTTGCCCAGAGAAGCTGTGGATGCCCCATCCCTGAAAACATTCAGTTCCAGGTTGGATGGAACTTGGAGCAACCTGGTCTAGTGGAAAGTGTCTTTGCTCATGGAAAAAAGGGTGAAACTTTAGATTAAAGATGAGTTTTAAGGCCCTTCCAACCCAAACCGTTCCATGATTCTGTGGAAAACTCACGGAAGGTCCTGAGTTCACCTCTGGCCACCTTCTGCCTTCAAAAGGGAAAAAAAAAAAAGCCTCATGAGATCAAAACAACCACAAACCAAAACCTCTTCCAGTTAAAACAAGGGCTGCTTCTTGAAACCAAAGGGTCTGTCTTTTTTTGTATTATCATAATTATTCTCTTTTCTCGGGCTGATGTGGGCGCTGAGCCCTTCCGGATGCCCCACGTTCAGGCTGGCCAGGAGCGGTGCTGAGCTTGCTCGTTACCCACGTGTCATCCCACAGCCTTGTGCTTTCTTTTCCATGTCGTTGCTCCCTGGAGCAGGAGCCTGAGCTGGTGTCACCAGCGTTTCTGTGGGAAGCATCCCTGGCACGGCGGTTCCCAGCCCGGATTGTGGTTCAGTCGATGCTGCTTTGTACGTACGTTGTCGTCAGTGATGGGAAAAATGCCACAGAGCGGGATTTGTGTGAGCTAAAGCCGTTTCACTTTGTACATTTCTTAAAATAAACAACTGTAAACGATCTGTTATTATGATACCAAATGTGTTGGGGTGTGTTGGACAGGGGGGAAATGTTTTCCCTGGGCTGGGAGGGATGAAGGGCTCCTGCTGGAACAGCTCGTCCCAGGGCTGGTGTAATTCAAGTTGGGAGCAGCGTGGTACCAACGCAGCCAGGGGGCTGGAGGGGGGAGGTGGCACAGCCCAGGAAAGGTGTTTTTTTTTGGAACCCAAGCCCTGATGAATAGGGATGGGGCTGGTGAAGGTGCAGCTGCCCGGCAGTGGCTCTGGACTGTGGGTTATGGAGTCAGGGTGGTCCAGGAGAAGAGGCATGAGGACACAGGACCCTCCCCAGGTCCCTCTGCATCCCATGTCATGTGTTACTGCAAACCCAGGGGACTTCCAGGGGAGGCTGAGCCCCTCCAGCTGAGCTCTGTGCCTGTTCCAGGGTGCCAAGAAGCCCCCAGGCAGCACAGGGGGTGATTTGGCCACCGCCACTGCAAACCCTCTTGACCTTGTGCCCTGCTCCTGGTTTTACCTTGCAGGGCTTTCCCAGGCACTTCCAGCATCCCAGCTCCCATCTCCAGACCCAGAGCCTGCTGAAACCCCTTCCACTGCCCACCAAACACGTGGGCATCCCGTTGCCTTTGCCTTGCTGGGATGTCATGGCCAGGCCCTGCTCTTCCAGCAGGACTCGGGGGGTGATGGCAGCAGGGACTGAGTGACACAGCCCCTTCTCCTGCAGTGCCAGGAGAAGGCACCTCTCCCATCATCCCTCTTTCCGAGCCAGTATTTCTCTGGAAAACTTTATTTCGCTTCTTCTCTGTCCCTCTGCACACAAGATGAGGCTTGAGCTGGTTCCTGGCACCCGCCAGATGCTCAGGACTGGCAAAAAACCACCAAACTTGCAGAAGATGAGGGTTTGGGGGGGCCCCAGGCAGTGGCACCCAGGCCCTGGGGACCAGCACGACTGGCAAGAGTACCCAAAGGTGTTTTTCACTTGAAGTCACAGCTCAGTGCTCACCCGCAGCCGCTAACATGCTGCAGCCGGGGGGCACAGCACGGTGGGAAATGGTGCTGTGCATCAAAATTTACCTCGGGGTGCCTCACTGTGCCTCCCCGGGGTCTGTCTGTCTCCAAAGAATTCATGGAGAAGGGGCTTGGTCATGGAAAACAGGGTTGTGAAGCACCCATGACACGCGGGCATGGCTGGTGGCCAGGGAGGTGAGACCTTATTCTGGCCATCTCTCCCTTCTTCTCTTCTCCCTGGAAGTGTTTAAAAAACCTGTGGATGTGGCACTTGAGGACATGATTTAGTTGTGAACACGGGTTGACAGCTGGACTTGATCTTCAAGGTCTTTTCCAACCTTAACGATTCCATGATATTATAACTCTAGATTTCGCTTTTCCCTGGAATGGCAGCTGCAGGGACTCTCTGGGAGTACATCCATAATTACATCCCTAAGTAACTCCATAAACATCCTCTGTTCCTACCCCTGCTCCAACTCTTGGCAACTGGGCCAGCATCAACCCCTGCCCATCACCTGAAGGGCCAAACACCCTGGAGGAGACCTTTGGAGCTTGGGGGAAACCTTGGAGGTCCCCTCCCATCCTCTATCCCCCAGGGATGTGGCCGGGAAGAAGTCACATCCTGCTCCCTGCACTCGTTCCCTGCACTCATCCCAGGTTTGACATCACCAAGTGCTTTACAGCCGGGCTCCTCTCCAGCTCTGCTGCAGATCCACAACGGTCCTGGTCACCTCCACCAAATACCAGCACCACGGTGGGCACAGCCTGGGGACACAGGGCTGGACAGTGCCCAGGGACACGGGGCTGGACAGTGCCCAGGGACACGGGGCTGGACGGTGCCCAGGGCACAGGCACCTGCTGCCCCAGCGTCTGCACTGCATTCAAAACCAGCCCCGAGGGGAAAGTCCCCAGTGAGGAGGATTTACATGAGCAGGAAAGGGGCCGTCTTGTGTAGCAGCAGCTTTGCCATTTTTAGGTACCGGGGCCAGGCCGGCGGGAGCAGCCGCCGTGTTTTGCAGAAGCAAAGGCTGGATGTCTCCCTGCCCCGCGGGGTGAAACATGGCTGATCCGTGCATCAGGCTCTGGGTGCTCCAGGTGAACCTCTGGCTGCTGGCCCTGGTCACAGGTAGGCATCGAAGGGGGTTTGCACTTCGGAGCGAGGAACCTCGAGCCCAGGGGATGGGATGGGATGCATTGGCACGTGTGCCCTGCTCGGGGGCTTCACCCAGCTCTGCCTTTCACTGCGTTAATTTTAAGCTTTGCTCTGGCCTCTCTCAGTCCTGCCCCGGGCTGGGAGTCTCCCAGGTGCAGCAGAGCCTGGGGGGGACACACAGGGCTCAGGACTCAATGCCCACCTCGGGTTTTAGGTTTTGTTTCCCACTGGGGTGTGGAGACAAGGGCACATTTTTGGGTGGTCAGCTGGCTCTGGCGAGAGCCCAGTGCCAAGCGGGTGCAGGGCCTGCCTGGCTGTGGTTTCAGGTGTCAGGAAAGAAGGGTTGTTGTGGGTTTTGTAATCATTTTTTGCTCTCCAAGACCTGAGGATGGGGCTGGCACATCACTGAGGCCATGGCCAAGCCACAACCCCACAAGCTCTGTGGGGTTCAGCACCTGGGAGTAGAGGAGAAATGGGAGGAAAAGAACTTTTGGGGGAGATTTGTGGGCCCTGTGTGAACATCCCTGTGCTATTCCCCTTGGCATCCCCATGGAGAAGCAGCAGCTAAACCCAGGACATGACTCCTGTCCCCTTCCAACACCCCTTGCCTGCTGCAGGGACACCCACGAGAACCTGCAGCAGATCCCACACAGATTCCTTGGTGGGCAAATTTGTGCCCATGGGAGGAATGACATTTGAAGTGTTTCTATGTTGGCCACACAAGTCCAGTAGGGATTTGAGGTTGCAGGGTTTCAACGTGGCTCTCATGGTGGCTTCAAGGGAGGAAAGGGGAAGCTCAACCCACCTGTGGCTGCAACAGAACTTCTGGTTTGGAAGGGTGTGAGGGCTTTCGGGGTGAGGAACCAGCCTGGTCTTCATTCAAAAACACCAACAGAACACGGAGAGCAAAGCCCTGTGTCTGGCTGACTGGTGGCACCACAGGGGACAGGGACACGGACCCAGCACACATCTCCCCACCCTGGGAAAAATGAAATGGGGCTGGAAGGGAGAGTTCACCTGCAGAGACGTCAGAGCTGGAGGTGAATGGGGCAGCACAGACCTGGAAGGGGCTCTGGGGCAGGGAGAGTGGCCCAGGGCCAAGCCTGGGGCAGGGGGTCTGCAACAAGGTGGCACAGGTTGGGGTGAAGCTCAGGCTGGGGAATTGAACCTCTCTTCTTCTCCTTCGTCGTCTTCTTCTTTCTCCTCTTCTTCTTCTTCCTCTTCTTCTTCTTCTTCTTGGGGGGGTGGTTTGCAGCTGTCCCAACGTGCTGGGAGGTGGTGCAGCCCCCACTCCGTGCCAGCCTCTCCCCAGCAAGGTTTGGTGACTCTTCCCCAAAGGCAGAGCTGGGCGCTGAAGCGGGGCAGTAAACAGGGCTGGTGCTTCCTGCGCAGCTGCAGCAAGAGGAACCGAAGCACAGGGCACTGGAGCTGTGGGCAGAGGCACCCATGGGGGCTGGGGGGGGTCCCCACCTCACCCCGCCTCCTGCACTGCGTGGCAGGCCCCACAGCTCCAGCCCACAGCCCTTGTCCCGAGGGGTTGCGTGGTTCCACGGTTTGAGACCCTGGCCCTCACAGGGCTCAGAATCCAGGGAAGTCCCAGAAGGGAAAGTGTTTCTATTTGATTCAGAGTGTAAATAGAGAGGGGTGAGTGTCTGGACCCTTCCAGAGAGGCATCGGCCTCGGGATCATTAAAAGTGCAGGCGGTTTTCACTGGGGAGTCAACCCAAAAACAACTTGGAGAAGATCCAGGAGATAGGATGGAAACAGAAGGGTTTGTCCCCAGATCTGCACTGCCCCGTGCCCTCTGAGCAGGGCTCTGTTGATGCTCCCCAGCACTCCATCCCATATGGACTGGGCACACAGGAACCATGGCATGTGCCATTCCATGGGGGACACTCTCTGTAAGCTCCTGCCCATTATCTCAGGGCTCTTCTTCTGTCTCGCAGGTGGGATCTCAGCAGACAAGAACAACACCAGCAACAGCACAGGTAGGGCTCAGGCCCACTGGGCTCTTCCCCTGCGTGTGTCCCCAGGGTCCCTCCCATCCCCACTGGCCACGGTCCCTGCAGGCTGTGCCCTCCTCCACAGCACATCCCCAGCCCTGCACCTTATTCTCCCTCCACAAAGCCAGATCTGTTTTGTCTTTCCTTGTGGTTTTCCCTCTGCATTTGCAGAGGATGTTGCATGAATAAGCCTTTCCTTGGCACCAGGCACTGGGCTCCTTCCACAGCACTTGTGTCATTCCTCCCCTCGGGGCTCTAAGCTTGAAGTTTGCAACCCAAGGGAGCCCTCAAACTCACCACTCTAGGACCAAAACATGGCAAAAAAAAACCAAAATGCAGCAAAATGCAAAAAATGTGGAAGTCTGAGAGAAGTCAGATGGGGAGATGGGGCTGTCCCAGCAATGCTCAGGGATGCCAGCACTGGCTGTAATCTGGGAGGTGGGATTAAAAAGATGTACACAGAGAGCAGTAGGAGCAGCACAAAGGTATTGGAGTGAAGCCATTCCCACAGAAAATGGAGTTTCCACCAAAAGGCTTCAATTTCATAGAATGACAGAATATCCTGAGTTGGGAGATGACCCTGGGTCATCAGGTCCAGCTTCTGATCCTGCACAGGACACCCCAACAATCTCACCCTAAGCCTGGGAGCATTGCCCAAGCAATCCTTGAGCTCTGGCAGGTTTGGGGCCGTGACCACTACCCCAGACAAAGACAGTTCAGAACAAAGCTGAATGCTCAAAAGCATGGAAAAAAAGGAAAGTGGGGAGCTCCTGGTGCGGGAGATGCCGGGGGGTCTCGTGGGTGCCGGGTCTGTGACTGCCCCTGTCCCTGCAGACACTGTGTGCCCCTCCGTGCACCAGCACCTACGGTACGTGGCGGTCAAGAAGAACATGCCCATCTACTTCGTCTGCTACTCCGACAACCCCAAAAACATGCAGTGGTACAAGACAGCAGAGGACAGTGAGGGCATTTATGGGCTGGACAAGAACACCTCCCAGTACACCATCAAAAGGACAGACACCTTCATCAACCTCACCATCTTCAGGGTCACCTATGAGGACAGTGCAATCTACGTGTGTGACAAAAAAAACATCCTGGAGAAGAAGCACCTGCATGAGTGTGGGACAGAGCTCAGGGTCATGGGTGAGTGGGAGCTCCCAGGGGATGCTCTTTCTCCTCCTCCTCTCACCCTTCCACCTCCATATGAACCCCACATCAGGCTCCTACACACCCACCTCTCCCTGTGCTGGTGGGACCCCTCAGATGCAACTGTGGGTTGTTGCTCCATGGCACCACATGGTTCCTCACTGCCAGCACCAAACAGCAGGGCAAGCCTCCCTGGTTTGCCCTGGCCTGTCTATCCCGCAAAAATACTCCCCAGGGACCACGGACCTCTCATAAATCAGATTTATCCTGCTCCTGGCCAGTGGTGGGTTCTGCCCAAATTGTCTCACCCCAGAGCTGGTCCCTGATGCCAATCCCAGGGGCAGTTTACAGTGCCCTGGTCTCTCCCAATCTGGAGGACATGTCACCCTAATCCCTCCACCCACCCTTGCTGACACACCAACCTGTGGCCATGGCGAGCTCATCCCCATTCCATGGGAGCCTGGCATGGAGGTGAGACTTGGGCTCTCCCCATGCTGTTTGCTCCCAGGTCACAGCACCATCAAGCAGATCCAGAACAGGAACACCCTGAAAGACGCCATCATCATCATCCAGTCCATCCTGCTTGTCATCTTCATCAGCATCCCCATACTCCTCTTGCTAGATAAAGTAAGTGACAGTGTCTCCAGCAGTGGGGGTGCCCCCAGCTGTGCCCCTGTGGTGCTCACAGCAGTGTCCTGCATTCTGGGCAGGACACTGAGGGGGATGGACTAGCACCAGGTTTGGGGCTAAAGTGGGAAAACAAGCATCTAAAATGCTGTTTGGGACTATGTGGATTTGCCTGTGTAGTGGTGGGACCTGGCCTGGGGGACCATGGCTGGGGACAGGGGTTCCTGCTGGGTGCTGACACCAACCTGTGACTCTCCTCTCCACAGGGTGAAAGCAAGAAAGGCCCAGAGGAGGACCACACCTATGAGGTAATTAATTACAGAAGGACCTTTCCAGTATCAACCTGGGCCTTGAAACAGGGAGTTGTGCCCTTGCTGGGTGTCTGCTGGGTGTCACTAGCCCTTGTAGCCTTCCTCCTTGGGAACCTTCCTCCCAAGTTCACATCAGCTTGTAGAACCAAGCCAAGCTCAGGGCACAGCCAGCCATCTGTCTCCACCTTCTCCCTGTCAGAAGCTGCTCCAGTCTTGGGGAGAACAGCCTGGAGATGGATCCCCACTTGGAGGTCCTGAGGGGGGATGTGCTGCGGATGGAACCATGATCCGCCTGCCGTGTCTCAACCTCCTCCTTATTTGTGCAGGGGCTGGCGGTGGAGCAGATGGCCACCTACGAGGACATCACTCCTTTCCGGGACGTGAAGGCCAAATGGACAGTTGGGGAGCACCCGGGTGAAGAGTGAGGGGTCCTGCACCCACGGCCAGGCCGGCACCAAAGCCCTGCCAGGACCCTGCCGGCACCAATGCCCTGCCAGGACCCTGCTGGCACCAATGCCCTGCCAGGACCCTGCTGGCACCAAAGCCCTGCCAGGACCCTGCTGGCACCAAAGCCCTGCCAGGACCCTGCCGGCACCTGTGGGGGCAGATCCCCCAGCCCACGGCTCTGCCGGGCACCTGGATCCCGGGCTGCAATCCTGGGATTGCAAACCACCTCCAGCAGCCCTGCCCAGGGCTCGGCCCCTGCTGCCCTCGGGCGCTCGCTTTGCTGTGCGCACGAGGCTGCCCTGCCCCGGCTGTCGCTGCCCCCGCCCCACTGATGAACCCCTGAACTAGAAATGAACCCCTGTGTAGGAATTAGGAGCCACCTGTGATCCCCCCCACCAGCAAAACGGCCCCACAACCCGGGCAGCCCCATCACACCTGGGCAGCCCCATACCCTGGGCAGCCTCACACCACAGGCAGCCCCACACCCCAGCACTGAGCTCCTGCATGGTCAGTGCAATGGAAGTACCAGGGGAAAGTCGGTCTCCTCCAGTCCCACCATCCCCGGGAAGGAGAGGACCAGGCATGACCAATCTCCAGCTGCAAGGACCCTCCCGGACTGTGAGCCCCTGCTGCAGCCCTGGCAGAGGAGCCGAGGTGTGCAGCACCAAGTGAGTGTTACGAGAAGTGAATTTTGGGCCACTCTTTAGCTGTCAAGTCATGGATGTGTCCACAGGCCAAGCTGTGAGATGGAGGAGCCTCCAAAAGCACCTCTTTCTCCCCAAAGACTACAAGGAAAGTTGGGGAGACAGGTCTCAGCCAAAGGCTTGCTCCTCCCCAGGCAAGAGCTGGCCCGTGTCACAAGGGCATCCCTGTGGTGAGGGACAAGTGTGACCTCAGAACCTACAGGAAAGCTGTAAATTGTGGGACACAAACCTCCAACTGCTTTTTGAAGCCCTAATAAAGGTAATGGATAAACCTGATCCTGCTCCATCCTGCTGTGCCTTGTCCAGAGTTGTCCCATAAGCCTGGTGCCAGTGCCCTGGGATGCCCTGGGAATAAGGAGCATTTCTCATGGGTCCAGCTTAGCTAGAAACCAAACTTCACCCCTTCAAACTTCACCCTGAGGGTGGGCAGGGATGGAAAGGAGCATCTCCAGGATCCAAAGCACGAGAACAGGGCCCAGGGCCAGGAGCTTCTCTCGTGGCTACATCTGGTCTCGCAGGAGAGGCTAAAAAACATCTGGAGAGGAGCAGAGTGGTGCTAATTGGGTTTGTTAACGAAACTATCTTGGCACAGCAGCAGCAGCCACGGGGGGGGTGGGCTCAGGGCCTGCTGGGCACCTAAACCAGGGCCAGGGGGCCAGAGGGGTTGGCTGGAGGAGACAGCACAAGGGGGTGACAAGAGTGTTGTGGCTTAAACTCTTGTCACCCTCAGAGAGCCCTGGGCCCCTGTGCCCCTGTGCCCCTATGGCTCACAACATTTTGGCCCCCAAGAAGCAGCTGGAACTGCTCCACACCCCAAAACAGCCAGAGGAGGGTAAAATTATGAGCAAGCGTGGCTTTTCAGAAGGAACAGGATGGTTCTTGTTTACCAACAAACCACCTCCATGGAAAACTGGAATTCTGTTTAAATAGCACACAGCCAGCATTCTGAAATTGATTTCTACTAGTTAAATAAAATTTCCCCAAACTAGTTCCACCACATGTTATATAAAAGATGCTGAAACATAATTTACTTATTAAATTGATTATTTAAAGAAAGGAACATTCACAGTGAGAGAAAAGAACTGGCTGTTCCTGGTTTCCATGTTTGCCAAGATTTTAGGAGTAGCAGAGCTCATCCCTCCATTCCTTGTTTTCAGTTTCCAAATGGAAAAGGAAGGCGTATTTTCTGGCCTTCCCACCTCCCAGTGGGCTCCTCAGCTCTGTGTAAACAACTAATTCAACTGGCTGAGCTGAGTAACACAAAAAATAAGGAGGATCTCCTGTTTGCAGCTGGCAAGGAACCACCAGTGTCAAAAGCAGTTTCAGTGACCCCAGTTCTGCTCTGCTGCTCCAGAGGCTTTGGCTTCCTTTAAAATGCCAGAAGTAAACAAATATTTCTGTGGTGTTAATGGTTTGTTTTAAATGCTTAGACTAGATTCTAGGGAGCCTAGAGATGTGGGTTGGCTTCATTCTGTATTGAGATAGGTCTGTGTTTAAAATGCATTTAATGTAAATAAATATATGCCAGTATATACAGTCCAGGATCTCTGTTTTGTCCTGATTTCTATCACAGAATCCCCGAGTAGTTTAGGTTGGAAAAGCCCTTTGAGATCACGGAGTCCAACCATTCCCCCAGCACTGCCAAGGCCACCCATGACCCACGTCCCCAAGTGCCACAACCACACGACTTTTAAATCCCTCCAGGGATGGGGACTCCACCACTGCCCTGGGCAGCTGTGCCATGGCTGGACAAACATTCTGGGGAAGAAATTTTCCCTAATAACCAACCTAGACCTCCCCTGGCACAGCTCGAGGCCCTTTCCTCTTGGGATCCTCAGGCAGGCAGACAGGGTTGCAGCCCTGGACCTTTTCAGCCTCACCTTTCCGGATGGATTCAGTGAAACTGAGCAGCTCCAGCTGCAGTCAATAAATCCGAAATGGAATTTATTTTCAGAGCAGTGAGCTGGCAGAGGTAATCACCCATCACCTAAAAGCTCTGCAGAGCCTGGGCTTTGAGCTGGCAGCAGCTCCTGGGTCAGGATTCACTTGGCTGTGCTCACCCATCGGCGTGGGAAGGTCCTCCCCACACAGCCACCCAGGTTTGGGGTCACCAGAATCCAGGGAGCAAAGGAAACTTGTTTTCACTTGTTTAGATGCTCAGGGTTAGGTGGGTGGACATGGGACCAACCCCCATCCTGAAGAGAATCTGAGGGATTTTTTTTTTTCTCTTTCAAGAAACAAAAGGAACTTGGAAATCACAGGAGGAGACGGGATGCTTTGGGTTGCAAATGCCGGCGTTTGGAAGCTGGAAAAAGGGCGAGCTGAGGTCTGAGAGCCGCTTATGCAACCGCGGTTGTGCCCTCGGCGAGTCTGCCCAGCCCAGCACTGCAATCACGCACTGCCTTCTGCCTCACTGACCGCCCAGCCAGGGCTGGGGACAAACCCAGCCTCGGGGACCGTCCCGGCACCGCCGAGCTCGGCTGCGGCGGCCACACCGCGGGTTCAGCGCCGCGCTGTCGCTGCCAGAGCCGCAGAGGCAGCGGGACACAGGCAGGGCACGGAGTACGAGCTGCCGCAGCGGTGCCTCGAGTCCTGGGGGCAATTTGGGGTACCACAATATAGGTAAAAAAGAATTTTCTAAAAAAAGGCAATTAAAAAGCATCAAAGGAGGCCACGAGGATGGGGAAGGGGCTGGAGGGGAAGCCTGATGAGGAGTGGCTGAGATCACTCGGTTTGTTCAGCTTGCAGACCTCGTCGGGTCTTCGACGTCCTCCCGAGGGGCAGCAGAGGGGGCAGCTCCGATCTCTGCTCTCCGTGAGCAGTGACAGGACTCGAGGGGGCGGCTGAACCTGAGTTGGGGGAGCCTTAGGTTGGATATCAGGAAAAAGCTTTTCACCTAGAAACGTGGCTGAGCACTGGAATAGGCTCCCCAGGGAAGTGGTCACAGCACCAAGCCTGTCTGAGTTCAAGGAGCATTTGGACAACGCTCTCAGGGACAGGGAGGGACTGTTGGGGTGTCCAGTACAGGTCAGGAGTTGGATTCAATGATCCTGATGGGTCTCTTCCAGCTCAGCATGTTCTATGATTCCCAGGCAGCAGTGCCTGGGCTGGGCTGGGGAGCTCCTGCTCTGCTCATCTCTGACAAATATTGACATATTTAAACACAGTCTGGAGTAGAAAAACACAAAAACACACCCAGATGTTGCCGGCTATTGGGTGACAGGACACCTGATACCGCAGGACCCACTGTTCCCTCTTCTCTAGGGACTGACATTTACCCTGTGACACCACCGCGTCTCCAGCAGCAACAGCCGGGGGGGCTTCTCGGAACACACCGAGCTCTCCCCCATGATTATTAACCAGCCCTCCACCCCCTGCTCCAGCTGCCCCGGGGGTGATGCTGCTGCTCTGAAACCAGAGCCACACCACTGAGAACAGCAAACTCAGGGCCTGGGGGGAGCCAAGTCACCTCTCAAGCAGGCACAGTCCCTGAACACCAGAAAAAGGGACAAAAAAGGGTAGCTTGGGGCAATCAGTGCTTTATGGGGAGTAACCCAGGAGTTGCCCATCACAGGTTCTGTCTTGCTTTCCTCAAAAGCAGGGCTAGTGTTCTGTGTCCTCTCCTCTTCAAGGCCAGGTTGGACAGGGTCTGGAGCAACCTGCTCTAGTGGAAGGTGTCCCTGCCCATGGCCAGGGGTGGAACTGGGTGGGCTTTAAAGTCACTTCCAACCCAAACCATTCTGTGATTCCATCATTCCCTTCCCCATCTCCTCCACCTCCTTTCCAGACCCACCCTCTCCTTAATCCAGAGGTATTTCACGCTTCTCAGGCAAGAGCAGGAAGATGCTCATAACCAGATCTTCCCAAAGCCTTATCCAGCTGAGGATGAGCGAAACCTCCCAGAGCTCTGCCATCTGGATTTGCAGTGGGCTGGCTGGGACCCAAACAAGCACCTGGACAGGACAGCTTCATGTCACACCTTTGGCAAACCAGCTCAGCAAAATTATTTGCTTTTTGGTGGAAAGCAATTAGTTGGCAGAAGAATGACTTATGTGACAATACCCATGTAGGTGTATCCTCGCTAAAACAATAGAGAGGAAAACATCACAGAAGAGTTGGAAAAAGCTTCTAAGATCATCCAGTCCATCCATCCCCCAGCACTGCCAAGGCCATCACTAACCCACGTCCCCAAGTGCCACAACCACACATCTTTTAGATCCCTCCAGGGATGGAGACTCCACCACTGCCTTGGGCAGCTGTGCCAGGCCTGGACAACCTTCCCACAAAGAAATTTTCCCTGATATCCAAACGAAACCTCCCATGGTGCAACCTGCCAGTTGGTTTAGGCCAAAGTGTCCCCAGCTGGTCAGTCAGCCCTGTGGGCCAAGGCTGCAGAGCCCTGCAGGAACATCAAGGGGACACCACAAACTCCACCATGTAAAAGCACTGATATGATCTGGGATGGGTCTCGCAGTGATCAGGAAACTTTAAATTGCAATAAACAGCAGAATATGGTGAAATCATGGAACACTGACTTAATCCCCAGGCAAACAACCTCCCCAACCTGCACTCGTGTGTCTAACGAGTGTGATGAGGTGACACCTTCCTGAGCACTTGTGCATTTATTCAATGGGAAGACATGGAGCTGTTGTGATCATGGACACACAGATCCATTTTAAACAGGCCCCCCTGCTATATAAGGGGGTGCCTCCACAGTTCCCTTTACCGGATGAAAGGAGGAAACATTCAGTGTGAACGGACACCTGAGCAGCTCACCGGGCAGAAATGGCTCCAGGTACATTTTATTTCGGTTTTAAAGGACTGGCAGTGCTGCTGTGTAGGTGATGGGAGATGACAATGGGGTGGGTTCTGTGCTGGGCTATACCCTCCTTGCCATCACTTCATTAAAATATGGAAATTTATAAATCCACGAAATTTTCCCCTTCAGTGTGACTTTAATCCATGAATTAATCTTCAGCCTAAATTGGGCAAGGAGAGGGTGGAGAACATGAAGAACAAGGTCAAGTCACAGTTATAATAGTTATTATTACCAAAAATGTTGGCATGGATATGAAAACTCATATTCCAAGCTTAAGGCAGGGATCAGGATTATTTTGTGGTCTTTGTAAGCACAGGTGACACTTGTGTGAAATGTCACAGGTTGGAAACCTTTACGCTTGACAAATGTCACCAAATCCTACAGGTCTGTCCCAGAGAGCAAAAGCAGCTGGTCACAGAACAGGGAATGTCACCAGCTCTCATCCCAGTGAGTGCAGAAGGTGACACCCCACCAAACCACAGCTAAAGTGAGGTGCTCCCAGGCCCTCACCTGGTCTCACCATCCCCCTGCCTTTCCACAGGCAAGGCCTATGGAAAAACATAAGCGTGTCAGGGAGAACCATAGGGACACGCCTCAGTTTTCATGGAGCAGCCATGACAGGCAGGAATATGCTGCTGGAAAACACGGAGAGCAGTACAAGCCCTGAGGGCAGGTCTAGTGACAGGGTTTCACTCGGGATGGTCCTGGGCAGGGCCAGGGGTTGGACTCAGTGATCCTTGTGTGTCCCTTCCAACTCAGGGTGTTCTGTGATTCTGTGATTCCCTTGATTCTGGGGAGGGCTGAGCTCACCCACAGCATCCAACAACTCAGCAAGGCAAGTGAGGGCTCAGCCAGCATGGACAGAAGAGGCTGGGAATGAATTCCCAGATGCCACCCCCTCCTCAGCACAGTCCCCAAGCCCTGCTAACAGCCTCCTCTCTGCTTTGCTGCAGGCTCCTGGTTTTCTCCTCTGGCCATTGCCCTGATCACTCTGGGACTGCAGTGGCCACAGCAAGTTGCCACCTTCCCAGCCATGCCCCTTTCCAGCCTGTTTGCCAACGCTGTGCTGAGGGCTCAGCACCTTCACCTCCTGGCTGCCGAGACCTACAAGGAGTTTGTAAGTGGTGTGGCCTCGGGGCACCTTCTCCTGTTACTCTGATGGCTTCAGGATTGTAGGACTTCCTAGAGACAGAGACTTTTCAGCTGTTGGTGTCTTTGTCAGCTCTCAGCGAGGAGAAAGAGTCCAAAGGTTGTGGACAGATACCAGAACAGGTTATAAGTAGTCAGAATCTTTTTCTGTCCAGCATTAAATTCTGAAAATGGTATTTGCTTCATATCTAGATTTCTGTGTCTGTAATTTTGAGCTGTGGACTGTAAACCTTGTGCCAGGATCAGCCTATCGACTCAGTCGTGGCCAAGTAGCTTGAAATGAAGAGATGAGTTCAAATGCCTCAAACTTCTGTGTACTTTCGTTCTAAGAATTTCCCAGAGCTCTCAGAGGCGCTTACACAATCAGTATTTCCAGCTCCACATTTTTGCACTTGTCAAGTCTGAACATCTCCCATTCTGTCCTCTGTTACTATCTTGCACTAATTAGCTGTACAATGGTTAGGTTTTAATATCTAATATTGAAGGGAGACTGCCATTCCATCCTTGTGCTCTCTCCCATCAGCCTGGAGACTCTCTCCTCCTCTGAGCTCTCTGTCCCATCTCTGACCCCTCAGGGACTTTTGTGCCCATGTCAAGACCCACTGCACAGGATAAGCTGGGAGGTGGCACTGATATTTTGCAAGATTTCCCTGTGTCCATCACCTTTGGCCCTGGGAGAGTCTGAGTGCTTAAAACCACGCAGTGTCTGCTGCTGCCAGGCACTGGCATTGAGATGTCCCTCTGCCAAGAGCTTTCCTTGGGGATCATCTGCTCCTTGGGAGTACCATGTGTGTTCTGAGTTCACCTCAGCACCTTTCCTTGTGGGAGGACGACCTTTAGGGCCAGTAACTATTGTGCCAACACACAAACTCCTGTTTCCCACCCTGTCCAGAGGTACCTCGTGTCTCACATTTATTCTTTGCAAAGAGGAACCACACAGGGAAGTGTCTGGGGGTCTCCTCCAGCACACAGGTGACAGATCTCAGTGTATTTGGGGTGTCTCTGCAGGAACGCAGCTATATTCCAGAGGACCAAAGACACACCAACAAAAATTCCCAGGTGGCATATTGCTACTCAGAGACCATCCCTGCTCCCACGGGGAAGGACGATGCCCAGCAGAAATCGGTAAGTTCTCTCCCACAGGGAAAGCACAGACCTGTCTGAAGAGTCCTCGTTGCAGGAACAGAGGGTTTCCATCTGTGAGGACTTTCGTGCTTCCTCCCTCCTCTCCCTTTTTCACTGTTTAAACCCTGCATGAGGAAAGGAAGACTCTTCTGGGTTACATTATAAACCATATTCTCACCCCAAGCATTGTCTGCACAGAACATGGGTCTGGGTGGTGCTTCTCAGGTTGAAAATGTGTCTGCTGAAGCTGCAGGAGCAGTGACACATTTCTGGGTCACTCCAGGCTGTTCCACAGGGAGTAAAACACTCTACCAAATACCCCCACACACACAGCTTTCACCCTTACTTGTCCTAATTTCAGGACATGGAGCTGCTTCGTTTTTCCCTGGTTCTCATCCAGTCCTGGCTGACCCCGGTGCAGTATCTAAGCAAGGTGTTCACCAACAACCTGGTTCTTGGCACCTCAGACAGAGTGTATGAAAAACTAAAGGACCTGGAAGAAGGGATCCAAGCTCTGATGAGGGTAAGTCACAGCATGACCACAGAGTAAGAGAATTCCAGGACACAGGAAGGACACAGGGCACTCGGCTCTCAGGGATGGCACAGCGAAGTTTGTTGTCAAGGTTCACTCTATCACCTTACTAAATGGTTAAAGCACACTGAGGAAAAGCAGATAAAAATCCAAAAATCCATCAATCCAAATCAAAACAAACCCAAAACTGTCTGTGTGGAGGACTGGAGGGGGAGGCAAAAGGGTAGGACAGGGTAAAGAAAAAGGAATATGGCTTAAAGGCACAACTTATACTTAACAGCATTTAACTTGACTTAAAGCATAACTGAAGTTAAACAATTTAGCAAAGGATTCAGATAAGATTTACTACACCACAACAGTAACTCACAGTACTAACTCACTTACAAATCTAAAGTATGTCAGAATCCAGGAGAGCAGCATTCCCAGAACATTTTCTATGGCATATGCACACAGATACAATGAGTCTGGACAAGGTGCCTGTGAACAATTCCCCTGGGATTCAGGGAGATCCCCCCTTGGGATGCCTTTGCACTTTCTCAGCAGGATCATCCCCAGGAGTCTGAGAGTCATCATCCAAACTCTCCAGCTCTGTCAGGCTTGTGTCTGGGGCCGCTTCTCAGGTCACATCAAGGCTTAATGCACATTTCTCGGGTCACAGAGCGGGCTGGGGAAGCGCCACCACGGGGGAAAACCCCCTGACCTCCCCCAGAGCTCAGCCTTGGCACTGGCTCCTTGGTGGACGCTCATCCCCAGCCCTGCCCACCTCTCCCCCCTCCCTCAGGAGCTGGAGGACCGGAGCCCGCGGGGGCCCCAGGTCCTCAAACCCACCTACGAGAGGTTCGACATCCACCTGCGCGGCGAGGACGCGCTGCTCAAGAACTACGGCCTCCTGTCCTGCTTCAAGAAGGACCTGCACAAGGTGGAGACCTACCTGAAGGTGATGAAGTGCCGGCGCTACGGAGAGGGGAACTGCGTCGTCTGACCCCCGGGATGGATCCCCCTCCCGCTCCGGGCCCCGCTCCTGGGAGAGAAAATTTGGAGAATAAACCCGCTACTGCCAAGGGGCTTCTGCTTTTTGGGGGGGGACAGGCTCTTGTGGGAGATGGGAGGGATGAGCTGCCGCCGAGAAAGGGTGGATTTGGAGCAGGAGAGGGGGGATTTGGGGCTGGGGAGGGTGAGGATTTGGGGTGGGGTGGGCGGATTTGAGGCTGAGAGGGTGGATTTGGGGGTAGATTTGGGGCTAGGAGGTGGGTTTGGATTTGCGGGGGCAGAGGTGAGGCTGAGGGAGGTGAATTTGGGGCTCAGGGTGGATTTGGGAGTAGGTTTGGGGCTGGGCAGTTGATTTGAGGCTGGGGGAGTGGATTTGGGGGTAGATTTGGGGCTGGGCAGTGGATTTGGGGTTGGAAGGTGAGAATTTGAGGCTGGGTGGCGCATTTGGGGCTGGAGGTGGATTTGGGTCTGAGGAGGGTGGATTTCAGTGCTGTCTGGTGAGAATTTCGGGGCTGGGAGTGGATTTGGGGGTAAATTTGGGGCCGAGGGAGTGAATTTGGGGAT
>JAWMRA010000076.1:3767556-3797905 GCA_035584735.1 Pseudotriccus pelzelni | reverse complement strand
CTTCCCTATGAGGGTGGGCAGGCCCTGGCACAGGTTGCCCAGAGAAGCTGTGGCTGCCCCTGGATCCCTGGAAGTGTCCAAAGCTGGGTTGGATGGGGGTTGCTGCTCCTCCTCCTCCTCCTGACATCTCCCCACAGCCTGCTGGGGGTGACCCCCCGTTGTCCAGGCCACTTCATGCCACTCCCACGGTTTTTGGGTGCCGTCCTTCAGGCTCAGGCGTTGTGGGTGGCACAGGGAGAAGGGCAGCAGTCCCTTGCCCTGCGTGTGGTGCCGCTGGCTGGACCTGCCTGGCAGCTCACCCAGCCTGGGGGCTGCCTGCTGGAACCTCGCAGGGGTTAATTACTCCCTCCCAGTGTCTTGGCCGTGCTCTGTTTTGCCCAAAACTCTCCTGGTCCCTGGAGAGTGTGGTACCTTTCCATGAGGTCGTAGCTTGGATCCAGCAGCATCCTGGCCATGAGCACCTGCAGAATTCCTCGGTGCATGATCCCCCCCTTTTGTGTGGCACCAGAAGCCCTTCACCTGGCAGGTGAGTCAGGTGTAAGCCCACTGGGTGCTCAGACATCTCCTCCTCGTCCCCAGGTGACATGTGAAGGCAGCGCCCGGCCCCGGGAGCGGCAGCAGCGGAGATGCATTCCAGCCACCCCGATGATCCCAAGGAAGCCATACAGGTGAGCCAGACCCCACCCCCAGCGCTCCCCACGTAGCTCCAGGTACTGCCCAGTGCAACTGCAGTCACTGCTGGGGACGTGGTAGGACTTGTGGGTGCTGCCAGCTGGGATTGGGGTGGTTTATGTTGGGTTTGGGATGGTTTGTCTGGGCAGGGGGATTAAAGAAAATAAGGTATGTGTGTGTTAAGTCACACCAAGGCTTTGCAAGACCCCACATGGGGCAGGGAAGGTGCTCAGCCCCGATACCTGGGTGAAGGGGGTGTTGTCACCCCCCCCAGTTTGGGGTCTCTTCACCCAGCTTTGTGAGTTTAAACACGTTCAACAATATCAACAGCAGGAGTTAAACCTGAGTGTTTAATTCATCCCACGGCAGGATGACTCCGTGTGTGACTGATAAAATCATTTTCACCCTTTAATCCTCTCAGCCCGTGGTGCTCCTTCCTTGGGCCAGCAAATTGTGGGGGCAGCTGGAAAACAGCACCCCAGTAAGGGACGCACTCCCCTCACTGTTTTCCTTGAGCTCCAGCTGCTGGAAATCTTATTTAGATGCTTGAAAAAAATATCACAGGCTGGAAATTTAATATGGGTTTGTGCAGCCAACCCAGGCTCGAATTAAAATCTGCCCAAGCCCTGGTCAGGGAATGTTCAGCGTTTGCCTGGAATGCTGCCTGATGCTGAAACATGGTGGGGCCCCAGAGGAATTTGTGGTGTTTTCCAAGTGCCTGCTTGGAAAGACAACCTGGATTTGAAATAAGGTGGGTCAAGACACCCAGGCTCAGCTGCATGAGGAAAAAAAATACTCTCCACCAGCGTAAAATTGTTAAATTCACTGAACTTCCTGCTTTTGACTGGTGAGAGAGGGAAGCAAAGCTGCTGGAAGGTAAAATTCCCAAGGTCCAGCTTCAGAACCTGCTGAGCCTCTTCAAAGGCAGCAGCTGAACCCCGGTGTCCTTCCAAACCCCTCTGTTTTGGGGGCCCATCCCCAGCAGTGCCTGAGGTTTAACCAGCAGGGCCGGCGAGGTCGATGGCTTTGATTTCTGCTGGTGGGACCCGACAGCGTGTCACATGTCACATGCTGCTTGGGCTGACCTACACGAGCTGAGGGGCTCTCTGTTCCCTCCTCTGAGCTTCTCCTTTCTCACCCACACTTACTTAATCCTCATGTTCTCCCGAGAAAGTGCCTTCCCTACCCCCTTAAGCCGTTTGCTGCCTTGCAGAGGAAGCACCATGCGCTGCAAAGGCAGCCCCAGCTCTGAGACACCACCACATTGCATTAATTATTATTTTTTTAAACAAAATAAGCTAAATGAACTGTAATGCCAGGAGTGTGAGTCCCCAGCTCGACCAGTTCAGCTGCAGTGCTCCCAGTTCAGCCACTGCCAAGGATGAGGCAGGAATCGCGCGGTGCTTTGCTGTGAGTGAGCCTTGCTGCTTTTGAGCCCTTTTACACGAAATCCTTCCTAATCGTTTTCTTTTTATGATCCAAACACGCACCTCCTGCCTTTCAGCTGATCAAGAAGCAGCTGGTGAATGCCATCAAGGCTCTGCAGAAGCAGTACGTGAGCTCGGACGCCGTCGTCACCAGCGATGACGGCAACGCCAACACTCTCTGCAGCGCCCTGGAAGCTGTTTTTGTGTATGGGCTGAAGGCCAAGCACATCAAGGCACAGAGTGGGGGGAAAGGGAAGAAATCAGGGGGTCGGGGACCCCTTCCCCAGCCGGTCTTTTGGGGCCTGCTGAAGAGCATCACCCATCGGTGAGTGCCTGTTGCTGCTGAAGGGGATTTGCACGCTCGCGTTTAGCCCTTGTCTTTGGTGCAATAAAATTCAGGGAATGGTGGACAGCAGGATGGCTCAATGCATCTCTACCGCATCCTGCATGCTCAGTCCGTTCAGTCTGGGGAAGAGAGGCTCTCACAGGGGTTTGGGGGACTGCCCAGGGAGTTGGAGGTAGGAGAGCAAAGCTCCTGCAGTGCTGAGAGGGGCTGGGCCCCCGTGGCCCCTCTCAGCGTGTACTGGGGGTGAGCTGATATCGCCAAACAGTTGAGGGATGAAATTGTGAAGACACACCCCTTTCTTATTTATTTTTGGGTGCCAGGCTGTATGTGGGGGTTCCAGGTCCCCCGTGGAACCCCAGTGACTGCAGTGGTGTCCAGCAGCAGCTGGTTATGGGATACACATGCAGGGATCTGGTGTCTCTCCTGACCTGGATCTACTGGGGCTGGTTGGCCCCGTTCCCCCACATCCCAGCCAGCCTTTGAGGAGGTCTTTCTGGGTGACGACTGTTTACTGGGGTTTTTCTGAGCCACTCCCTAAGCTAAGTTCTCCCACAGTAAATATCAGCCCACACACGAATTGTTCTGAAAGCCTCATCCAGCTCCATCACCGACTCCTGAATTATGAAAGAGCGGATGAAAATAATTCTTTCACATTCTATAGGGGATATTTTTGTGCCTTTTGAAGGTTTTTTTCTTCTGCCTTGAGAGACAGATTAAAAAAGGAGTCTTAACAAAACTTTTGCCCTGGTTTTTGAGGCGTCTCTGGTGCCGGTGTGAGCTGGGAGCAGGCAGGATCAGGGACTGTGGTGTCGCTGTTGGATTTTAGGGAAGAACAGTTGAATTCCGGAGGCTGAGATTGCTTGAGGAGCTCAGCCCAAGCCAGGTTGTTTTTCTGGGGCTGCCACAGCAGTTTTCGCTGTGTTTTGGCTGCTTTTGAATTTGAAGTGAGGATTTAGACACGTGGTTGTCACCAAGGAGGATCCAGCCAGCGCAAACCCCACCAACATGCAGGGACAGCAGGAATTCCCCCCTCTGCAATCCTTGGTCCAGGACAAGCAATGGATGGGAGATGCCTCCAGCCAGAGAGAGGAGAAGAAGCCGAGACACCCAAGGGCTGCCTTGGGTCCTTACCAACATATTTAGCGTTGGGGCATTCAGGGACATATTTTTCTCCATGGCAAACCACATTTTCCATGAAGGAAAGAGATTTTCCACAGCCTGTTTTATCCCAGCTTCTAAACCCCCCATAGCAGAGCAGGTTGGGCACTTCCTGATGTAGGCTTTGCTTCTCCTGTGCCCCATGATGGACCTAAACGGAGCCGCTCACGTCCTGTTCTGTTCTCTGTCCTCCTTTTTCCCAGGAATATTGTCTCAGAGCTGGAACAGCTCATGTTTATCAACACAGACGTGGGTCGCTGCCGTGCCTGGCTGAGGCTGGCACTGAATGATGGGCTCATGGAGTGTTACTTGAAGCTGCTCCTGCGGGATCGCTCCCGGCTGTCCGAGTACTACCAAGCGCCCGCTCTGCTCCTGGATGCCGAGGAGTGCGAGTTTCTCCTCTGCTACTTGCAGGGTTTATCGTCCCTAACCTTCGAGCTGTCCTATAAATCAGCGGTTCTGAATGAGTGGACCATCACCCCTCTGTCCCTGTCGGGTCTGTGTCCCGTGTCGGAGCTGCTGGAGCCCCTCACGTCCGAGCCCCGCAGGAAAGCGTCGCTGGGTTCCATCTCGCAGTCGTCGGGGTCGGACGAGATCGAGATCCAGCCCTCGGCGCTGCCCATCGGCAAAGCCAGCAGCAAGATCAAGCTCACGTCGTCCTCGCTGAGCCTCAACACCACGAGCTCGTCCCAGCTCTCCTCCAGCCTGGGCTCCGACAGCATCCCGCCCGCTCCCTGCCCCCGCAGCCCCGAGCGCAGCGAGGAGCCGCTGTCCTGCGACTCCGACCTGGGCACGGCCACCGCCGAGGACCTGGACAGGTCACTGCAAGAGTGAGTCCTGCCCCAGCTCTCCTCTCCAAAGGGGTTTTAACCCTCTCTGGGCTCTCATTATTTTCTCTCTGTAAGAAGGAAGCCTTTCTCCCCGGTTTTCTTTCACAAGTTATTTTTTTCCCTCCTGGAAAGGGCCTTCATTGTTTTTACGAACCGCTCGGCGCAGCTCACTGAGCCCCTGCTGCCACTGCAAATGAGCTCGTGGCCACTGAAGTGTGTGTGTGTCCTCTTTAGCAGGGCAGAAACGTCAGAAAAATGCTGCTCCCTGGTTTCAGGAATGTCACATCTCCCTGGCGCATGCTGGGGGTTGCTCCAGGGCTTTCCGTGAGGGGAAAGAAATGAGTTTGGTCGCAGGGAGGGTTATAATTTAAAGCTTCTGCAGATCATTCAGAGGAGGGAGGTTGCTGGTTTGTCATCCTTGTGATTTATTCTTGCCAAGCATCCAGCACAAAGATTTCCAGGTTATATAAGCTCTGAGTAGTCAGTAAATATTTTCCGTGCCACCTTTAAAATGTGACTCTGAGGGAGCACAGCCTCAGGGTAATGCCTCTTCCCAGTGAGGGTCTTCAGGAGGGTTTAGAGCTGCAGGCTGTGCTCCCCCATCTATAACAGCATCATTCCCTACTTTCAGGATTTTGCATCTTCCAGTGGTCCTGGAAGAACCTGCCTTGATTGGATTAAACTCGTGATGGAGATGCTGTTTCAAGTTTTAATCTTGGGCTGGTTTAATTCTGGGGCTGGCAGTGAAGTGGGGCCATGGGAACAGCCACTCCTCTGGCCAGGCTCCACTATTAATTGCTCATTAACGAAAACAGTTGAAATTTGGCACATGGTCCCAAGTCTGGATTCTCATCCAGGAGCTGTATGTGGGGCTGGGGCTGTGGGAGCACCCAGCACTTCCTGCATCCCCCAAGTCAAACCCCTTCAATGTGTCTAACTGGGGAATGCTCCCATTGCAGGCAGGATCCTGCTGCCATGCCATGGGGCTGACGCTGCTCTGTGGGGCACAAATCCCACATTTTTCTGCTGGCATCATTGGGATTTTCCAGCCACACGGTGCTGCCAGCCCGTGGAGGCCGGCAGTGCTGCCAAGCCCTTATTACACGGTTACAATTTACAATAACTGGAGGGGTTTTACAGGTTTTGGCCGTTGCAGCTGCATTCAAACCAACCATTTTTCCCTTTCAAGGGTGTTGTCCGAGTTCAGCAAAGCCAGGCCGAGCCCGGAGGCTCCGGAGGGACGGCTGGTCCCCAGCGTGCTGGGCTGCTCCCCCCGGCCGCCCGCAGGACCCCCGGCACCGACCCCCAGCACCAACAGCTCCGCTCCAACAGGTGACACAGCACCCACCAGCCATGAGGATGGAGATGCTGGTGGCACAGCCAGCATTCCAGCCCCACGGAGGGATGGTCCAAGCAGAGGAGAGAGCGGCAGCGGCGAGGGCAGCCTGGCAGTCCGGAGTCCCACGGCCGAGCACCTGCTCTCTCCGCTGCTGGGCTGTCCGGTAGGTCTTACAGCTCCTTCCCTTCCCATCTCCTTGGTGTTTTGCTTCCCAAACTAATGGAAAAGGAGAAACAAAAACTCAGGAAGGTTTCTGAGTAGACAGCGGTTTCTTAGAATTAGGGAATCCCAGAACGGTTTGGGTTGCAAAGGACCTTAAAATCATCCAGTTCCGACCCCCTGCCGTGGGCAGGGACGCTTTCCACTAGACCAGGTTGCTCCAAGCCCACCCAACCTGGCACTGAACACTTCCAGGGATGGATTTCTCCAAACTCCCATCTTCTGTGCTGCTCCCACTTGGTTGCCAGTGATGCTTCCCACTCCGCAAGCATCTTCCTGGACTCTGTGGAGTAGTATCCATGCAGCTGCTCTTGGAGAAACTGGATCAAAGTCTGTGTTCTCTGGTAAAAGAGACACCAAAGCCTTTGAAGCCTTGCCTGGCCTATCAGTCATCCCTCTCCAGGAGCGGCTGCAGCAGGAAGTTTGTTAAGGATGTCTGGAGAGGGATGAGCTCTCACACAAATCTGGCCATGGGCTGTGTGCAAGAGATAAAACAGCCCCGGAATCGAGGTTCTCATGGGGACTTTTCTTCCTTTATGGTCCACATAAGAGGAGGAGAAGGGTTGGCTGGACAGGAAACAAAGTAGTTTCCTGGCGGAAAAACCCTCCTGCAGCACATCTGTTCCCAGAGCGGGATGGCATTCCCGGGTGTTGGGCTTGAGCAGTGGCGGATTTCCCCTGCTGCCACAGGGAGCTGATCCACATCCACTCGCTTCTGCTTTTAGGAAACTCTTTGAACAGCCTCGTCCTCTGTCTAATTTGTTACTGACATTTCCATCCTGGTTCCCATTGTTTCCATCCTGGTTCCCATCCTTTCCACCCTGGTGAGGTTAAGATATACCTCGTGCCCCCCAAACCATTCCTGCTCTCTGCTCCTTTCAGTTCCCTCCCGCTTATCCCGTTTCCGCTGCTTCCTCGTGGCCTTGAGCCAGTCTGACCTAATCTATGTATAACATACTGTGTCAACAGGAAATTCCCCCCTGCTCTCCCATGACTCACGGAACAACCTGCATTCCTGCCCCGGGAGTAATCCGGGAGCTGCAGGAGCTGCACCACCACCACCCCCCATGATCCTGCCACAGGGTGGTGACAGCTCGTGTGCAGTCACTTACTTTGTTATTCAGGATAAAAGGCTCTAGGAAAGCTGGGAAGGGAAGTTGAGGGGACTGCATTCCTGGTGGGATGCCACCCTGAGTGTAGGGATGCTGCTCCCTTGTGCCAGGGCACTGAGCTGGGTTTTTTCCTACTGCTGTTTGTTCAGGGACCTCGTCCCACAACCTTGTTCCTTTCAGGAGGAATTTCTTCACTGAAAGGATTGTCAGGCTTTGGAAAGGGCTGCCCAGCGAGGTGGTGGAATCCCCATTCCTGGAGGTGTCCAAGGAATGACTGGACATGGCACTCAGTGCTCCGGTCTGGTTGACACAGTTGGTCACAGGTTGGACTTCATGATCTTGGAGAGCTTTTCCAACCTTAATGATTTTTGTAGCCAGGAGAACTCCTGGAGAAGTTACAGCCACATTTTCTTCTGCCCATGGGTCTCATCCCCTCCTAACATAGCAGACAAAGGTTTCTTCTGCCTTCCCTGCTTTATTTTTTCCCTGCATGGCTCAGGCTGGGTGTTTGTGAGCCATAGGGCTTCTATTTCATCCTGGACATCTCTGTACCTTTCCCCATCTCTGCTTTTCCTGGGACATGGCTGGTGCTGCTGCTCCAGGCAAGCTCATGCTGTTCCATGGCAGGGCTGGAATTCCACCCTCCATCAGAACACTCCAAATGCCTGGGATCACTGCAGGGAATGTGCTCTCCCTCCACAGTGATTTTAGAGGGAGAGAACTGATTGATTTTGTACTTTATAATCCCACCAGGATAGAATCCCAGAATTTCCCAGCTGTTGACACAGTCCCATGGAGTATTCCCTGACTGGAGGGAGCAGGGGGAGCCATCCTCGTGGGAATGGCCAGCAGAGACTCGTGAAACGGTTTGGGTTGGAAGGGACCTTAAAGCTCATCTTGTTCCACTCCCCTGCCATGGGCAGAGGAACTTCCCGCTGGATCCCACCCATCAGTGCCTGGAATGGGGTCTGTGCAGGAGCAGCCCCCGAGGAGGGACCTTTGTGGATGTGTGTGTTTGAGGGGCACAGGGTGTTTGATAAGTTTGATAATTAATATATTTAATTTTTTTAATAGAAAAGAAAGAGCTGGATCTCAGAGGACGATTTCTACAGACCTTCCCCAGGACAGAGCAGTGGGAGCACAGCTGACACCAACGGCTTTGGGCCCGAAGGGGACAGCGAGGGGCTGGCCCCGGGGCTCATCAGTGCCCTTGACTTGGAGAGGCTCTCGGTGCCCTCCTCGGAGAGTGGGAAACCCAAAATGTCCCCAGAACGGGAGCAGAAGGGCTTCAGTGTGGTGCACCGCCGGCAGATGGGTACGTGCCACCTCCTGCTTCCACCCAGTGCCTGCCCTGGGCAGTGCTCAGGGATCATTCTGGGTTGTGATGGGCTGTTTGGGAAGCAGCTGTTGGCTGCTGTGAGCCGGTGGCAGCACTAAGAGCCACAGAAGGCAACAGAGCAGCTTCCCAAGGGATTCATTGCTGAGCCCACGATGGCTCTGCTTTTAGGGGGAGAGGGTTTGTCCACTTTCAGGACACCTTTTCTTTGTGCCATCCCGCTCATTCTCAGCCTCAAAACCCAAGTGCAGGTGGACAAATGGTGGAGACCAAGGTCCTGCCAACTCCTGCCCCATCCCACGATCCTCCAGGACAGGCTCTCTAAGCTGCCATGCCTCTGTGTTGCTTGCTTTGAGCCCCCCTTGGCTTTTCTCTCTCCCCTGCCTTCCCCTTTTTTGGTTAAACCAAGATGTCTTCCCCCCCCACCCAGGTCTTTCCAACCCTTTCCGAGGGCTCCTGAAGCTGGGCAGCCTGGAGCGGAGGGGGGCCATGGGGATCTGGAAGGAGTTCTTCTGCGAGCTGTCGCCACTGGAGCTCCGGCTCTTCCTGGACCACGAGGATCGGATCTGCGTGGAGAGCCACTCCCTGCTGCGCTGCGAGTCCCTGGCGCTGACGCACTCCGACGGCCGCTTCGAGCTGGTTTTCCTGGGGAAGAAGCTCTACCTCCGAGCCCCTTCTCGGGACGAGGCCGAGGACTGGCTGGACAGGATCCGAGAGGCGCTGCACAAGTGCCGGCCGCAGCTGGAGGAGGAGGAGTGGGAGACTCTGGAGTATGCCGAGGACGGAGGTGAAGCCCAGCCCGGCCAGGGTGACTCCCCCGCTCTCCAGTACAGCGACGTGCCTGGGAACGGCTTGGACTGGACTCCAGCCCACGAGCCGGAGCTGGATGCGATAAAAGAGGCTGTTCTGTACATGGACGTGGACAAAACCTGGCTCCCTTTTATTTTTTCCCTGTCCCTCGAAACTCTGAAGTGCTTTAAAATCAGGAACAACGACAAAATTTTAAGCAACAGTTACGGCATAGAGACCATCCAGGACATCCTCCCGGACACGAGCCTGGGGGGACCCGCGTTCTTCAAGGTGATCACCTCCAAGGCTGTGCTGAAGCTGCAGGCTGAGAACGCAGAGGAAGCAGCTTCCTGGAGGCTGTTGGTCAGAAGGGCCCTCATGTCCTACCTGGAGAGCGCAGAGGAGGCACTGACACTGGGTGGGAGCTTGGATGGGCACTCCCAGGTCGTCCTGAAGAACATCGTGAAGGAAAACGGCTTTTTGCTGCAGTACCTGGTGGCCATCCCCATGGAGAAGGGCCTGGACTCTCAGAGCTTCATCTGTGCAGGTACAGTTTGGTTTGGATTGGAAAGGATCTGAAAGACCATGGCAGGGACACCTTCCACTAGCCCAGGTTGCTCCAAGCCCCGTCCAACCTGGCCTTGGACACTTCCAGGGATCCAGGGGCAGCCACAGCTCTGGTTTCCTCATCCAAACCACTAAAGCCTCTCAGTGGATTTTCACATCCCCAGTTGGTGGCACCTTTGATGTCCTGTGGGTACAATCCCCATCCCACCCCTGCCCAGCTCCCACTGAGATGCTGCTGGGCTCCCAGTTAAGATGCCTTTGGTACAGACAGTCAGGAACTGGGATTGAAGCAACCTTAGCTGGACCACAGGCTCAGGACTCTCTTCCTGGGCTTTTTGAGGCCGCAGCCTGTGGGGAAAGTGCAATCAAGAGCAGTTTTTCCGGTAAGGCAGCACAGGAGCAGGGATTGCAATGGGTGTGACGAGCTGATTTTGCAAAACAATCATTTACCCTTCCCCTAACGCCTCTCGGCACACGGGCCAATGTTGGTGGCACCCTCACTGACCTTCACAGGAGGGGTAATTTGCTCTTTACCTCACTAAGTTAATTAAATTTCAGAGTTCTCTCCTGCCTCAATTATATTTCTTGTACCCTCCAGCAGGTTGGGTTTTTTTCTTCTAACCTCTCTCTTTTTTTTCATATATTTTTTTTTTTTCTGGTCTATTTGGTCTCTGCCTTTCCCTCCAGGCTCTGTCCTGCATCTTCTACCTCCCAACAGATGGAAGCAACAAGCCAAAAAGACAAATTTCCAGTTTTTATGTGTAGGTTTTCTTTAGGGTTCTGCCTGCTGTGCTTTCACCCCACTCCCAGCCTGGGATGTGTTCCCTTCCATCTCAGGGTACTGTGCAATAAAAGCTGGGTTTCGTTATAAATTCAGAAAGCAGCACATGGTCTCCATGTATGTTTTTGAGGGATGAGCTCCAGCCACCCCAGAGTGTGACAGATGGGGTGACAAAGCCAAGCTGGATTCCCCAGTGCTATAGTAAAGGGGATTTGGGCTTAATCCATCCTAACTTCATCCCTGGAAGAGGAGGTTTTGGGACCCTGTGATGGCAGCAGGAAAGAAAAGGGCTGGGTGAAGGTAAAATAGAGTGAAGCCACTGGTGGAAGTGATGGGGCAGCAGGTGGAATTTAGGTTCTTCCCTAAACCACTGGGATATTTCCAGAATTCACTTTTCCTAAAAAACAAACAAACAAGAAACAACCCAAACAGTTGAACCACTTGATGGATAAAAGTGGATTCAGGGATTGTCCAGCCTTCTTTTTATGGAGGAAACGTGAAGCGGTGCCTGTTGGACCATCGTGGTCTTGAATCCGTGGGGAAGGGCCTGGGGAACGTCCCACTGAACATCCTACAAGTGCTTCAGCTGATCCCCCACCCTTCCCAAAACTTTCTTGTTCCATTTTCTGCTCCCAAAAGTTTGTCCCTGTGATGGGCACAGGCTCAGGTCCCCCTGTCATTCCCTGCTCCCCTCAGGCTGCTCCAGGCAGATCGGCTTCTCCTTCGCCAGGCCCAAGCTC
Source organism: Pseudotriccus pelzelni (assembly GCA_035584735.1). NCBI lineage: Eukaryota > Metazoa > Chordata > Aves > Passeriformes > Tyrannidae > Pseudotriccus > Pseudotriccus pelzelni. Next base: position 3,786,589 of record JAWMRA010000076.1, on the reverse strand, counting down.
TGCGCCTTCTCCGGGCTCTACTATTGCGACAGCTGCCACCGGGATGACGAGACAGTGATTCCCTCCCGCCTCATCCACAACTGGGACCTGACCAAACGAGGGGTGAGCCTTGGGCTGGGTCCACGCAGGGAGCAGGGAAACGCTCTGGCGCCTGCCTGCGCTTCCTGAATGTCCACCTGGGCGTTCCCTGAGGTGGAGGCGCCCACCCCAGACCCTGTGCCCACCCGTCCCCTCTCTGTGCCCCAGGTGTGCAAACAGGCCCTGAAGTTCCTCTCCCAGATCCGTAACCAGCCCCTGATCGACCTGAAGCTGGTCAACGAGAGCCTCTACGAGCACGTGGAGAGGATGGGGCGGATCCTCCAGAGCAGGGAACGGCTGAAGCTGCTGGGGGATTACCTCATCATGTGCCGCAGCGGCGCCCTGAAGGAGCTGAGCAAGCGGTGAGGTCCCTTTCTGGGTGACACTCCCTGCTCTTTGCACCCCTGTGGTCTCCTGGTTCTCCTCCTCACCCCCTGTCAGAGCAGTGCTGCCAAGGCACAGGCTGGTTTTTCACTCCATTATCATCTGCCCTAAGGAGTTGTCCGTCTGTTGTCCTTGTCAGCACATCGAGCTGTGACTCAGGAAACACCTTCCTGGCCGAGGAGCTTCTGGCTGGACAGGAAACACCTGGGAAAATAGATGAGATATTTATTTTCTTTTTTCCCTCCCTGCTTTGAAATGCTCTCACACGATTTCCAGTGGCAGGATTTGGGATGTGTGGCACAATAGGAGAATAGGCTCTGCAGTGATTTTCTTCAGGAGTATGCATTGTCCAGGCACCTCCTTGCTCCAAAGCTGTTGGAGATGGGGTGGAAACCATCTACCTCCTTCTCTATGTGCTTCTTTGCAGGCTTGATCACAGGCATTACCTCTTGGAGTGTCCCCACAAATACAGTGTCGCTGATCTGAGGCAGGTGAGAGCTTTGCATGGTCATAGAATCACAGAATGGTTTGGGTTGGAAGGGACCCTAAAAACCATCCAGTCCCACCCCCTGCCACAGGCAGGGACACCTTCCACTAGCCCAGGTTGCTCCAAGCCCCATCCAACATGGCCTTGTCATAGGGGTTTTGCTGGTGACGACACCCCAGGGTCTGTGGAGGCACCACGTGGTGCTTCTTCAGCAGGAGTTTTCCAACAGTTGGATTTTTCAGTGATTGCACAGCCAGGAGCTCCATCCGGGCAGGTTGTGGGTGCTGCTCTCAGTTTTCTGGGGTCCCGTTGCGACCTGGGCGTGGGTTGTTTTTGGAGGACAGCCTTGCCTTCACGTGGCAGCTCCAAGAACGGGTGTCACCCAACACAAACCCGGCGGGGCCGGGCTCCGGGAGCACTGACCCCCGTGTCCCACAGATCGCCGACGGCGTCTTTGAGACCTTTCTGCAGTCCCTGCTCCAGTTCGCCTCCCACCACGTCTACAGCTGCGACCTGTGCACCCAGCGCGGCTTCATCTGCCAGATCTGCAACAGCAGCGACATCATCTTCCCCTTCGAGTTCGACACTACCACCAGGTGAGCCCCCCTCTGTCCCCCTGCAGCCAGGACACCCAGGGCCATGGCCTGGCTTCTGCCAGGAGCCCCCAACGGCCCCTGGGTCCCTCTGGGGGATCTGCACTTCCAAGGCATGTGGCCTCAGGGTGGACTGGGAGTGGCTCTGGTTGTGTATCCTTGTGGTGCCCGTGTCCTCGTGGAAACCATATCGTGGTGCTCACATCCTTGTGGGAACCGTGTCGTGGTGCCCATGTCCTCATGGGAACCGTGTCCTCACATGCCATGTCCCTGTGGGTGCCCATATCCTTGAGCCCATGTTGTTGTGAGAGCGAGATCCTCGTGGTTTTCCCATCCTTTGGGATTCATTGTCACGGTGCCCACGTCCCCATGGGACCCATCAGCCCCAGGATGATCTGAACCAAATCAGGGCTGTTTGGGGCAGGAGAGGACACTCCTCACAGAGCCAAGATGTCACCAAGACAGGTGGCTTTGCAGATTGAAGATGCAGAGCCAGCAGCACCTTGCTGTCAGCCTGCAAAGGCCTTGGTGGGCGGCCGAGGGGCTGGAGGGAGGAGGAGCAGGAGGAAGGGGCCCCTGCCTCACTCACCCAGCCAGCACATCTCTGGTTCAGATTCAGTCTGGCCCCTTCCAGGGGCTGCAGGAGGGAAGGGGAAGCAGCAGTGGGACTGTCCTACCCCCTCCATGTACAGCCAGGGAGGGGAGGAAAGATGCCTGGACATGGATTTCATAGAATCCTAGAATGGTGTGGGTTGGAAGGGACCTTAAAAAACATCCAGTTCCACCCCCTGACACAGGCAGGGACACCTTCCCCTAGCCCAGGTTGCTCCAAGCCCTGTCCAACCTGGCCTTGAACACTTCCAGGGATGGAGCAGCCACAGCTTCTCTGAGAAACAAAGAGCCAAATGGGCAGCGCTGTGAGATGTGCTGGGAAGAGGCTGAGGATGTTCCCAGCAGGACAGGGGTGACAGTGGCTCTCACTGGGATTTTCCCTCTGCCCAAAGAGCTCCTATCCCTCACAGGCAGGGACCTGCTGTGGCTTGGGATGCAGCAGCTGGACGGAACTTGGAATCAGGGACCGGGAGAGTGGTAGAGGGGGGTTTATCCCCACCACCATCAGGGTTTGCTGAAGAAGTCAGTATCAAACCCTTCCAGCCCAGGAGCCTGCTCCATTGGAGGTGGAGAGAGATCCACATCTCCGTGGTTATTTCACAGAACCATGTAATTGTTCCGGTTGGAAAAGCCCCCTGAGATCATCCAGTCCAACCATTCCCCAGCACTGCCAAGGCCACCACTAATCCATGTCTCTGGATGCCACATCCACAGAGCTTCTAAATCCCTCCAGGGGTGGGGACTCCACCACTGCCCTGGGCAATCTGTGCCAGAGCTGGACAACCCTTTTCCTGAAGAAATTTTCCCTAAAATCCAACCTAAACCTCCCCTGGGGCAACTTGAGGCCATTTCCTCTTGTCTTGTCATATCCTATTTGGCACTGAGCACAATCCTGGCAGAGAGATTTCACAGGCTGATGCTCTGCACGGCCTCACTTTGCCTGGCAATTCCTGAAAGTGAGCAGCAACTCCCAGAACCCGCAGAAAATACCAAGGATAGCAGGATCCGTGGGTGCCCCGGCTGTGAGTATTTCCGTGGTGGCTGCTCGCTGCCCTCCCTGCTGCAGCGACAGCATCGAGCTCGTTATGGAGAAAACAACACCCCCAGGGGGCCCGTTTTCCCTGGAAAAAAGAGCAACCAGGCTCTGGAAAGCGCCGGCATGTGTGGCTGAGCCGGCTGGAGGTCTCGTGCCCCGTAAAGCCGAGCTCTCAAGTTCGTTGTCGAACTTTGTTTTTCGACCCAACGGGGGAGGAGGAGGAGGAGGAGGAGGAGGAGGTTGTGCAGCAGGAAAGCCGCTCGACCGCCATCCTCGCGGAGCTAAACCCGGCTTCCTGCCCCTCTGCCCGCCCCGGGGTCACACCAACACTCGCTGCAGGATGTGTCTGCAACACCTCAAACAATGACCCACCCCCCGGGCCCGGGAGCCTCTCCCGCTCCCGCCGCGCGGCCGCGTCCTGCGCCGGGGCTCGGGCAGGTGGAGGCAGGAGATGTCACCTCTCCTCGGAACCAGCCCCGGCTTCCCAAATCCCCCCCACCCCCGGGGAGCAGCCGCCACGGCTGCTAATCTGGAGAGGCCACGCAGAAGTGTATTCCAGTGGGGAAATGCATATTTCCCGTTCCCAGCCCCTCCTGGCCATGCACGTCTTTCCCTATCCCGAGTCCATCAGGGTTTGCAGCTCCTGTCAGGAGCAGAATTTGATCCCGGCTGTGATGTCACTGTCCCTTTCCTGACGCTGCCGGGTGTTTCGCTGCTCCGCTCCCACGGATCCTTTGGGGAATTAAGGTGTTTGGTGCTGTTCACACATGGATTGTGCACCAGGTATTTGCACACTGAAAGATAAATTCGGCTGCCCCGCTGGCATCTGGCTGAGCAGCATTTTGCTGCCACTGGGGAGCTGGGGGTCACAACCCGAAAATTGAGCTCAGCCTTAGTAGTGGGGACGTTTGTCCTGTTGATTCAGCAGTGAACCCCCACCCGAGCTGGGGGCTCCCCCCTGGCTGCTCCATACAGGGTGTCACTGTGGCTGTTCACATCCCTGCTGCTGCTGAGCTGGATTAGGGAATAATTAGGACACCTCCAACCTCAAGGGCAGCACCATCCTGGCTGCTGTCCCCTCCCTGTGCCTCTGCTGTCCCCACAGTGTCCCTGCCACATGCAGGTCCCACCATCAGAGTGGGGGTCTCCGACTGCACCCCAGCCCTGGCAAGCAGAGGGTCCCCAACAGCGGTGCCATCTCAGGGGTTGGTGTCATGGGGTCAGTGTCACGGTGTCGCTGTGCTGGTGCCACATGGGTTGGTGTCACGAGATCGGTGTCAAGGCGTCCAGGGCTTGGTGTCTCAGGGTCACTGTCACAGGGTTCGTTGTGCCAGGGGTGGTTGTCACGCCTTCGAAGCTTCGCTCAGTGCTGTCCCCGCTGTGAGAACAGGACACGAACCTCAGCTCAAACCTCACTGGGTCTCTCTCCCACGCTGGCAGCTGCCGGCAGCACCCACGACGCTCCTTCCGGCTCGGAGCTGCTGAGGTGGATGTTTTGCTCGAGCAGCTGCTGCTTCTGCACTCAGGGCTCCTCCTGAGCCAGACCCAGAGCCAGGCTGGGGCTCAGAGAACCCCAGGATAGGGAAGTGATCCCCGGTTTGGTTGGGAGGAGGAGTTTGGTGCGCGCTCTGGTGTTACCAACACAGTGGGTGTTTTTTTCCCTGTTTTCCCAGGTGCAGCGAGTGCAAAACCGTCTTCCACCGGGACTGCCAGGCCCGGGCCACGTCGTGCCCGCGCTGTGAGCGCCGGCAACGGTACCAGCAGCGGCTGGAGGCCAGCACAGAGCCCAGCCTTTAGCCCCCAAGCACCGACCTCAGCGCTGCCCTCGGCTTCTCATCCAGCCGGATGAGCCCCCAGGGATGGGGATGGCAGGAGGCGCAGAGCACAGACCCCCTGCCCGGGAGCCCACCCTGCGCCTCGCCCTTCCCTGGGGACAGGGACAGTGTGGGATGGGGGCTCTGGTCCTGTGGGACCCTCTGCCCACCCAGGGCTGAGCAGGGCAGGTGGAAAGGTCCATCCCTCCTCACACTAACCAGGTGCTGCTCCCTGCCACCCTCCTAGTGCCAACGTCCCCTCCCGGTGGAACCCAGCAGCTTTCCCGGGTGTCAGTCCAGATTTCCAATCAAGGATGTGGAGAACTGACACTGATCAAAGCTCTAGTTTTTTAAGACGTTCGATACTGAAAAACCGGTATTTTTTTACGTGGGGGTTTTGCACAAGCTGGGCTGCCCCGGGGTGACGGAGCCGCGCAGGGAGGGGACAAAGTGACACTTGTGCCTTTAGGGACCTGCGCGCCCGGGGAGACCGTGGGTACCCCGAGCATCTCCCGCTCAGAGAGCCCACCCAGCGCCGTGGGAGAGCCACGGGCTGCTCCTCCCCCCTGCTGCTGCTCATCCTCGGGAGAAATTTTATTTTCCTTTAACCCCCTCCCCGTGCAAAAATAAAGTTTATTTAACAACTAGTGAAGCTGGTTTGGGGTCTCCTTTGCAGCAGGGGTCAGATCACAAGTTCAACCTGACACGACGTCTCTATGGGAGGAGGGTTGGGAACAGGGATGCTGCCTGTCCCTTTTCCTCCCTCCGCCATCCTCCCTGCCTGTTCTCCATCCTCAGGGGTTTTGCAGGGTGGTTGGGGGACCCTTCCCTTTTTTCCCTGCCCCATTTTCCTTCCCACCTGCTCCCCATCGGTTTCAGCCTCTCCAGTTGTTCTTTCCCCCAGCCACGCTGGTGCCGGAAAGATTCGGGGTGTGCCCACCAGCACAGTGGGACTCCCTGGGGTGGGTGGTGGCAAAAGCCAGGGCACGGCAGCTCCCATGGGACCCCCCTAACGGGGTCCCCATCCCGGTGCCCGGGGAAGGCCGTGCCGGATCCGGCAGCAGCGCAGATCCCGGCTGAGCCGCGGGGCCGGGCCCTTCCTGCGGCAGGAACCTCCCGAGGAGCCGTTTCCTCGTCGGGCAGCAGCGAGTCCCCTCCGCCATCGCCCCTTGCCGCCCGCCCGAGGGGAGGAAACGGGCCGGGCCCCAGCAGCAGCCCTGCTGGGCCGGGGGCTGGGCACCCACCCCGCCGTGTTGCCCGGCCCCGTCGAGGCGGCAGCAGGAAACCAGGGCGAGTCGAGACCAGCCCGGCGCGGGCACGAGCGGGACCCACAGGCGCGCCCCCGCCCGCGCCCCAGCGCCGGCTGCAGGTGAGGCTCGGGGGCTTTTGGGGGGCCCAGGGACGTGGGGCTCGATGGCTCGGGGGGGGTTGGGGATGGGGACGACGACCCGGTGACCCCGGGGATTGTTCCAGCAGGTTTGGGTGGTTCGGGGAACGACCTCATCGGGCTGAGGCTCGGTGGGGACCCCGAGGGAGCTGAGCTGGGGGGTTCTCGCACGGCCCAAGAGGGGTTGGGTGCTGGGTCACCACTTCCCTGCCCCGTGTCCCGCAGGCGGAGGTGCCGGGAAGGCCATGGAGGCGGCGGTGCCGGCGGAGGAGTCGCTGGTGTTGGTGGAATACGGCTTCGAGTACCGCGCCAAGGACGGCACCTTGGTCTCCATCAAACCCAACGAGCGCTACATCCTCCTCAAACGCACCAACCCCCACTGGTGGCACGTCCGGCGGAGCGGGGACGCCCGGCCCTTCTACATCCCGGCCCAGTACGTCAAGGAGCTGCCCCCCATCGCCTCCCCAGCCCCACTCGACCCCCCGCCGTCGGGACATGTCGCGACGGAGCCGGCCCCGCTCGTCCCCCAGCACCCACCAGCCTACGAGTATCGGTTCGTCAGTGCCACCGAGCCGGGGGAGCCGCCGGGGGGGTGCCCGGTGCCCCGGCGGGACTCGGTGCCCAGGAGGGACTCGGTGCCCCGGCGGGACTCGGTGCCCAGGAGGGACTCGGTGCTCCAGAGGGATTCCCCACCGTCACTCAGCTCTTTTCGGGTCCCCTCGGGGCTGACCCCCAACCCCGCCGAGCCCGTGAGACCTTCGCACTCCCTGGATGACCTGGCGCGGGTGACACTGGCACCACGCGGTGCCACCACCACGGGGGCCCGCGGGGACTCGCCAGGACACGCTCGCCCGCTCGGCAAGAGCCGCTCCGAGACGCTCTGCGGCCCCGGCAAGGACAGGGATGTGGCCAGGAGGTGGCCAGGGGCCGGCCCTGCGGCTCAGGTACGGTGACATCGCCGCTGCTGTCCCCAAAAGCTGCGCTGGGGGAGGATTTTGAGTGTGTGGGCAGACAGGACACCTGGGTCCCTCTGCTGATTCTCTGCCCCACTGCGCCCCCGCGACCCCCGGCACAGGGTGGGGTGACACCCCGGCACCGCAGGCACTGGCAGGGCCCCCCGTGTCCCCCCACCGAGCTGACCCTGTGGGGCAAACCCACAGGTGAGCTCCCCACAGAGGTTTGCCAACATTAACCAACTCGGGGGAGGGATGAGCGACCCCCCCGCACCGGGCACCCCTCCCTGCACACCTTCCACCCTCAGCCCCTCTGGGCTCTCCCAGTCCCCCTGCCCTGCAGAGCTCCGTAGTCCCTGGGTGGGGGGCTCGGTGCCGCTCAGGGGGGCTTTGGGGTGTCCCTCCCAGGTCCCGGCAGCATTCCGGGGTGAGAGGAGACAGAAAGGGGTTAACAGGGAAGCGCGGCGGCTCCTCCCTGCCGGGGCGGGGGCCTCACCTGGGCGCCTCACCTGGGCGCAGCACCCGGGGACAGAGGTGGGTGCTGGGTGCACCCCGGCACAGGTCAGCGCCCGACGCCCCCAAACCCACGCCCACCTCACACCAGTAAGTAGCGAGGGACGCTTCCCAGTGGCCCCCGGGCTGGACCCCTCCGGGGGGGAGACCCCAAGGGTGGGTGTCCCCCCTGGCTGCTCACCTGCCACCGACATGGGCTGGGGAACGCAGCTGAGACGGTGCCAGCAGAGGGGGGTTCCACGGCCTGGTCCCCCAGCACCTCACTTTGGGGTAACCCCAGGCACCTGCAGCACCCCAAGCCTGGGTGTCCCCCACTTGGAGGGGGGCTGGAGGGATTGTGCCACCTGGGAGGGGTTGTTGCTTGAGGAAAGGGGGTGTTAGTGGTGTCGAGCTGTGTTTTACACCCCATTTTTACCCCATTTTCCATGCTGTGCCCTCAGCTGTGCCCTTTGCACACCCAAAGCCACCGACCCACCTCTGGTGGTGACCCAATGGGGTCCCCAAACCCCAGTGCCACCACCAGATCATTCCCCTTCCCTGCCCAAATCCAACTGGTGCCCAAACCACCCGCTATCAGCCACGATGGGACCATGGTGGCCTCGACCCTGCCACCATGTGCACCCCCCACCCCACCCTGACTGCTGGGATGGGGCGATCCCGGTGTTGGGGGGACGCAGCAGCCCTGGATCGGCTTCCGGTGGTGCAGCACGGCACCACAAGGGCCAACCTAAATTTGGGGGGGATCATCCCGTGCAATTCCTGCTCGGGTGGCCTTGGCTTTGCCCGAGCGGGTGACGAGCGGGGGGTGATGGGTGACAACAGCCCCCAAGAGAAGCCAATTCCGCCCCAGGCGTCTCTTCCGCTCCCCGAACCCTGGCAGGAAGCGCGGCGGGTGCAGAGCCTGGCTCAGGGCGCCGGGGGTGTTACTGGAGCCTCCCGGTGCCCCCACGGCTGCCTCCCACTCCAGCGCCCCCCACGCTGTACCCCCAGCCCGGTGCCCCCCACCATGGGTGACCGGGAGGCAGGGGGTGCCCGGCGGGCCCAGGGCAGGGTGTCGAGGCTGCTGCACTTGGGGAAGGTAGGCAGCACCCACGGGTGCACCCAGCGGGGGGCTGGGGGGTTGTTTCGGGGCCATACTCCTCCAAACTGCCTCTTGGGTTTTCCTGGGTGTTTGCGGGCACTGGCGGGTGCCACGATGCCCGTTCCAAAGCAGTGAGGGCCACCCAGCCCACCCCAGGGGAGAAAACCCCACCGGGGATGCACCCATGGGATAGAGGGAGGTGCTGGGGGGCTCCGTGCCAGGGATCCTCCATGGTCACCCCCATGTCCCCTGTCCCCAAGAGGGAGGGTGGCCCCCTGTGCTGGATTCCAGCCCTGCTCCCCATGGCAGGGGGGTCGTGGGGTGAAGGGGGAAGGGTGAGGGGATGTCATCGAGTCTCTGTCCCCCCCGGATCCAGAGTGTTCCCAGGGACACTGCGCCCGCTGTCTCCCCACCCCGGCTGATGGGCAGGGCCAGGGTTGGGACCTTTGTCCCCGTGGCCATTAGTGAGAGGCTCCGGCTGTAAAACTGGGGAGTTCAAAGGGTGCCAGGAGGGGTTTCCCCGCTGGCAGCACCTGCCTGGTCCCAGGGGACACATCCCCCCACCCTGAGCAGCCCTGTGGGTGGGTGTCAGCCAGGCCAGGCCAGGCCAGTGCTGGGGCCTTTATTTTGGGATGTGGTGATGGGGCTGTCAGCTCAGCATCCGGCGCTGGGGGGGAGGCAGAGGCTGTGAGTGCTGGTGATGTGGGTGCTGGAAATGTCCAGGGGTGCAGGTGATGTGGGTGCTGGTGTTGGTGATGTGAGTGCTGGTGCTCTGGGTGCTGCTGTGGAGGGCGCTGAGGTGTGGGTGAGGGTGGGGTGGGTGTGAATGTTGGGGTGCTGGTGTCGGGGAGGTGGGTGCAGAGTCTGAGGGTGCGGAGTCTGAGCATGTCTGTGGCCTTGGGGTGGCAGGTGTTGGTGCAGATGTTGCGGGTCTCCATGGTTTGGGTAGCAGTGATGCGGGTGCTGATGTGGGTGCTGGATGCAGTGGGTGATGCAGGTAACAGTGACGTGGGTGCTGCAGCAGGTGACACGGACACTGGTGATGTGGGTGCAGGTGATGTGGGTGTTGCCGGTGGCAGGTGATATGGGTACCAGTGATGCAGGTGGGTGACGATGTGGGTGCTGCACACAGTGGGTGAGGAGGGTGCTGATGATGTGGGTGCTGCACACAGCAGGTGAGAGGGGTGCTGATGATGTGGGTGCTGCACACAGCAGGTGAGGGAGGTGCTGATGATGTGGGTGCTCCAGGTACCGGTGGTGTGGTGCTGGTTATGAGGGTGCTGCCTGCAGCAGGTACCGCTGACGTGGGTGCTGGGGCCACGATGTCTCTCCACGTGCTTGGTCTGCACTCCCATCCCCTCTGCCAGCGGGTGCTCCTCCCCAGTGTGGGTGCTGTGGGTGCTCCCTCCACCTCCCACAGTCTACACCCCATCACCACCACCTCGTGCCCCACTCAATGGGATGCCCAGGAGGGAGCCCCAGCAGGAAGAGCAGGATCCATCTCCTTGAGCTGAGCACCACTGTGGGGACATCCCAGGAACGCCATCCCAGCTGCAGCACCCAGTGACCCTCTCGTGTCCCCCCAGGCGCGCAAGGAGACGGAGGAGCCGCCCGATCCCATCTACCTCAACATCCAGGAGCTGCGGGAAGAAGCCGCCGCTGGCAGCTCGGTGCCGGAGGAGCCCGGCAGCTCCGTGTCGGACTGGGAAACACACACGGACACGGAGAGTGGACATTTGTTTTATTACAACCCCGTGACGGGAGAGACCACGTGGGATTGTCCCTTTGGGCAGGCGGCCGACGGAGTGAGTCCCGCCGCCTCTCCCGCCTCCTCGCTCGCACACAGCCCGGAGTTTCCCGAGTGGGAACAGCACATGGATGAAGGAAGCGGACAGACTTTTTTCTATAATTCGGTAACAGGTGAGACGTCGTGGGATCCCCCCACTGCGGGAGACACAGGCAGCCCCCAGGATATGTACCCTGGGGGGACGCGGTACAGCCCCACGGAGCAGAGGGTGAGCACCCAGCGGGGCCCAAGGGGTGGGGTTGGGACTGGGGGGAGAGAGGGATGGGGATGGAGATGGAAATAGGAATGGGGATGGAGATGGAGATTTAGAAGGGGATGGGAGATGTGATGGAGATGAAGATGGAGACAGGGGTGGAGTTGGAGACAAAAAGAGACAGAGATGGGAGTGAAGATACAGGTAAAGATGGGAATGGAGACAGGGATGGAGAAAGGGTGAGGATGGAGGTAGAAACATGGATGGGGTGGAGATGGAGACAAAGATGGAGATGGGTGAAGCTGGAGATGGAGACAGGGATGGGAATAAAGATGGAGATGGAAATGGGGATGGAGATGGGAATTGATATTAGGATTGATACGGAGATGGAGAAAAGGATGGCAGTAGAGATGGAAACAGGAATGGGAACAGAGATGGAGACAGATGGAAACAGAGATGGATGAAGACAGAGATGAAGATAGAGATAGGAATGGAGACGGGGTAGGGATGGGGGTTAAGATGGATATGTAGGTGGAGACAGATGGGAATGGGGATGGAGATGATGGAGGTGGGGCAGCCCCACCTGGGTCAGCCACACAGGAATACAGATGCTCTTGGTGGGGCACAAGATCCTGACCTGTCTCTTCTCTCCAGCCGCCCACTCCAGAAGCGGACTATCCCGACCTGTCTCCAGATGAGCTGGAGGGTTATCCCGAGGAGGATTACTCGCCCGTGGGCTCCTACGACCAGAGGGCCGCTCCCTGCCTGCCCCCGAGGCGCCCCGAGGAGCTGGGCTCACCCCCGGGCTGGTACGGGCACGGCCACCACGAGGGAGTCGTGTTCTACCCCGAGCACTTCTCTGACACGGTACAGGGACAGGGACAGGGACAGGATGGGATGGGATGGGATGGGATGGGATGGGATGGGATGGGATGGGATGGGATGGGATGGGATGGGGATAGGGATAGGGTTGAGGATGGGGATGGGGATGGAGGCAGGGAAAGAGACAGTGAATGGAACAGGGATGGGGACAGGGATGGGATACAGACAGGGACAGGGGCAGGGACAAATATAAGGGTGTCCATCCAGGGATGAGCATCCTCACAGGGCCTCAAACCAGTGTGTAGGGTGAAGACCAGCACCTAGCTGGCAGGAGCGCCTCAGGCATCACCTGATCCCTCCCTCCCTCCTCCCTGCCCAGGTGCCATCAGGTGGCCACCACCACCGTGCCAGCAGCAGCTCCAGCCAGGACGGCGGGCTCTTTGCCTGGCACAGCACCGTGTCACCAGCACTGGGCATCAAGGAGGAGAAGGTGAGAGCCCAGGGAGAGGCACCCAGCCCTCCTCCACCCCGGAGCTGGGCAGGGCAAGGGGCAAACCTGACACTCACCCACTATCCCCCTTTACCCTCCAGTTTAAAAGCCTCGAGAAAGCCGGGGTGCTCAACCGGACCAAGACGGTGGACAGAGGGAAGCGGCTCCGGTAAGCACATCCCGGTGTCCCCCACCACCCAGGAAGGGAGTCCAGGGGGACAGTGAAAACAGGGGCTGTGCTGTCCCCCTGTGTGACCTCCCCCTCTCCTGCTCTCCAGGAAGAACTGGAGCTCCTCCTGGACGGTGCTGGAGGGAGGGATCCTCACCTTCTTCAAGGACTCCAAGCACTCAGCTGCCGGTGGCTTGGTAAGAGCCCCTACGGCCTTGGGAAGGGGGCAGCTCCCACAGGATGGTCCCAGTACCCGTGGGACAGGCCAAGGACTGATGGGATAAAGACAGCACCCGTAGGATAGAGGCAGGAACCCATGGGATGGCACCAGCACTCCTAGGACAGGGCCAGCACCCACGGGATTGGGCCACCATCCATGGGACGGGGTAACATCCCACGGGGTGGGGTCAGAACCTGCAGGATGGGACCAGGACCCACAGGCCAGGGCCAATGCCCTGCACAAGGACCACCCAACACTGCGTCCCCCCACACTGGGGGGGATGTGCTCACACCCCCTGGCACACACACACTCCCTACATGGGACCGGGGGGGGGGAGCCAGTGTTGGAGCACCCTAAAACACACCCAGAGCTGGTCTGAGTGAGCAGCAGGAAGCAGTACCAGACCCAGCCCCCCCGTGCCCAGCCCCCCTCTCCGGTGTCCAGCCCGGATGCAGAAGCTGCCGTGGCTCTTGCAACACCCGGCGGTGACAGTGCCAGGGGAAGGACGGGGGACCCACGGCCAGGGGGGACACGGTGCTGGCCCTACCTCTGGGGTGGGGCTTCAGTGCTCTGTCTGGGGGGTGCAAGGGGTCTGAGGTGAACGGAAATATGGCCAAAGCACCCCAAAAACCAGGGCATGGGGAAAGCCGGTGAGTCTGATGCTGTGAAAACCTCAGGGAACTGTCCCCTCCCTGCAGACAGTCACCCACTCTCTTCCTGCTGGGTCACCAAGAGGGACTCCAGAGCTCAATTCCTTCCCCAGGTCCCCTGGCAGGGCTGGGGATGCCCCACAGGGTGATGGCAGCTGTAGGTGACGGCCACAACCCCCACTCCACCATGGCAGCACTGAGCCCTGGTCCTGAAGAGACCGTGGGAGGGGACAGAGGGGACACCTGTCACCCCTGCCTTTCTGGAGGAGGGCAGCCCGCAACCCCCCCCCCAGCAGGATTCCAGTGTCCCCGTCCCCTCTGGGCAGGTGCCACCCTCAACCCCTTGTCCCCACAGCGGCACCCCAGCACCCTGACCACCCCCGAGCACACCGTGGAGCTGCGCGGGGCCACCCTGGCTTGGGCCGGCAGGGACAAGTCCAGCAAGAAGAACGTCCTGGAGGTGAGTGGGTGACAGTGGGGGGACACCAGTCAGCCCCCAGAGTCCACGTGTGGCCTGCAAGATGATGCCACACCCACCTGGTTCACCCCACCAGTGGTGGCAGTGGGGACACTGGGTGACATCCCAGAGCAGGGAGCACAGGGACAGACTGTGCTGCGACCGCTGTCCTGTTCTGATGGGCATGGAGAGGTTACCAGGAGACATCCTGGCTCCCAGAGGGGTTTTTCCACTCGGGCTTTGCACAGGGAGGAGGTTTCCAGCCGCTCCAGCCCGCCAGCAAACGGCAACATTTGGGGTCATCTCCGTGACGAGCTGGGCGCCGTGCTCAGCCACATCCTGATTGCCAAATCCCGGCGGTTGTGGCAGCCCCGCGCCCTTGCCCTGACCTCTGCCTGTTGCCCCGGCAGCTGAGGACTCGTGAGGGCTCGGAATTCCTCATCCAGCACGACTCGGAGCAGATCATCACCACCTGGCACAGGGCCATCGCTGACAGCATCGGCCGGCGGGTGAGCAGGCGCCGGCCACCCCACGCCCCAGCCCCCCGGGGACGGGCCCCGGGGTCTCACAGTGACCCTTCCCTAGGGCTCCGACATCCCCGGAGAGGAGGACGCCGAAAGCAGGGCTGAGTTTGGCTCCCGGGAGAAGCTGGGGAGCGGCGAGGAGAGGAGGGCAGGTGAGCTGGGGCGCCCTGGGGTGGGCACCCATGGGGCGGCGGGCTGCCCGGAGCTGGGACGTGGCAGGAGCCCCCTCGGGACGGGGCTGACCTGTGCCCTGTTCCCCCAGTGGCCGGGCAGGTGCCAGGCAGCGCCAGCGCCGAGAGCGACTCCAGCAGAGTCCGGAACAAACTCCGCAAGTTCCTGCAGAGGCGGCCGACGCTGCAGAGCCTGAGGGAGAGGGGCTACATCAAGGGTGGGTGTCGGGGTGGACTCCATCAAAGGAGGGTGTTGGGATGGGGCTTGGATCGAGGGTGGGTGCTGAGATTGGGTGCTGGAATGAGGATGCATCGGGTGCCAGGATGGGGTGATGGCATGGGGTTACATCAAAGGTGGGTGTCAGGATGGGGTGCTGGGATGGGACCAAATCACAGGTGGGTGTTGGGATGGGGATGAATCAAGGGTGGGTGCTGGGGTGGTGTGTCAGGGTGTTGCTGGATCAAGGGTGAGTGTTGGGGTGGGGATACATCAAAGATGGGTGCTGGGATGGGGTGTCAGGATGGGACTGCACCAAGCAGGGGTGTCAGGGTGGAAACGAGTCAAGGATGGGTGCCAGGAATGGGTGCAAGGACGGGGCTGAATCAAAGGTGGGTGCTGGAATGGGGCTGAGTCCCCTCGGGATGTCCCCAGGTGGGAGGGGAGGTGGGGACTGCTGAGGATAGAGCTGGGTGGGACAGGGGACTGAGAGACCAAGCCCAGCCCTGACCCAATGTCTTGGTGATGGGCTTGGGCCTGTCCCATCACCTCCAACCATACTGGTGGCACACCTGTGTGGAAACAGGACCCGTTGTGATGTCCCCAGCCCCATCTCCCAGCTGCCGCCCTCCCAGTGTGCCCTGGCCGTGCTCATGTCCCCGTTGTTTCCCAGACCAGGTTTTTGGCTGCCCGCTGCTGGCGCTGTGCGAGCGGGAGCGGGGGACGGTGCCGCGCTTCGTCCTGCAGTGCATCCAGACCGTGGAGAGGAGAGGTGCCACCCCGGGGACAGGGGTGGGGATGGGGACAGCTCTGGGGACAGCCTGCACGGCATGGCTGGGGTTTCCCTAGCTGTGGGATCGGCCATGCCGGTCGCTGCCACCATGTGCCACCCAGCTGTGGGCACCCTCCAGGGGACAGTGGGGACACGTGGAGACCCAGAGCTCCCTAGAGAGTGGCTGCTGTCCCATCCTAGTGTGGGTCATGGTTAACTGGAAGCTTTCCCCCCTCTCCATCTGCCAGGTCTGGACATTGATGGGCTGTACCGGGTCAGTGGCAACCTGGCCACCATCCAGAAACTGCGCTACAAGGTGGAGCACGGTACGGTCACCTGTGGTGGCACCGGGGGGAAAATGGGATATAACCCCCCTCCAGGGGCAGGGGGAGGGGGGCACAGGGACCCCTGCCTGTCTCTGGGGCTCTGGACTCACCTGAGGTGCTGCCCCGGCCCCCAGACGAGCAGCTGGACCTGGATGATGGGCGCTGGGAGGACATCCACGTTGTCACCGGGGCACTGAAGCTCTTCCTGAGGGAGCTGCCGGAGCCGCTCGTACCCTTCGGCCACTTCGACAAGTTCATCCCTGCCATCAGTGAGGGACAGGGACAGGGATGGGGAGAGGGGATGGGATGGGATGG
The DNA here is from genome assembly GCA_035584735.1 of Pseudotriccus pelzelni. Lineage (NCBI taxonomy): Eukaryota > Metazoa > Chordata > Aves > Passeriformes > Tyrannidae > Pseudotriccus > Pseudotriccus pelzelni. The sequence continues at coordinate 3,770,519 of JAWMRA010000076.1, read as the reverse complement.
GATGGGATGGGCTGGGATGGGATGGGCTGGGATGGGGTGGGAGACTGAGATGGGGACAAGGATGGAGAGGGTATGGAATGGGGACAGGCATAGAATTGGATGGGATGGGGACAACGATGGGGACGGGTGAGAATGAGATGGAGATGAGGATGGGAACAGGGGACAGGGATAGGGTTGGGCTGGAGACAAGGACAGGAACAGGGATGGGATTGGGGAAGGCATGGGGACAAGGATGGGATCAGGGATGGAATGGAGATGGGATTGGGAAGGGGATAAGGATTGGAATAGGAATGGGATGTGCAAGTGGATAAGGATTGGAATGGGGACAGGGACAGAGGCATAGGATGGGACGGGGGCGGAGATGGGAACTGGGACAGGCAAAGGTGGTGGAGATGGGGATGAGGATTAAGACAGGGATGAGGAGGGGGATGGGAATGTGGACAAGGATGGGGGTGGAGATAGAGATGGGGACAGGGACAGATGCTCTGGCTGCCAGAGCCAGCACCCCACTGTGCCTTCCCTCCCCTGGCAGAGATCCAGGACCTGGCCATGCGGGGCCGGTGCATCCGGGACCTGGTGCTCTCCCTCCCGCCCGCCCACCACGACACCATGAAGGTCCTTTTCCGCCACCTCTGCAGGTGACACCCCCTCGCTCCCCTGAACCCACCCTGACAGCTGGAAGGGGGAACACAACTCGGGGTCAGGGACAGGCCCCGGGTTTGGGGACATGCCGGTGACACCCCCTACACACACGTCCCCACAGGGTGATCGAGCACAAGGAGGAGAACAGGATGTCGGTGCAGAGTGTCGCCATCGTCTTCGGGCCCACCCTGCTGCGGCCGGCGAGCGAGGAGAGCAACATGGCCATGCACATGGTCTTCCAGAACCAGGTGGTGGAGCACATCCTCAACCACTACGGCTACATCTTCCCGGATGGATAAACCCCCAGGACACACCCTCAGCAGTGGGGACTTGTTGGAGCAGCGTCTCCAGGAAGGACTCGGACGTGTGTCACCTTGGACAGTGGGAGGTGGCCGTGGCTCCATGGAGGACAGAATGGTGGCCCAGCTCGAGGGATGGGTGCCCCGAGGGGTCCTCCTTGGCCACCCACTCCCACTGGGGCCGGATCCACCCCAGGGGGGCGTGGGGTTTGCGGGGTGTCCCCACTGGTCAATGGACTATGGAGCCCTGCAGTCCGCAGCTGGCCAGGCCAGTGGCACTGAGCCGGCGTTCCCGGGATGAGAGGATGGAGGTGCCCAGGCTGGCAATGCCTGCAGGGACACGGCACCGGCGGGAGGGAGGGCAGGGAGAAGCCAGGCTGTGCCATGGCCGGAGCCCACCGCCCGATTCCCGAATAAAGAGCCCGTTCAGCCGCCAGGGTCAGGTGGTGGTGGCAGGACATGGGGATGTCCCAGCGATCCAGTGGCACTGGGGGCACACCAGTGCACCCTTGGGGACATCATGTGCCCTTTGTACCCTGTGAGGGCGAGGGAACCTGAGATTGAAGGCCACCACGGTGACCTGGGATGCCCTTCCCAAATGGAATCACCAAGTCCCATGTCACCAGAAGTGTCACCGCGGACAGGTGATGGGAACCGTCATGGGACGTGAGTTCCCACCACCCAGAGCCACCCCCTTGGAGTGGGAACACTTTGGGTCGTGATGGGGATGATTTGGGACACAACCAGCACCATGTGGGATGTAAAAGGGCATGACTGAAGTGCTCTGGGACATGGCAGGGACACAAGGAGGATGGCTGAGGACACAGGGGTGGCTGGAGCGCAGAGGGAACACTTGGGGACACAGCAAGGGCACTGTGGGGTAGGGGGGGGGTATGTGGGGTTGTAATGGGGGCAACTATTGGGGTGGAGCCGCTTGGGGATGCAGTGAGGCCACTTTGGGGACACGAGGGGGATGATTCAGGGATGCAGTGTGGGTAGTTGGGACGCTTCGAGACAGTCTGGGATGCAGTAGGGACACTTCGGGAACACTTTGGGACACTTTGAGACACTTTGGGATGCAACAGGGAGACTTTAGGAACTTTAGGAGACTCGCAGGACTGCCGGGCCCCCTCGGGGCGGGCGGGGGCGGTGCCGGGGGCAGAGCCCGGCCGGTCCCCGCTCCCATCCCGATCCCACCCCGCTCCCATCCCGATCCCACCCCGCTCCCGGCCCCGCTCCGCGCCCCCCGCCCGGCTCCATCTTGTTCGCGGCCTCCGCGGAGCGGCTCCAGGTGCGGGGGGGGCTGGGACGGGTTGGGGGGGCCCGCCGAGGGTCGGAGGGACCCGCCGAGGGAGGTGGAAAGGGGGCCCCGGGGCGAACCCCCTCCCCATCCTTCTCCCCTTCCCCCCAGGACCCCTGGACTGACCCCCCCATAGAGCCGTGCAGGACCACCCCCCTCCTCCCAGAGTTCCCATCACCTCCTGCCCCCCACCTTCTGGACCCCCCAGGGCCAGGCGGGACCCACCAGCCCCCCTGTGCAGCCCCCATCCCAAACCGGGGCTGTGCGGGACCGGGAACCGCTTGGAATCACCAGCAGCGATCCCCGCAGATCCCCCCGTGCAGCAGCGACCGCCGCCCAACACCCTCACAGGACCCCCTGGATCCCCCCCTGCAGCAAATCCCCCCTCCCAGACCCTCTCGTGACCCCCCCAGGACCCTCCCAACAACTCAGCCTCCACCCACCCCCCCGAGACCCTTCCAGCAGCAACCGCCTACCCCAGACCCTCACAGGGACCCCCTGGAGCAAAGCCCCCTTCCCACATCCTCACAAGACCCCCCAGGATCCCCACAACAGCTCACAATTCCCCTCCTCAGACCCTCATAGGGCCCCCCCAGACCCTCCCAGCAGCGACCACCCGCCCCAGACCCTCACAGGGACCCCCTCAGACTCCCACAGGGACCCCCAGACCCCTGCAGCCGCAGCAGACCCCCCTCCCACATCCTCATAGGACCCCCACATGT